>CM032477.1:17237871-17837871 GCA_019059595.1 Marasmia exigua | reverse complement strand
CGCATTCCCGCTTCGATTCTCAAATATTCCCGTAAATCCTACATTAACTGCTAATGAAGACTCCGACCTACTTTCTAGTACGGATTTTAATGCCTCAAAAATCGGATGAGGTGAGTTAATTCACTGCATCTGTGATTGAAGAGCTCTCAGTAGTATTCGATAGTGTGATTAAGTAGGTTTTAGTACTGTATTAGCAATGAATACGTGATGAAATTTTTAAGTGTATTTCTCTTGTACCTACTTAATGGCTGCTGCAGAAAAATGAGACACTAAAAAGCATGATAATAATTTCTACGAAAAGAAAACCGCCTTCAAAAACCACGAACTAAAAAGTGTAAAATAATATTTTTAACCCCCGACGCAAAAACGACGGGGTGTTATAAGTTTGACGTGTCTGTGTGTGTGTGGTTTTTTTGTTTGAAATATGAATAAAGGGGGAAGTAGTTCTGAGCCATGTTGGATAAAAATCGATCCAAGATGGCCGTCGTCGCAAAAGTATGGATTGTATGTTTTAACACAACTCACACAATATGGGTATCATTTAAAAGGGCTTGAGTAGCAGAATATATTTATTGTGACAAATTTCAAATCTAAGATGGCCGCCGTCAGGGGTTTTTTATAATTTTCAATTTATTAACACTTCATACACTTCAGATAACATTTTATAACACTACGCTCGCAAAAAGGTGTTATTGAAGTCGGTGTTTAATCCCTGTTGATTAATTGAATGTAGATATTACAAGATTCGTATCTAGATAGTCTTGGGTAATCGAATACTATAATAAAGGAAAAGAAGTTTTTAGCACTTTTTTTTTGGAAAAATGTGAATCAAAATTAATGAAAAGAAAGAGAAAAGAAGGTACCGATCCTAGATATCGATCCGCGGCCAGTTTATTTCTTAGTCTTCGAAATCAAAGCGCTTCTATTGTGTGCCATACATTGATTTTCTTTTCATAAAGTTATTAATGTATTTAAGCTACTTAGTACGGCATCAGGTCAACGTATGAGATGTTGTGAGAATTTTTTTTTTTTTTAAACAAGAGAATAATAAGTTTTATTTTAATTAGAATGCGGCTTTTCATTTGTGGATGAATATTCCTACACGATTAACATTGTATTCGTTCGATTATTTGGGGTACCTCACCAGAGCTTAAAAAGAAAACGGGTTGACACATACAACATTGTACCAACGTTCAATTCTCTAGAAAAGTAAATTTTGAATAAGTTTATAAATAGTTTAACAGAGATATTGAAATAAATAAATGCAAATATAATTTAAAAAATTAAGAAATTGTGCTTATTTAACATAGAAAGATTAAGAAATTTAATGACCGTTGTTACAAGGTTACGTTGTCGATTTTTGTTGAAGTGTCAAATGTGGCCTTTTATTTTGGCCTAACCATAGTTGCATAGGCTTGTATACAGCACTTACAAATCGTCATACATTTGAATGACTTAAAACTATTTACAAGTACTTATGTATAATTTACATGTTAATACATATATATGTGGATACATAAAATATACTAAAAAAATAAATAAACATAATGCGATTCTACCACCGGCTCAGAAAGTTGTTTCTGGTCGAGAAGATCCGACAAGAAACTCGCCAGTTACTCTTTTTAATCGACAAACTTTCATACAATGTTGTGTTTTCTTCACACCAAGCCATAAAATTTAATTGTAACACTAAATAAAGTAAAGGAAATAATAAAATAAATATTATGAGGTAAACCGAAGCAGACCTTTACCTGTTCACAAGTATGACGTATGTGTCAGCCATCATTTCACTCAACCATATTACAGGGAATGCAATGACCCGCCACATAGCGCCACCACCTCAGAGACATTTGAGTGAGCATGACTACTTAGGTTCCCCTCATAGGTCACAAAGAGTAGTAGTTACTTAATCCGACACTAATAAACTGCAGGACGAGGTGTACAATGGTAGGTGGTTAGCATCTTGTCTATTATTGAATCATCATCATCATCAGCCTATCGCAGTCCACTGCTGGACGTAGGCCTCTCCAATTGTTCGCCACTGTGATCTATCCATGGCTTCTCGCATCCAGCTCTTGCCAGCCATCCTGCGCAGATCGTCCCCCCACCTAGCCAGAGGGCGCCCTACATTACGTTTGCCAAGACGCGGTCTCCACTCCAGAACTCGTTTACCCCATCGGTTGTCGGTTCTGCGGCTAATATGGCCAGCCCACTGCCACTTAAGCTTGCTAATCCGGTGAGCAATGTCGATAACTTTGGTTCTCTGCCGGATCACCTCATTTCGGATTCGATCTCGGAGAGAGACGCCGAGCATTGCTCGTTCCATAGCCCGCTGAGCGACCTTTAACTTGTGGACCAGCCGTACCGTAAGTGTCCACGTTTCGGCTCCGTATGTCATGACGGGTAGGACGCACTGATTGAAGACTCGTCTTTAGGCACTGTGTATTATTGAATAATCAATACAAATCAATTTTTATACAATAATAAATGCGGCTAATTCTAGGGATGCATTCAAATTCTAAGGTCGTAAGTGACGTTCAGAAAATTCAGAGGTGCGTCGAACCACGATTCCCCATGTGGAACTGAGGTACAGTGGCGGACAGGTCAAGCTATACAAAACTGTCAAATTTCCTCAATCGATTTCAAACTCAATAAGTAACAATATAAGGTTTATAATCGAATGAAGAAATTTGACAGTTTTGTATAGCTTGATATGTCCGCCACTGTACTATTGCTCTTCCACATAATCTTTAACATAAGTGACAATCTGTTTTGGCAACGACTGCGGTTGCGAGCAATCCAAGTTTTGCAGCCATTAGGAACGAGCCCCACCAGAGGGATAAATTGCTTAACTTTGCTCCCCTCTTCACTAAATCCTCTATTTATTCAACGCGCGTCTTTCCCCGTTGTGTATTGAATGACGGCTGAGTTGGTGCGGAAGTATTTCGAAGGATGAAAGGGAAATATTAAGCAAGATTCCACAGTGCGATATTGGTGTGGCGATTTGAAGTAATTGTTTTTACTAGATGCAAAGTTACATTTTTAAGAGCTATTGTAGCTCAGACGAACGCGATGTTTCTTCGATGAGAGATTTTTTTATGCGATAGGAGGCAGACGAGCAGACGGATCATCACCTGATGGTAAGCTATTGCCGCCGCCCAAAGACATTCGCGACACCAGTGGAGTCACATGTACGCTGCCAACCATTAAACCCCCCTTTCCGGATTGGGCCTCCGGTATCCTCACTCACGCAGCGATACACAGCACAGTGCTGCTTCACGCCGGTTTTATGTGAGGCCGTGGTATTACTCCGGTCAAGCCGGCCCATTCATGCCGAAGCGTGGCTCACCCACGGTCTCCCAAGAGTGAGGAGAGACGAGGCTCAATTTTTTTTATATGAAAGGTGGCTGACGAGCAGACGGATCACCTGATGGTAAACGATTGCCGCCGCCCATGGACAGCAGCGACACCAGTGGAGTCACAAGTATGTTGCCAACCTTTAAACTAACTTTAATTCGGGGTGAAGGGGAAAAGGTTGACAGCGCGCTTGGGTATATTGGTGTTCCGAGTGTCTATCTTCTAATCTTAGCGTGTATTTCCCGGTTGCGTCCAAAGCTGAGACTTTAGAGCCCAGGGTACGCTTTGACCATGATTCAGGATTTGGGGAATCTGGAAACTACATGCCGTCTGACATTCGCAAGTGTTTAACAGAGGAACCAGGCCAATTGATTCACGGATACATTTTTCAGAAACTTTCCGAAACGTGCAGGCTCCCTCATGATGTTTTCCATCACCGCCGAGTTTATGTAGAAACGGTGTTGCGGATGTCAGGGCGGTCACAGATCACTATATATGTAGCAAGCTACAGATAGAACACATCAAAAAAGTGGTTTTAGTTGCTTTCAACCAAGCGATGTTTTCACGACCTCACGATGTTTTCCATCACCGCCGAGCTTATGTAGAAACGGTGTTGCGGATGTCAGGGCGGTCACAGATCACTATATATGTAGCAAGCTACAGATAGAACACATCAAAAAAGTGGTTTTAGTTGCTTTCGACCAAGCGATGTTTTCACGACCTCAGTCGTACTCCGCGTGCGTGGTCTGCTCGTGTCCACGGCTGCTGTAACGTAGCCGAAACGTCGAGTAAAATATGTGAGTACACAATGTTGTATTACATAATAAATATCGTGTTAATTCCCGTCTTGATTAATTATTGTGTTGCGAATGTCAGGGCGGTCACAGATCACTATATATGTAGGGCGGCAATCGCCTACTATGTGATTTGTCTATCATCTGTCACCTATCAGCATTTTTTATTTACTCTTTACCCCATATGGCAATCATCTATAAGTTTTTACCAACTTCAAAAACGGAGAAGGTTCTATGTTCGATTGTTTTTTATGTATGTTCACCGATGTCTCCGCCAACTGTTGATCGATTTGCACAATTGCGCGTATCTTTACCGCCACCCATGGACCATGCAACACAAAAAGAGTCACAAGTGCGCCCCTGCCTTTTAAATATTATGAAGAAGTTGTGAAAAAAGACGTATGTACGAATAACACGTATGAGAGAGTACTTTTTTCACGGTAGGCAGCGGCATGAGTGTTCCGGCATTGTTGATGTCTATGAGCGGCGGTTACCGTTAACCATCAGATGGGCCGCAAGCTCGTCTGCCTATTTAAGCAATAAAAAACATTACGTCTAGTAAGTAACAGGTTCTAGGATTTCGTCATTTGAGGCCAAAGCCTCAGCTGTCCAAGCCTTTACCATCGTTTAGTTTTAAAATGGTTCTCAACAAAGTCCTGGTCTCTGGATTGTGATGACGCGCGCGACAAATTTACGACATCATAACTCAGTGGCGACAGTGCGGCGACGTTTGTTGCGTATTCGGTTAGGATCCGTGGTTTATTGGACGACAATGTCGGTTATGAAGTCCCGGTGGGGTAAGTAAGCTCTCGTTTTTAGGGTTCCGTGCCCTATGACTAATTAGATACATTTCTGCAGGAGTATTTCCCGATGGCTCCGACTTTGGGACCTTTTATAGAAGACCGTACACTTTTTTTAAAAAGGCCGGCAACACATTAACGACCTCTCTAATTTCGCGGATGTTCATGGGTGGCGTTGATTACTCTCTATCAGGTGACCCGCTTACTCATTTGTCGCCTCTAGCATAAAAAAAATGGGTGACATATCATATATCGAAGTGTTGAGGTGTCTGTATGACGCTGGTAATATGTCCGTAGTAATCCAAAATGGCCAAACCGAGCCTGTCCTGCTGCGACGTGGTGTGAGACAAGGAGACGTTATATCTCCGAAACTCTTCTCCGCTGCGCTGCAGGACATGTTAGAAACGCTAAAATATTAATGGCGAGTACATGTTGTGTGACATGTACTCGCCTACGATTTGCAGACGACATAGTCATCTTGGCGGAAACCCTACAAAATCTACAGGAGATGGTGAGCAGCCTGGCTGAATCTTCCAAACACATGGGTCTTCGGATGAACTTGAATAAAATCAAGCTCATGTTCAACGAATGAAGGTAGGTAGGTAGTCAATAGTCGAAGTCAGTCAAAGTCACAGTCACTCAATAAAACGCGTGTTTACGTTTTATCGACCTACAGATTCCGCGGATATCACTCGAAAATCAAATCGTGGGCTTTAAGCCTCTATTAGGTCCAAGTAAGTTGTCACAAGACAACTCACTCGACACACAATATCAGTGTTGAAAACGATAAAATCTAGCGATTATTGTTATTAGGATCACTTTGCGGCACTTCACTGCACAAATGAACACTAAATTTGTGCACTAAAAACCACTAGATACGGATTTCAAAACCTTTAAATTGCATCAGCCCACGCGTCTTGTTTTAGCCCTACCCATCGAATCTTTTACTTCCCTTTAAACGTACTGACCATTTTGAACAACTAAATTGTCATATCATTAATTGATGATAAAATACTCTAGTGTCTGCCGCGAGTCCTTGCGTTTTGTTTCCTTTTGGATCGGAGGGAAACTATGAAATAGACCATGAACGCGGTCAAGATTGCTCTTGTAACAGGTGTGGTAAATTCAGAATCGTATTCTTGGTATTTTAAATCGACTTTCTAGACAGGTCAAGCTTAATCTTTATAGAATTTAATCCCTAACTTTAAACGGTTTCTGTCTGTATTTCTGAACGAAAACTTCAAAGCAATTTGGGGAACTTTTCAGCGTCTCTTATTTCTTTTTAGACTTAACTTATTGTAGTTTAAATGGAGTGCTCTATTGTTTGGTAAAGCTTTCAAATTCATTTTTCGCCGTATAAAATTATTACAATCGACGTGATGCAGCGCTTAAGCTGTGTTTGACTCAAAGATGGTACCGGAGGTAAGGTCCACTTGTGACGTCGCTGGTCCACTTGTGACGTCGCTGGTGTTGGTTATGGGCGGCGGCAATCGCTTCCCATCAGGTGATCCATCTGCTCATTTGCAACTTATCACATTAAAAAAATATATGCTCGGGCAGTTGGACAGTTTTTCAAACTCGCGAATTGTGACCTTCAAGGTAACAGTGTATTCCTTTTTAAAAGGCCAGCTGCGCTCTTGTGGCTCTACTGGTGTTCAAATGTTCCGTCCACTTCATCTGTCCCCCATCACAAAAAAAAACTGATTTTCAAGTATTCACTTCGTCTGCGTATGGTTATTTGAAAGTTGCGAAGATGAAACAGTAATGGCTTCAAAGCGTAGGTATCATTTATGGGGATAAGTGCTAGAGTTCGCTCCACTAAAGAAGTCCCGCGATAGGCGCCACATCTGTCATGTCAACATTCAAATATGAGCTTTGTTACTAGATACAAAGAATCTCAAACATTTGTGTGTTTTGCCGCGGCATTTCTTACGCGGCGCGGACTCTTGGTGAAAAACTAGTCAAAACAGCACTTAGTTATTGTGAAGAGATGGTATCTTCTATCTACCTATACTATTTATATAGAGGTAAGTTATATATACCGTGGGACCTTTTGACCGTGGGAGTGCCACGCTTTGCCATGAATGGGCCGGTCCGACCGAAGTGATACCACGGCTTCACAGAAAACTGGCGTGAAGCAGCACTGTGCTGGGTTTCGCTGCGTGAGTGAGGGTACCGGAGGTCCAATCCGGGGTAAGGGAGGGTTTAAAGGTTAGCAGCGCACTTGTGACTCCACTGGTGTCGTGGGTGTCCATGGGCGGCGGCAATCGCTAACCATCAGGTGATCCGTCTCTTCGTCTGCCACCTATGACATAAAAAAAAGACAGCGGCACCGCTTATTGGTAATCCAGAAACACGAAATGCTTGCGCGATGTAATCGACACCTAGCGCCATCTATTGCTATAAAATCAAACTAATGTCCTGAAAGGTATTGAGAGCGGGCCACTAGTACTATGATAAAATGATTAATCACATAGACTGCAAATGAGCGTTTGGACAGTATCGTCGCTGATTGAGAATGTGCTATTATGGTGGTACAAGTATACTACGACCCCGCATATACAGCACTAAAGTACAAAGCAAGGAGATCCAAAATTGAAAGACCCATATTTACCTGGAGGGCAACGTCCCAGGATACGAAATACTACAACAAAACCAAGAGCGAATTCCACATCGCCAAAACTGACAGCGAGACCGACAACAGCGAACACGAAGAACCTGGTCAGCTACATGAGGATTGAAAATCCTTCAAAGGCAGACTGCCCAACTCATCTCATCAACGCTCATCCCGAAGCAGCAATCCCTCTTTTCCTTGATTTCCTATACTGGTTGCAGCGGTGTACACCCGGCTGATTGTGGTCGGCCGGTTACGGCTAGCCGACCGTCCTTTCCCATCCCTGAGCGTGTCCTTCCTTAACTCCCTTAAAATCTGCGCCCCCTGGTGTGCCGGTTTGACCGGAATCAGGCATTGTGGCCTGGCTGGGTGTAGTGCCTAAATTTCAAAGTCCGACTGCAAATAATCGTTTATGTTTACAGTGTGACTACGATCAGAAGGCACTTCAGTGACATTGAAAGTGGGCGCATTGGTTCTGGCTTTTCATCATCATCAGCCCATTTAAGTCCCCACTGCTGGGGCACGGGCCTCCCTCAATCACATGAGGGGTAATTTCCATACTCACCATGCTTGGCAGACGGGTTGGCGAGGGTTTTGATATAAATGCAGAGTTTTCCTTCTCTGGGTGCTGATTATCATGCCAGCAGCTTTACCTTAGTCGCCTTTTACGACACCTCGGTAAGAGTGAGGGTGGCCTATTCTACTCTGCCGGGGACCACACGGCCTTCTGCCGGAGACCACACGGCCTCTGGCTTTTGCCACGTGCTAATAACCGTAGGCCGACTATATTAGTACAATTATTTCCTTCAACATTCATCAAACAGTTTACCCAGTGGTCATGTAGAAGCTGGGAATGTAGGTACCCGAATGATTACCCATTGCAACTATTTGTACACACGATCAAGTCTCTGGAATATAGGTTTGCAGATCGCTTGGATTCCATCGCTGGAAATGTGTTAAATGCCTCAAAGTTCAGCAAGGATGTCCCAAGATGCGTCAATGTGTGTCCGAATATTATTTCTGACAAAACATAAAGAAACCTCTGGCTTTAAAATTATTAAATACATACTTGTTAAATAAAATAAGTAAGTACAATAAATATGCTGGGCCGTTGGGCGCCACTTTCTACTTGTTAATTTTGACATCTAGTTGCAAATTCCGACGAAGATACAAAATCTTCCTTAGATAAAACGACGACGAAAATATTCGTTGTTTGATTGTCTGATTTTCGCAATCCTAAGACAAGGGAACTACAACACACGGATAAAATTTGAAAGTTCAGAATCATTATCTCGACAATAGGGTATATGACTAAGCTCAAGATTTTACAAAATATAAATATTTTATCAAAATATAGGTCAATATGTGCCAATGGCAAAAATTCTCAATTAAAATATAACGTCTAGCCGGTTTTATGGTCATTCAAAGATTCATGGGCAAGTCCATTTAAAAGTATGAAATTATTAAAAAATAATTATACCATTGAATAATCCATACAATTTGCACCAACTATTATAATAGAACCATGACATAAACGAAACATTTGATATAGCTACATACAAAATTCAAAGGAAATGCTACAAAATACTGTCGTGTGACGCACATCTTAGTAGCCATTTGTATGGAGCGTTTTGGTTTGCCCACAAAATAATGTGATTTAAAGTTTGATATTCACGTAGTTTAAATGAGAATAAGTGATTCTTTTCAAAACGCTTGTTTCTATCATTGAGACGGTCTTTTGGATTGCCAAAAATTAAAAAAAATAGTCATATACCGATATTGTTGCCGTATCAATTATACGGGGCCCCCCAGAGTGTGTAAGGAAAATAAATAAAAATCTTTACCCCCTTATAAGGGCCTCCAAACATTTTTTTTATACGGGGCCCCGACAAGGCACGCTACGCTACTGGTTAGTATCAGCCTATAATACTGTCCCACTGCAGAGCAAAGGCCTCAATTATAGAAATCAAGTCATCGCAACTATGATGAGAGTAGGTTTAATGACCACCACTGCCCTAACGCGGATTGGTGTTCACAAACCCGAGCAATGTTCGAAATATTCGAATCATAATTTTTGCTCGACCCGGGAAACGGAACCAGGACCCTGAGATCACGGCCCGGTACTTAAACCACTAGACCAACAGGGCGGTGCTAGACCAACATTTTCGATATTGCTTAAGTATTAATACATTCAATGTTTACTCTGAGGAATCTAGTTTCACACAACTTTCCGTTTGAGGTGACGGGTAGGGCACACTAGCGACGCCAATAGATTTTAATTTTTAGCTCCTAACCCGGATCTATTTTAAACAATCTCTCAGGAAACACCTATACTATTTATTGAATACTTATAGTTATCTCTTCGGTCTGCTCTTTCACTCGAATTCTGGATTAGCGCCAAAAGTGGCCGCTTTGGGCGTGAATCAATTTTTCGCGTACAAAAACGGACCCAACATTTGTGCATGGTTATTTAATAAATAGTATAAGTGTTTGCAGAGAGATTGTAACCCCGATATTGTTTAAAATAGATCCGGTTTAGTAGCTAAAATTAAAATTGATTGGCGTCGCTAGTGTGCCCTACCCGTCACCTTAATCACGAGGTATTACGTTTATTTGTGAAAGGCTTTAAACATATTTTCTCTAACATATTTGTAAAGCTGATGTTTTGATAGAGAAACCATAAAATACTCATCCAAGGAAAACCGAATTAAATTTTCAATATACCCCCAACAAAGAAACTATGGAGTAACAAGCAACAATGTTTGCACTATTTTGTATCCTCTTGATATCAGAGGTATCCTGTAACCCGATGTATTAAATACCTCGGCGCCCAGCGTCCGGCCCGGATGCCCCACGCCCCGGCCGCTCCACTGACTCGGAACAATTCCTTACGACTCGCTAACCTCGCCCTTGCTACCTTCTTAGGTGGGAAGCACGAACTGTGGATGAGACATTTAAAACAGATCTTTTCTTAACATCTGGTAATTTTTCTATAGACCCTCACCCACCTAACCATCCGCCATTATTTATCTTTTACCATCTCCGGGCAGGGGTCCCCAAAATATCAGCTTGTCCCATTTGACGCCTTGCAGAGACGAGCTGTCCGGGTTGTTGGGGATCCCGATCTCACCGACAAATTAGAATCGTTGGAGGTGCGAAAAAACTTTGGCTCTCTTTGCCTCTTCAATAGGCTCTTCCATGGAGAGTGCTCTGAAGAGCTGTTCAATATCATACCAGGGTCACCATTTTACAATCGCACGACTAGACGACGTGGTAAACTCAACCCATACTATCTGGAACCAATCCCTTCCAGAACTCTCCGTTTCCAGCGTATATTGTTCCCACGCTCGTACTCTGGAATGAGTTTCTAGCCGCGGTGTTCCCTGATCGCTATGACATGTCCTTTTTAAACGAGGTTTGAAAAGAGTTCTTCTTTCACGGTAGGCATTGTTAATGTATGCGAATGGCGGTTACCATTTACCATCAGAAGGCCCGATGCTCGTCTGCCTATTATTCGCAATATATTTTTTTAATAAAATCGCGCCCATCAATAAAACCTTATATATTCGATAGATCAAATCGAAACGAAAATGCCCTTACTTTGTAAAGCGTCAGGTTTACAATTTACACGCTGCTTAAGATGTAATATTTAACAAATATGATTTATCTAAACTCATGTCATACTTAATGTTCAAAATGAGAAATCAAAGTAAACACGTATTAACGGGCTTTATAATATTGATAAAAAAGAAGTCAGCCTATAAACTGTCCCACTGCAGGGCAAAGGCCTACATCATAGAAATCAAGTTATCGCCACTATGATGGGATTAGGCATAATCGCTACGCTTGCCAAATGCGGATTAGTAATCAAAAACCCGAGCTATTCGAAACATATTTACTCACATCATAAACTCCACATCTTTTTCTAGGTATCACTCTGGATACAAAATTGCAATGGAGCCCTCATATTGCTGTCTTGGCAGGAAGACTTAGTTCAGCTGCATATGCAGTTAGAAAGATGAGGAATCTGACTGATATCGGGACTGCGAGACTGGTTTATTTTAGCTATTTTCATAGTCTGATGTCATACGGTCTACTACGATGGGGATCCGGTGCTGACTTACAAGCCAACTTCATTTTGCAGAAGAGGGCCATCTGTGCCATCTACGGTCTTACTCGTAGATCACGTGACTGACTCAGAGAAGTATTCAAGGAAATCAATATTTTAACCGTATCATCTCAATACATTTTTGATTGTATTATGTTTGTACGCAAGAACTTGAACCTTTACTCGCAAAAATCTGATTTTCATAGCTTTAACACGCGAAATAAACATAAGCTTGCTGTCCCAAATCCCAAGACTTCATAAAACTTGAAATTCATTTGTAGGATTGAGCATTAGAATGTTTAATAAGTTACCTCAAAATGTCATTGATTTACCCGTACATAAGTTTAAATTGCATGTAAAACTGCCTAATGCAGAAAGGCTACTATAAAGTAGATGATTATTTGAATGATAAGGATTCCTGGACATGTTGATCTCTTCGCCTGTCCTCTAATGTATAATTCATTGCATAATTTTTCTTTGACGATTTATATAAACGATATTGATTATAAGCATTGTATATCATACTGTCACCGTAATCATAATTTGTATAAGAATGAATATTGTAATTACCATATTATTTGAAAAGAGTAACTACTGAGTTTCTTGCTGATTCTTCTCGGTAGAAATTGACATTCCGAATCAGCGGTAGATTACATAACATTTGACATTCATAAATGTTCTGTATGAACTTAAATTGGCATTTTTTATTTTGATTTTGACTCGACCCGGTAATCGAACCCAAGACCCCCAGATCACGGCCCGGCACTTAAACTACTAGACCAACAGGGCGTTTAATTTTGATATCTTCAAACAAAATTAAAAAGTTAGGGTGCTGCATAATGATCTTTTAATGCAACAGCCAGATTTCTTACATGACAATATTAGAACAAAGTTATCTACTTATACATCCAATAAAGTTACGCATTGACACTATTAAATACCTACGACACAAAAAAGCACCTTACAACAAGCGCGCCCAATGATCGTCGCACAGAACGTGTAAAATGTTCTCAATAAAATTATAATTAACCAAAAGTATGATATTAACTTTCACATTAAGGTGTAAATCGATTGAAGATTGTATACGATAAATGTCTGTCCTTACATGTGGAAACACAGGCTACATTGCTATTTAATTAGTGACACATCACTTCGTTTCGTACAACGGACGTCCATTCCATTCCAATTGCAAGTTGCAGCAACAGCGACTAAGGTCTCTTCTCATTGTACAAATTCCCAACGAAGGTATGCTCGACGCAGGTAGCCGTCTAGGCAGTTAGCGTAGTTTCGAGGTGTGATATTTGGATGGATGCGATCATATTTGGCAATTTGAATTTGGAACACGATGGGTGAGATTCAGGTCTGTCTATTGAGTTTGTGTTAACATTAAGGTTGACATAGTGAGAGCTAACGTACGAGTCAGCGTGCCTGCATTGCATGCATTGCAATAACTTGCAGTATTTGGACGACCCTTAATAGCTCGCACTGTTGCTGCCTACTGACAGCTACTGTATCGGTTCACACTGTAGCTGTCTACTGACAGCTATTGGCTCGCACTGTAGCTGCCTACTGACAGCTACTGGCTCGCACTGTAGCTGTCTACTGACAACTACTGCTAACGTACGAGTCAGCGTGCCTGCATTGCATGCATTGCAATAACTTGCAGTATTTGGACGATTCTTAATAGCTCGCAATGTAGCTGCCTACTGACAGCTACCGGCTCGCAATGTAGCTGTCTACTGACAGCCACTGATTCGCACTGTAACTGTCTACTGACAGCTACTGGCTCGCACTGTAGCTGTCTACTGACAGCCACAGGTTCGCACTGTAACTGTCAACTGACAGCCACTGGTTCGCATTGTAACTGTCTGCTGACATCTACTGGCTCGTACTGTAGCTGTCTGACAGCTACTGGCTTGCACTGTAGCTGTCTACTGACAGTTACTGGCTCGCTCTCTAGCTGCCAACTGACAGCTACTAATTCTCACTGTAACTGTCTTACAGCTACTGGCTCGCAGTGTAGTTGTCTGCTGACAGCTAATGGCTCGCACTGTAGCTGTCTACTGACAGGTACTGGCTTGCACTGTAGCTGTCTACTGACAGCTAATGCTGTGCAGACAGCAGCTCGCACTGTGTAGAACAGTAAATCAGTAAATTTTGCTGCTGTTCTGCGTGACAGGTCACTTTTGATCGATTCACAAAATTGAAAGGAAGTACTGATTTTTTTTATAAAGGTAACCGTGTTACTAATGTAACTCTAATGTAATGTGACTGTAATGTAAGCCACGTTTCGGCATGAATGGGCCGGCTCAACCGGAGTGATACCACGGCCCTACATAAAACCGGCTTGAAGCAGCACTGTGCTGTGTTTCGCTGTGTGAGTGAGGGTACCGGAGGCCCAATCCTGGGGAAAGGGGGATATAAAGGTTGGCAGCGCACTTGTGCCTCCAATGGTGTCTCGGAATCCATGGGCGGCAGCCCCTTATATCATAAAACAATCTCTCTCTGAGAATACAGCACTATTTTAAATATCCGCCATATTGGCAATTTTTTTTTTCACTATACCTTCTTAATCAATTTCAAATTGGTTATAAAATGTGTACATCAGCCACACCAAGTTAAGTTAACAGCAAAATGTTGTTGATTCTAATTTCATAAGTTATAAAAGCCAACGGTGGTAAGTTAACTGTGTGGTTGACTTTACTAACTATGTGGAAAAGCTGTCCTTGTCTGTTGTAGTAGGGCGTATATCTGTCGACTGCAGGCTGGCTAAGAAGCCTTTTTTTAAGAAGAAGCATTTGTTTTAATTGAATTGAAATAAATTATTAATGAATGAAATTCATTATTTTTTGTGTTTATGTCTGTCTTGGTCTCTTTTTTGTTCTTCGGCTTAGGGGTGGTTACATATTATTTTGTTAATGTCTTAATTTATTTGATATTTTTATAGCAATCTTTTGCAATTTATTCTTAAACAGGCGGGACACACCCACACCTTCCACAATCCTGGTGAATGTTCTACATATTAGACCACTAAACGCGTTACTAAGCCGACGAAATTTGTAATTGCTTGATTCGACATGAGCTGTCGTGAGTCTCATCAATATTGTAGGTATATTTACAATATCCAGTGTAAATATTATTACAAATATTTGACCACCAGCTACGATGAGACCGCTAAATAGTTGATATTTTTATAGTAATATTTTATCTTTCACGAGAAGAATTTCATCTCGTGTTCAGGCGGGACTCGAACCCACCTTCCACAATCCGGGTGAATGTTCTACAAATCTTAATATACCTTTGTTATGGTACCTGGTCTTTAAATATTCTTTTTAATTTCATCTGTCCATTCCCGAGGCTCACAATATCATTATAATGAAGGAATTATTAAAATACTTTTTATAGCTAGCACCGATAAATGTTTAAAAAATCCATCTATCAGCTAGCCTAAACTTCATTTTGAAAAGATAACATGAAAGTTAACCTTACAGAGTTTTAAAAGCCTAAACCTATCTTTTCAAACTTTGTAATACCAATATTTATTTCCCTAGCGAGGCGTTTTTAATTCAGCCGTAAGCCCGCAAACACATTAATAACACGCCAATGCTCAAACAATTGCCAATAAATTAGGCGCACGCTCCAATAGTTTCTCACTTCGTTTTTGTGGAAAGGAGCGAGAACAATATGCGCTTTGTGTTAACAAAAGTCTGATAATACTTGTAGCTTTGGAAATATATCGAGGTCTGTTTTTCCGGATTAATACAATCAGAAGCCCAATTCTCGTGATCGTGATATTATGCAAACATGGCGGATATCACCTGAAAACCATACAAAAAAACTATTTTTGAGTGATATATGTCGTATGAATAAATGTCACGAGCACGAGAATTGGGGCCCTGGACATTTTTAATAATATCCTCCAACCGCTTTCAGCTACGGCGGCTAATCTCGACGATCAGCCACTTCCGCAGGATATATTATAGTGCTCAAGCGTGTGCGCAAACACAAGTGCACTCTCTATTCCCTTACCATCAGAACCCGATGGGACACCAGCGTGACACGAGCGGAGAGGAGGCCAACTGCTAAACGTGCTTTCCGAGACACGGGGGTACAAGACCGCTAACTTCCAGACTCCGGGCTGACACTGTGAATTTCTTTACAGAAAATTAAGGTACAAATTTAGGCCCGACCCAGTAATCGAACCCGGCACCCCATGCGCAACCGTTGCTTTAAAGTGCGACGCACTACCCACTGGGTCAACGAGGCAGTCAGTGATCTATAAAAAAAGATAAAGACAAAAAATTCTTTATTCAATTTAGGTCCACACTTATGAATGTCAAAATAGACAGTACATAATATCTACCGCTGGTTCGGAATGTCGATTTCTACTGAGAAGACACCAGCAAGAAACTCAGTAGTTACTCTTTTCAAAAATTGATGATGTTACAGAGTTTCATTTGAGAAGAGAAAAAAAATACAATTATGAAAGTTAATAGACTACTATGAATAACCACTCAAAAGATTAATCAATTAACATGACCAAGAATCCTTATCTTTAAATAGTCTTGTACACTATAGTAACCTTTCTTCATTAGGCAGGTTTTAATATGAGACTTGATAGGTTAATGACATTTTGTGGTATCTTATTAAATATCTTAATACTTAAGCCAATAAACGAATTACCGATTTTATGAAGTCTGAGAACCGGGACGGCAAGCCTATGTTTATTTCTGGTGTTAAGACTATGACTATCGGACTTTTTTGGAAAAGTGTGCAAGTTCTTACGTACATACATAATACAGTCGAGGATAAATTGGGAAGCCACGGTTAAAATATTAATTTCTATATGCCAACACTTGACCACAATCTCATGATTTTTAATAATCAACCCTAGCGAAAATATAGCCATTAAGCCAACTTCACACCTAAAATATGCAAAATATATTTTAAAGGGAAGCGGCAATTTGTTCCAGGTTCGCCCGCAGGTATAATGTGGAAGGCGAATTTACCGACACACACCGGTGATTACCCGACAATTATGCAAAACGCCTAGCCGATTAGCATAAGCGCACATAACACATGCTCGGTCGACGGGTTGTCTGACCAAACCGAACGAAATGCAAACTGGTCGACTAACCATATAATCACTGAATGAATAATAAATAAATAGTACTTAATATAGTATGAGCCGTGTGGTCCCCGGCAGAGTGGAATAGGCCACCCTCACTCTTGCCGAGGTGTCGTAAAAGGCGACTAAGGTAAAGCTGCTGGCATGATCATCAGCACCCAGAGAAGGAAAACTGCATTTATACCAAAACCCTCGCCAACCCGTCTGCCAAGCGTGGTGAGTATGGCAATTACCCCTCATGTGATTGAGGGAGGCCCGTGCCCCAGCAGTGGGGACTTAAATGGGCTGACGATGATGATGGTATTCATAATACAGCATCTCATACATTAATCTGATTTCGTACTAAGTATCTTAAATTGACGGGTAGGGCACACTAGCGACGCCAAACGATTTTTGTTTTTATCTACTAAACCGGATCTATTTTAAACAATTTCGGGATAACAGCCTCTCGGCAAACACTTGAACTATTTATCTTATAACCATGCACAAATGTTGGGTACGTTTTTGTACGCGAAAAATTGATTACCGGTAAAAGCGGCCACTTTTAGCTAAAAATTTATATCGATTGACGTCGCTAGTGTGCCCTACCCGTCACCTTAAGCCCTTGCGTTACGGATATCAGACAATAGAGTAATTACAAATATATATATTAAACTCTGACACTGAACAAACACAAGTGTTCATCACACGAATGTTTGTCTAGGGTGGGGATCGAACCCACAACCATTGGCGTATGAGGCAGGGTAACTGCCAAATGCGCCATCCGTCCCGTCGATAATAATTATCCTCAAACAAATTCAGCTACGGCGACCCATCTTGACGATCAGCCACATATGTAGGATATATTATAGTGCACTAGTGTGCGTTAATACAAGTGCACTATCTTCCCCAACCCTCATAATTTGATTGGACACTAAAGTGACACGACCGAAGAGGGGTTAAGCGGGTGAGCAACGCCCTAACGTGGTTTAACTGAAGTACTAAGGCCCAGATAATAATTTTGAGCGTGTGTAGAGCAAAAACAGGCTCTTACCAACATGCTTGATCCTGTTCTTTTGTCATTGCGTAGAGATGACGCATCGCTATGTGTCTTCTACCACATCTACAATGGGTAGTGTTCCGAGGAGCTGCAAATTTTCACCATCTTACATCACACCACATCACTTCGATGGTTTTTTTCCACCACAGTACGCTTCTGACGCCACTTCCTACGTGCGTAGTAAAACTATGGAATCAGCTACCAACGATGGTGTTTCCGAACAGATACGGCTACTTAGTAGCCGTCGCGGTTGTCAATACACAAAAAAAACCACTACCATGTCAAAAGTGACGTAAATAGAATGAAATATAGCAATAAAGGGTAATACTCACAATGTTAATTGAATGAACGAAAACCATGTAGCTATATAAGAAAACAAATGTATATTTCAAAGGGCAACACTGGTTTGTCTACACAAACCTTTGTCTACCACGAGAAAATTGTCGATCGTGATGCGCATGTTAGAGCAAACGACAAATTAGTCGATATCGACAAATTTCTCGTATCTCTTCCGTGACATATCTCGCGATGGCATGTTAGCCCGACTGGTTATCTTCAAGAAAAGAGCTTATTCCTCCCTTAAGAGCCGGCAATGCATCTGTGACGCCCCGTGTGTCGCAGATGTCCATGAGCGGCGGTAGTCACTTACCGTGTGAACCGTCTGCTCGTTTATCTGCCATAATGTAAAAAAAAAACAAAATAACGTATCTATGGACATAGATATAGTAGCTAGATGTTGGTAGGTAACTATCTAAAGTAGAGCAGACCGCAATTAATTTCGAGGTTTCGTTCACAAAATTGACATAGTTAATCTAACTTGATGAACTAAACCGCTATCTGGGACGACATAATTAGCCGTAGGTTCTTAAATAATCTAGTAATTTGTTTGTGGTCTCATCTGCCCACAGCTAATTTTGGAATTAGGTATGACCTTCGTTTATTGGTTCGAAAATTGAACACCTTGATTGAATTTTTGTAAAAATAGTTCAGCGGTTTTCGTTAGATGGAGCTTGTAAAAAGCAGATATAGGTTTAAAAAGCAATCAAACAAATGGTTCGCCGTGGTTTTGGTAGATGTTGCTATGCATTTTTAAATCACGTTAGTAAAGCGTGTTTCCGAAACAATGACATCAAGCCGCTCCTGCCCATACTAGCTATTTTAAAAAAGTGCCGGAAATATACCAGAGAAATAATATGTGTTCGGGATTCTATTATAAGGCAAGTGAAATTATTTTTGATATTTTATTTTATCGTCTCCGTGACTGATTCTCGAAAGTGCCCTACACAGCCGTTGAGTATTGGTCGTTTTCCTCTAGATGGCGCTAGCAATGGCTATCCGAATGATTCCTCTATCTCAGTATACATAAGTTACTCTATGGTAAATCCGTCTCTAACACTGTCTGTACAGTGGCAACGCTTATAGGTAAGTAACCCGAAAATACGAAACGCTTGCGCCATGTAATCGATACCTAGCGCCATCTATTGGTATAAAGTGGAACTAATGTCTCGAAATAAAGTGAGGGCGGACGACTATTTAGTAATAGAAAGTGCAAAATAAACTTTTCATTTTTCTAAACAGGAAACTAAAACACTAAGGACTAAATAGTTTAATCGCGAACTTCACCTAAAATCAATTTTAGCACAGCGTCTACACTCGCGTACGTACACAGTATAAGCCGTGCACCTGGTGGCTTAAGGTGACAGGTAGGGCATCCTAGCGACACCAATCGATTTTAATTTTTAGCTACTAAACTGGGACTATTTTAAACCATTTTTGGGTTACAACCTCTCGGCAAACACTTATACTACTTATTAAATAACCATGCACAAATATTGGGTTCGTTTTTGTACGCAAAACATTGATCAACGCCAAAAGTGACAGCTTTTGGCGTGAATCAATTTTGATTGATTTAAATTGTTAGCAACTAAACCGGATATCTTTTAAACAATTTCGAAACTGCAGCTTCTCGGAAAACACTTTTACTATTTATTTAATACTTACACTTAACTTTTGGGTCTACTTTTGTACTCAAAATTTGAATTACTGCCAAAAACTTATGGCGTTAGTCCGAATTTCGAAGGCAAAAACAGATCAAATAGTAGTGCACAATTATTAAATAAATAGTATAAATGTTTGCTTAGAGACTGCCGCTCCGATATTGTTTTAAACAGATCCGGTTTAGTAGCTAACAATTTAAATCGATTGGTGTCGCTAGTTAGGCTGCCCGTCGCCTTAAATTGAAGCCATTCCGTAACGAACGAGAATATACCTGTCACATCCAAACAAAAGAGATACACAGCGCGTGTGAAAGAGAGGGAAACTCCGATTCGGTCGTAACGTTTGCTTTAATTTAGGCCCTCTGGTTCGGTGCTCACGGTTCCATAGGATATATTAGTGTAATGCTGGCTTTAATTGGCTCTCTTAGAGTGAACGCTCGCCGACACGGCGATTGTAAATTGAAATTCTAGAGGGAGAATTGAATCCGTTACATTCTTGATAGTTTCCTGGGAAGTCCTCGCGTTGGTAGAATTGCGTAATAATTATGTTTGTTGATCGAACAGTGGGAAAGCCGCGCTTCAGCATGAATGGGCCAGCTCGACCTGAGTAATACCACGTCCTCACAGAGAACCGGCGAGAAGCAGTGCATGCGCTGTGTTTCGCTGCGGTACCTTAGGCCCAATTTAGGGGAAGGGGGGTTAAACGGTAAGCAGCGCACTTGTGACACCACTAGTGTTGCATGTGTCCATGGGCGGCGGTGATCGCTTACCATCAGGGATCCGTCGGCTCGTCTGCCACCTATATTACAAAAAAAATCGTCGCATTAGTCCCTCCTGAATATGATTGCAGACCAAGTGGACTGTGTCTACCTGCTCCACTGTGGAGCAAGTAGACCAATAGATCTCTAATACCTAGGATTAAGATGTTACTAACAAAATATGAGTTACTAGCGGCCGCCCGCGACTCCGTCCGCGTGGAAAAGTAACTTTTTACCCCCCTTTCAACCCCTTACAACCCCCTTTTCGCAATAAAAAGTAGCCTATGTGCTTTCTCAGGGTCTAGATTATCTGTATACCAAATTTCATTTAAATCCGTTGAGTAGTTTTGGCGTGAAAGAGTAGCAGACAGACAGACAGACAGACAGACAGAGTTACTTTCGCATTTATAATATTAGTATGGATTGACTTTTTTTTATATATATTAAATGGGTTTGCACTTGACCTCATTTCACCTGATGGAAAGTGACAATAAGGTCTAAGATGTAGCGTGCTTACCCAGAAGAAGCCTATTCACTCTCGACTTAAAGACACCCAAATTGTAGCTCTCTGGGAATACAGAAGCCGGCAAGTTGTTCCATTCTTTAGCAGTTCGTACCAAGAAAGAGGAAGCGAAACGCTTAGTACGAGCTGGTGGAACTTGCACAGTGTAAGGGTGGATTCCTGTCGTCTTCCGTAATGTCCGGTGGTAGAAAGGAGTAGGTGGTATCAGGTCGACTTGTAATAAATGATTACCATTAGTAGCATCATGTTTATTACAAATGCGTGAGTAAGGGTTCCGGATGCCCAATCCGGAGGAAAGATTGGTTTTAAAGTTGGCAGCGCACTTGTGACTCCACTGGTGTCGCGGGTGTGTATGGGCGGCGGCAATCGCTTATCATCAAATGATCCGTCTGCCACCTATCACATAAAACATTTTTTTATGTGATAGTTGGCAGACGAGCAGACGGATCACCTGATGGTATGTGATTGCCGTCGCCTATGTATACCCGCCCTTGGTGTTGCCACTTGTGGAAATAAATCCTAATTAGGTTAAGTCATATTTTTTATGTTCATCTGAATCCAGTAAACTATTTGTGTTGTTAATGTTCTGTTAGCTGTCTGTAGGTGTAATATACAGATCGTTAACAAAACGACACCTTAAAATTGTGTCATGTTACCTAAAAACTTTTACTTTTCCTTTTTAGTGGTAAAAGTCGGTACTGGTTAATTAAATATGACACTATTTGATGAATCAGACCTCTGTGTCTTTATTGGAATTTTTGAGTTTTCTTGATCTTTCTGTGACACTCTTATCCCTGTTTAGACAGACGGTTTTCCACGAACATACATAGAAAGAAACAAAGCGATATTTTGCTATAGCAAAACATTTAAAGGGTACTGGTGGCAGGCACTAAACGCGACCAGTGGCTAAATTTACCCTAATGGTTAAATTAAGCCTGCGTTGGTCAGGCTAACAATCAAAAGGTTAATTCATTCACAGCGAACTAACCATTTTCGGGGTTTGGTTGCAACCGGGAACAACACATTGAGATAATTGATGGACTTCAATATAGCCGGAAAATCTCAACACGAGATCATTGATTGAGTGTTTTGAGTCACGAGAGTTTTGAGGCACGAGTGTTTTGAGTCACGAGTGTTTTGAGTCACGAGTGTTTTGATTTACGAGTGTTTTGAGTCACGAGTGTTTTGAATCACGAGTGTTTTGAGTCACGAGTGTTTTGATTTACGAGTGATTTTAGTCACGAGTGTTTTGAGTCACGAGTGTTTTGAGTCACGAGTGTTTTGAGTCACGAGTGATTTGAGTCACGAGTGTTTTGAGAACAATTGCTATAGTAAGTGCACAATAATAAATGCCGGCTGTTCCTTGTTTTACACAGTCTATAAAAGTAATTTCACCCAGTATACGTCAACATCGGAAATCACACAAGTAAAACTTTACGACGAATCAAACGCCCAATCGGGGGCACTTCGTGTAGGGGGTATTCCATATAGGGGGCATTCCGCGTTGCCTTTATTTATCCCCCATTCTGTTTATTAGCGTTTGACAGCCATTTAGTGAGGAGAGCCTGGTCCTAGCCGTAAACCAGTTTATGTCTCACGAAAGTGATAAACCGACAAATTTATATTTACCGCCCGTAAAGCTTACTTTGTCAGGTTTTTACACTACAATAAACCTTAAGTGGGGGGATTAGGGTACACGTTATTAAGGCTAAATTGATGAGCGATATTAAGGCTTACGTTAAGATTTATTGTGGATGCAGATGCGTAAAAGTATAGCGATTAAGTAACAGTATTAAGTTTGCTTTATAGTGTTCGGTGAGTTGATGTTTGGAAATCGATCGATTTGATCTTAACTTTGTTAGATAACTGTCAGCTAGCAGCTCCCGTGGCCTAAGTGATATTGTCCCGCACCCGAGGTAGTTTTGAAATAAATATTGACGTTTGACGACCCGTTTGGAACAGAGGTAGTGAACACTGCCTCTGGTGCAAGGGTTGCGGGTTCAATCCCCGCACAGTACAAACATTTGTGTGCATGAACATGTCTGTTTGTATTGGTCTGGGTATTTTCTATGTATATGTATGTATTTACAAAAGAAAAGTATTATATGTATATATTTGTAATCCCACTGTTGATTCTGATATCCGTAACACAGGTGCTTGAGCTACCTATCTCGGAGTCAGATCAATGTATGTGATGTAGTCAAATATTTATTTTTTTATTTATTTAAATATGTATTCTTTGTTGTATGACAGCATAGTTTTATACACTGGTGAAAGATAATCAAAATCATGACTAAACTTTGAGTTTTTATATGTAATAGGTGACAGACGAACAGACAGATCACCTCATGGTAAGCGATTTCCACTATCAATGGACACCCGCAACACCAGTGGACTCACAAGTGTGCTGCCAACGTTTCAGTACCCTCACTAATTAAAGTTATGCTTCACGCCGGTTTTCTGTGAGACCGTGGTATCACTCCGGTCGAGCCGGCCCATTTATGCCGAAGCGTGGCTCTCCCGCGGTCAAAATGTACGAAGTATTTGTACGAAGATAATAGGTATTACACAAGTACATCCCAAAAGATTCTCAATAATTTCCTTTGTAGGTTCACCTATGATATTTTTTAAAAGTGTCTCATAATCGCCACAATAGGTTATTACGACTAAGTTCAAGATTTTACAAAATATAAATATTTTGTCAAAATATAGGTCAATATGTGCCAAAGGCAAAAATTGTCTATTAAAAATATAACGTCTAGCCGGTTTTATGGTCATTCAAAGATTCATGGGCATTCATTCATTCAAGTCCATTTTAAAAGTATGAAATTATTAAAAAATAATTATACATTGAATAACCCATGCAATTTGAACCAATTATTGTAATAGAACCATTGACATAAACGAAACATTTGTAATAGCTACCATACAAAATTCAAATGAAATGCATACAAAATACTTAAGTGTGACGTCACATCTAAGTAGCCATTTGTATGGAGCGTTTTGGGTTTGCCCAAAATAATGTGATTTTAAAGTTGTGATATCTCAGGGTAGTTTAAATGAGAATGAAGTGATTCTTTCAAAGATGTTTCTATCATTGAGAGGTCTTTTGATTGCAAAATTAAAAAAAAAGTAGTCGTATACCGTATTAATACAAATCTACTGGCGGCGGCGCTAGTTTCATCGATGCGTCACTTTAATGCACCTTAATGCAATGCAAGTCTGGAATTTGCTAATCTGGTACCGTGCCTTGGAAAGAACATAAGCCGTTATTCCTGCCGAGGGATTAGGCAATCCCTATTCAGTTGTGTCCCAGGACTAAAGAGCTCGTTACACATGAGCGATTAAGGAGGCTCAAAGTCACCTAGAGAGCAATCATTTAATGGAGAATGCTATGCTCGGAATCTCCCTGCGTGATCGTATCACAAACGATGAGATCTGCAGGAGAACTAAAGTCACAGACATAGCCCAAAGGATTGCATGCCTCAAGTGGCAATGGGCAGGGCACATAGCGAGGAGAACAGACGGCCGTTGGAAGAAAGGACCTCTAGTGGAGACCACGCAGGTACAGGAAGTCGCAGCCGTGGCAGGCTTCCCACAAGGTGGACCGACGATATGGTGAAGGTCGCGGGAATCCATTGGATACGGGAGGCACAGGACCAATCTGTGTGGAGGCCTATGTCTAGCAGTAGGCGCCTATTGGCTGAAATGATAATGATGACCCACATGAGCACTAATAATGATATTATAGTACGTTATCCGTAAATCCGGTAATATATTATCCGTACGTACGTACGTACGTCGCTGATCGGTGGAATCAATTGGAGAATATATTATTAACTTGTTTAATAAGACAGCCAGTGCTCCAAATCATAACAATATCATTTGTACAAACGTGTTGTCTCAGTTACAATATTTCCTGCCCGTATGAGTTCTCACGTACTGCGATAAATTGCTCAAGTTACTTGTAAACTTGTTCAGTGTTGAATAAATTGCTCGTTTATTCAGCCCGTGTCTTCCAGATCCCCACTTCGCGTGCCATGAAAGTGAAAAATCTTGAAGTTTGCACCGATTATTGCTACCCTGGTAGGGCTGGGTGGTGCCCCATTATGCATAGAGTTATGGAGACACGAGTTTGGATGTCGTTTTTATTTCAGGTATTCTAAGAAGGCCGCTTACCGCACCAACGTTTCAATCCTGAAGGAGATTCGAATCAAATAAAAACTTTCATCGATTGTGCAAGTGCGAATACTCACCATGTTTGGACATATCATCCGAAACGAGAGCTCCTTGGAACGTTACAGAGAAGAGTGTGACATTCCACTCTTCTCCCGAGGATTCACTCGCTCCCGAGGCAGATTACCTACAAGTTGGACAGACAGTATCAATTCTGCTACAAAGTGTTCCAAACAGAGAAAGGTGGAGAAGTCTCGCAACCGCCCCTATTCAACATACAGAGAATCCATAATCACGACCACTCCGCCAGGAGTGTACGACTGAGAAGAAGAAAGGATCTTTACCAACCGTGATCCAGTTGATCTGGTTTCCGAAACGAAAAAAGTGAATTATGGCGCCACTGTCGTTATTTCTATTTATTGTATTTGTGGGAGCATTGTTTTTGTTTGTTAATTTTTAATTATGTACCTAATACCGCTTATATTAATTTTGATTTTTTTTTATTGGTTCTGTATGTATGCGTTTGTTATTCATGTTCACGTTGCAGATTTATTTTGTATCGTTCCGTTGTCTATTAAATTAATTGTCAGTTTTTTTTTTATGTTTTATTAGGAGTCGTTGCTCGAAGGTACAGCCTGAAAATCAGCGCTGCAGCGGCTGCTTAGCGGTTGTTGTAGCACATGCTGAGGCTGAACCTTGTGGCCGCAACTTTATGATGTTTGGTCCTTATTTAGATTTGCATGTAATCATGTGTTGTGGTCAATAAATTATTTCTTATTCTTAAAAATGGTTGAATTTCAGCCGACCGCAGTCCCTTCATTGCAATTACCAGATTTCCGAATCCGAGATCATGGTTCAAACGTACCCCGGTGTTTTGAGAGACAGCTTTGGACGCAAACCAGAAATTCAACGCTAAAATGAAGATATGTTTGTGAAATTTTACCCTTAAACATTGTACGAGTATGGCGACCTTATCGGCGGTCACAGTGCAGCGCCTGTGAAAGCAAACTTTCTAACGTTTAACTTAGGAATGTCTTTCAGCAACTACTAGATTAGATACTACGGAAAGTTGCAACTTTGCGTTGTAAAATAACTTCTAAGCGTAGTACGAAAATTTCAAATTTCAATAACTCTATTCACAAGTCACAAGTTCGGTGATGGATGCTCTATTTTCGATTTCAATGAGAACTAACTTTTGCGCGCCACTTCGTCCGCGTAGAAATTTTACATTGGCAGAGTTTTTCGTGACTACTACAGTACGAATTGTTGTTGGTAATCTAGATAACGAACTATTCTTAAATTACTCGAATCCGGGTGTACTAGCCTAGTACAAACTTGTAATCCCACTGTTGATTCTGATATCCGTAACACAGGTGCTTGAGCTACCTATCTCGGAGTCAGATCAATGTATGTGATGTAGTCAAATATTTATTTTTTTATTTATTTAAATATGTATTCTTTGTTGTATGACAGCATAGTTTTATACACTGGTGAAAGATAATCAAAATCATGACTAAACTTTGAGTTTTTTATATGTAATAGGTGACAGACGAACAGACAGATCACCTCATGGTAAGCGATTTCCACTATCAATGGACACCCGCAACACCAGTGGACTCACAAGTGTGCTGCCAACGTTTCAGTACCCTCACTAATTCGGCAAAAAAGTGATGCTTCACGCCGGTTTTCTGTGAGACCGTGGTATCACTCCGGTCGAGCCGGCCCATTTATGCCGAAGCGTGGCTCTCCCGCGGTCAAAATGTACGAAGTATTTGTACGAAGATAATAGGTATTACACAAGTACATCCCAAAAGATTCTCAATAATTTCCTTTGTAGGTTCACCTATGATATTTTTTAAAAGTGTCTCATAATCGCCACAATAGGTTATTACGACTAAGTTCAAGATTTTACAAAATATAAATATTTTGTCAAAATATAGGTCAATATGTGCCAAAGGCAAAAATTGTCTATTAAAAATATAACGTCTAGCCGGTTTTATGGTCATTCAAAGATTCATGGGCATTCATTCATTCAAGTCCATTTTAAAAGTATGAAATTATTAAAAAATAATTATACCATTGAATAACCCATGCAATTTGAACCAATTATTGTAATAGAACCATTGACATAAACGAAACATTTGTAATAGCTACCATACAAAATTCAAATGAAATGCATACAAAATACTTAAGTGTGACGTCACATCTAAGTAGCCATTTGTATGGAGCGTTTTGGGTTTGCCCAAAATAATGTGATTTTAAAGTTGTGATATCTCAGGTAGTTTAAATGAGAATGAAGTGATTCTTTCAAAGATGTTTCTATCATTGAGAGGTCTTTTGATTGCAAAATTAAAAAAAAAGTAGTCGTATACCGTATTAATACAAATCTACTGGCGGCGGCGCTAGTTTCATCGATGCGTCACTTTAATGCACCTTAATGCAATGCAAGTCTGGAATTTGCTAATCTGGTACCGTGCCTTGGAAAGAACATAAGCCGTTATTCCTGCCGAGGGATTAGGCAATCCCTATTCAGTTGTGTCCCAGGACTAAAGAGCTCGTTACACATGAGCGATTAAGGAGGCTCAAAGTCACCTAGAGAGCAATCATTTAATGGAGAATGCTATGCTCGGAATCTCCCTGCGTGATCGTATCACAAACGATGAGATCTGCAGGAGAACTAAAGTCACAGACATAGCCCAAAGGATTGCATGCCTCAAGTGGCAATGGGCAGGGCACATAGCGAGGAGAACAGACGGCCGTTGGAAGAAAGGACCTCTAGTGGAGACCACGCAGGTACAGGAAGTCGCAGCCGTGGCAGGCTTCCCACAAGGTGGACCGACGATATGGTGAAGGTCGCGGGAATCCATTGGATACGGGAGGCACAGGACCAATCTGTGTGGAGGCCTATGTCTAGCAGTAGGCGCCTATTGGCTGAAATGATAATGATGACCCACATGAGCACTAATAATGATATTATAGTACGTTATCCGTAAATCCGGTAATATATTATCCGTACGTACGTACGTACGGCGCTGATCGGTGGAATCAATTGGAGAATATATTATTAACTTGTTTAATAAGACAGCCAGTGCTCCAAATCATAACAATATCATTTGTACAAACGTGTTGTCTCAGTTACAATATTTCCTGCCCGTATGAGTTCTCACGTACTGCGATAAATTGCTCAAGTTACTTGTAAACTTGTTCAGTGTTGAATAAATTGCTCGTTTATTCAGCCCGTGTCTTCCAGATCCCCACTTCGCGTGCCATGAAAGTGAAACTCTTGAAGTTTGCACCGATTATTGCTACCCTGGTAGGGCTGGGTGGTGCCCATTATGCATAGAGTTATGGAGACACGAGTTTGGATGTCGTTTTTATTTTAGGTGTTCTAAGAAGGCCGCTTTCCGCACCAACGTTTCAATCCTGAAGGAGATTCGATTCAAATAAAAACTTTCATCGATTGTGCAAGTGCGAATACTCACCATGCTCGGACATATCATCCGAAACGAGAGCTCCTTGGAACGTTACAGAGAAGAGTCTGACAATCCACTCTTCTCCCGAGGATTCACTCGCTCCCGAGGCATATTACCTACAAGTTGGACAGACAGTATCAATTCTGCTACAAAGTGTTCCAAACAGAGAAAGGTGGAGAAGTCTCACAACCGCCCCTATTCAACATACAGAGAATCCATAATCACGACCACTCCGCCAGGAGTGTACGACTGAGAAGAAGAAAGGATCTTTACCAACCGTGATCCAGTTGATCTGGTTTCGAAACGAAAAAAGTGAATTATGGCGCCACTGTCGTTATTTCTATTTATTGTATTTGTGGGAGCATTGTTTTTGTTTGTTAATTTTTAATTATGTACCTAATACCGCTTTATATTAATTTTGATTTTTTTTTATTGGTTCTGTATGTATGCGTTTTGTTATTCATGTTCACGTTGCAGATTTATTTTGTATCGTTCCGTTGTCTATTAAATTAATTGTCAGTTTTTTTTTTATGTTTGTATGTTTTATTAGGAGTCGTTGCTCGAAGGTACAGCCTGAAAATCAGCGCTGCAGCGGCTGCTTAGCGGTTGTTGTAGCACATGCTGAGGCTGAACCTTGTTGGCCGCAACTTTATGATGTTTGGTCCTTATTTAGATTTGCATGTAATCATGTGTTGTGGTCAATAAATTATTTCTTATTCTTAAAAATGGTTGAATTTCAGCCGACCGCAGTCCCTTCATTGCAATTACCAGATTTCCGAATCCGAGATCATGGTTCAAACGTACCCCGGTGTTTTGAGAGACAGCTTTGGACGCAACCAGAAATTCAACGCTAAAATGAAGATATGTTGTGAAATTTTACCCTTAACATTGTACGAGTATGGCGACCTTATCGGCGGTCACAGTGCAGCGCCTGTGAAAGCAAACTTTCTAACGTTTAACTTAGGAATGTCTTTCAGCAACTACTAGATTAGATACTACGGAAATTTGCAACTTTGCGTTGTAAAATAACTTCTAAGCGTAGTACGAAAATTTCAAATTTCAATAACTCTATTCACAAGTCACAAGTTCGGTGATGGATGCTCTATTTTCGATTTCAATGAGAACTAACTTTTGCGCGCCACTTCGTCCGCGTAGAAATTTTACATTGGCAGAGTTTTTCGTGACTACTACAGTACGAATTCTTAAATTACTCGAATCCGGGTGTACTAGCCTAGTACAAACTTGTAATCCCACTGTTGGTTCTGATATCCGTAACACAGGTGCTTGAGCTACCTATCTCGGAGTCAGATCAATGTATGTGATGTTGTGAAATATTTATTATTTATTTATTTATTTAAACTCGTAAGCTCTGGGACCAACGGCTTACGTGCTTGCTTTACAAGGCGTCCCATTTCGTATTTTTTTCTTTATGTCAGCCCACTTCTTCTCTTATACCATTAACCTTAGCAAACTTTAGTAAAATGGAATATACCGCGGATTTGGAATGTCGATTTCTACCGAGAAGAACCAGCAAGAAACTCAGGAGGCTGTAGAGATCGTCTAGGCTGAAATGACGCGCCCCACATCCGCATTTACGCACACAAGAAAATTTCAAAATGGAAAATTGGTCGTTCAGTCGGTAAGACTTAAACAACACGTATCGTCATCATGGTTATAAAAACATCTTCTGAGCTAGATAATTAAGTAGTGGGATGCGTCATTTTAAATTAGATAATCTCTACCTATTTAATTACCTAGCTCAGAAGACATGACATTTTAAAGACATGCTGACGGTAGGGTAGACTGTGTACGGTTGAAACGGTGGACGGTTGAAACGGGTCCACCGTTTCAACCGTCCACCGATTGAAACAAAGCGAATATTTCGTGAGCAGCGCGTGATGAGCGGATGGGTACAAGGGGAGAAAGAAGTTGGCGACCAATTGAAACACGAATTTTAGTATTCCATCGCTCTTCGGGGGATGTGCTTGTGTATAGGAGGGGCCATTGAGTTTTTCGACGGAAAAGAAAGAATTTTTTCACCTACATTTTTCTAATTATTAGAATTTTGTTTAAGGTAAGTGTATTGAGAGTTTTATTCCGGTTTAATTGAAGTTTGTACAATATCGTATCATGATTAGTTTTTATGTAAATTTATCATCATACTTCCATGATGTTCCTTTATAAATTGTTGAATCATGAAGTGGACGATCCGTCTCTCTTATCACAAATTAACACATCGGTTCCTAGAATAACAGCTCGTTTACATAATTATAGGCCATTTTCAATTGTTTTAAGGAAAAATAAGTATGGTAGTTCCTCACCCATAAATTGTTTGCTCAAAACTTTTAATACTGTGTTCCAAAATAGCGATATTGATATCTATAGCGACCAAATTACCAATTTCAAGAAATGCATCTTGGAATATTTAAAGAAATCTGTAGAAGTAGGTAAGTAAGGTAAGTAGTAGTAAGTCGTATTAGTTTTAATTTTCCTTTTTTTTTTAAATAGTTTTTAAATATAGCAATGTTGTGCTCACCTTTAATTTAAGTACATAATAAGAAAAGTTTTAGTATTTGAAAATTACCTTAATATATATTGCCTGTATGTATTTAGTTGGTAAGCCTTATCTAATAAATAAATAAATAAATACTTAATGTGAACCGTTTTATACCAAGAGGGGGGATTGGGGACAGTTGAAACATTATTTGTGGGTACGGTTAAGACAGATATTTTAATTTATTTTTTTGTTTCTTAGATGCCAAGGTTACACCTAAGGAAAACTACGAAAGATCAGACTAACTAATCGGGATTTTCGTTAAAAACAGCGGTTTAAAAAAAAACTGAATTATTGTTCTATGTTTAGGTTAGAGATTTAAACGATATGCGGTTGGTAACGATGAAAATGGTATATAAGGCTTATAGTGGGGTGTTTACTCAGGAGTATCTCTAAAGAAAATGAGTTATACAAATATTTTATACGTGTAAATAATATATTTTGGCCTAACTTTGCATAAAATATCGCCAAAGACTTGAATATTAATAAATATATTTGTGATATTCTACTACGCCATTACGATTAAACATTATTACTTAATAAAATATGATAACTGTTTATATTTTGTATTATTTGCATGTGTTTCAATTGAACACAGGTACTGTTTTAACCGATGGGGTATAGGAACCAAACCGGCATGGTAACAGTTGAAACAAAATGCATTGTTTTTTAAATATGTTTTTACACAGAAAATATGTTTTATACTGAGTTCTCAAATAACATTGCCTATTTGTAGACAGGTCTTTTATTTAATATATGTCCGTCAACCCTCGCTTAACGAATTCCGATGCTATGCACAATAAACACTAAAATATTTCAACTGTACCCAGTCTCCCCTACTTTTAAAATCGAACGATGCGTGCTCCTATGTTCGAGTTCACCGACAACGGAACGATCAATTATAATTGCACGTTCCATATTCAAAATGTTCTTGTTAGCGTGAGTGCAGAGGTTAGGCAATAGGCGCGTCATTTCAACTTTTCTTTTTTAAGTCATAAGAGGCAGATAGGCAGACGGATCACCTGATGGTAAGCAATTGCCGCCGCCCATGGGCAATCGCGACACCAGTTAGCGACTTAGGGCCGATTCGACTAACCTTATTCCGAAACTAAATCTTTGTTATAGCGCTGTCATTCTATACAAATCTGACGTTATCCACAGATAAAGATTGGCTTAGACGATTTCAATCTTATTGAATTTGTGATTAAGGTCACTTTGTAATGCTGCTTCGATTTAAGTTTTAGTTTCACATCATTATTAAAAAGGAATTAGAGCAACAGCTGCAGCTATAATCCAGAAGTTGAGTAACAACAGGGAATTACACTTCAAATACTAGATGGCGCTGTTCCACAACAGAAATGGAGGGACAGCTGATTCCAATCTTATAGGGAAATAAATTATTTATCATAATATCAAATGCCTAACCTTAGTAAAGGAAATATAACTAAATAAATAAACCTATATTGTAGAAATTATGGTTTACAAAATATGCAGGTGTTAAATTATATAATTGTTCTCACAATTACCTGTTTAGGCATACAATAGTCTATTTACTAAATATTTTTATGCTCATTTAATTTTGTTTGACATGCATTTCAATACTTTATAATTAATTACATAATGTAGGTACTATTAAATGTCAAAAGAGGAATCTTTTTAAATTCATCGTCAGCCCATTTAAGTCCCCACTGCTGGGGCACGGGCCTCTCTCAATCACATGAGGGGTAATTGCCATACTCACCACGCTTGGCAGACGGGTTGGCGAGGGTTTTGGTATAAATGCAGAGTTTTCCTTCTCTGGGTGCTGATGATCATGCCAGCAGCTTTACCTTAGTCGCCTTTTACGACACCTCGGCAAGAGTGAGGGTGGCCTATTCTACTCTGCCGGGGACCACACGGCTACTTTTTTAAATTATTAGTTTGTTATTGTATGTACTTATGGCAATAACAAAAATAGTAAAACGTTTGCACGTTTTACTTCAGGAGAGGGAACCTGACCCTCGCGGGCCTAACGATTTTTACCATACTGTTTACTATGAAATCATCACATGTACATACATAGATCATAGGGTACCTACATACCTAAAAATAAGTAGATTAACGTATTTCATAATGTATCATTCACTTGTTTTACTACGCAAACAGATAGAGGTCAGTTTTTTGGATATATAGTAAGTATCCCCGTTTTATATGTCAATATAAAACGGGGACTATTACTAGACTAGTTTTGAATAACATACCGAAGTCGGACAAATACGGGAAGAGTTGTCTTGCTTTGTGTGTGCGAATTTTCAATAATATTCCAACTGAATTTAAATAGTTAAATAAATTCATATTCAAAAAGAAACTACACAAATGGCTGACTGATAAAAAATTCTATAGTATAAAAGAATTCTGTAAAAAGTGATATTGACATTTAATAATATAAATATTGACATTTAATTTTTGACGTCATGTAAAACAATTTTTAGTGTTCATTCTTTATTCTATTTTGTAATTAATTTATAATATTTGTATGCTATGTAACTAGCAAGACACGAGATCTAATAATGTAATTTCCACCATGTATATAAACCGTGTTTTATGCAAATAAATATCTTGAATCATGAATAAATAAATAAATATCAAAAGAGATCAAAATGTATTAAGATGTCAAAATTGAAATGAATAAAAATAGAAATATAAATAATTAATTAATAGTATTGCAATTTATGTCAATGATATAAAATAAACTAATCATCTGTATTTGCTATCGAAGTATTCTTTCAGGTCATAATATCAACCATCAACCAGCCACTTTCTTAATTGTACCTTAAATTTAATTAGTGGTAAGATTCTTAGGGCATTGGAGGTACCTAAGTACATACTTAGTAATTCATGAAAATTAGGGTAAAACTTTTCTAGAGCGGAGTGATACCTCGGCCTCACAAAAACCGGCGTGTAGTATGTCTGACTGTTAAAGGTAATGTCATCATCATCATCATCAGAAATCCACACTCGTCCACTGCTGGACATAGGTCTCCCCTAATGCACGCCACTGCTCCCGATTTTCGGCCACTCTCATCCAGCCCACACCAGCCAGCCTTCGAATGTCATCATCCCATCTTGTCGCAGGGCGTCCTACACTACGCTTACCGAATAATAAAAAGGTAATGTATTTTGACGAAATGCGTGAGGGTTTCGGAAGTCCAGTACGAGGGAAGGGGTTTAAACATTTGCCCCTCCGAACATAGCCCTCTCCATTGCTCTCTGGGTGACTTTGAGCCTCTTTAATCGGCACATTGTAGTTATAGATGGAGAATATTCCCTAATATCTCACTGCAACTTATAGTTTTCTGACTTCTTTTACAAATGTAGCAGAAATCTCTTCTTCTTCTTCATCATAGCGTGTAATTCCCGGTTGCATCCAAAGTTGTCACTTTGGAGCCGTACACTTGGAACATGATTCAGGTTTGGGGGGTCTGGTAATTACAATGAAGCGACTGCCGTCTGGCCTTCGCAACCCTTTAACAGGGGAACCAAACCAACTGAATCATGGTTACACGTTTCAGATTTTTATTCCGAAACGTGCCGGTTTCGTCACGATGTTTTCCCTCACCGCCGAGCAGATGGTAATGGTAGAAATACGCACATAGATTTGAAAAAACCATTGGTGTATGCTCGGATTCCTCGACCACATGTGTGGAAGGCGCGTTCGTATCCATTGAGCTACTATCGCTCAAATGTAGCAGAAATGTTGTCAATATTGTGCTGACTGAAATGGCGGTTTTGATTAAAGGCAACGTAGGTCTCAACAATGTCGTTATGATAGTGATTCGTCAGTACCATCTACGTCATTGGCCTATGGGAATAGATTCTGATTTGGACTTTGAGGGGTTTTACTCGTGTGCTTTGATTTATCACAGCCTATAAATAGCCACGGCTTACAATTTAACGCATATGGGTATAGAATAGGCGGGTTTCTTTTCGAACCCGAGCATGCACATCTGAATTTTTCAAATCTATGTGCGTATTTCTACCATTAGCTCGGCAGTGAGGGAAAAACCGTTTTGACAGTGGGAGAGCCACGCTTCGGCATGAATGGGCCGGCTCGACCGGAGTGATATCACAGGCTCATAGAAAACCGGCGTAAAGCAGTACTGTTGTGTCTTTCGCTGCGTGAGTGAGGGTACCGGAGGCCCGGGGGAAATAGATATGAAAATAGACCAATTAGCAGAGCACTATAAATAAATAGCATACAGGTTTGCCGAGTGTCCGACGGCCCGCAATTGTTAAAATAGATCCGGTTTAGTAGCTAAAAGTTTAGATTAATTGGCGTCGCTAGTGCAGGGTACCCTTTACCTTACCTAGGTACTACTCATCATCATCATCATCATCATCATCATCATCAAATAACTATCCTTGATTGGTTGGTTTTCTGGGAACACACAAATTGGGCACAGAAAAAATATGATGTTCATTCAATCAGCGTGCGAGTTACGTTCCATTTCATATTTTCACTCAATTTCACTTAAAATTTATGCGTTATACAGGTTGCGTTTTTGATCGTCTCTGAAACTTTCTAGGCCACTATATTCTTACGAGAATTTTACTCTAGGGAACCTTTATTTTATGTAATAGGTGGCACCTAATGGTAAGTGATTGCCGCCGCCCATGGACACCCGTGACACCAGTGGAGTCACAAGTGTGCTGCCAATCTTTAAACCCCCCTTCCCCCTGGATTGGGCCTCCGGTACCCTCATTCATGCAGTAAAACACAGCACAGTACTGCTTCAGGTTGGTTTTTGGCTGCTGTGAACTGGCTGAGCCCGTGGTATCACTCCGGTTGAGCCGGCCCATTCATGCCGGCGTGACTCTCCCACGGTCAAACCTTAGCGTTTGTAAGTGTATGAATAGAATTCCGAAGGGCTAAGGAAAACTAGCCCTCCAAATCTCGTGTACTCCCGACCCGACCCGCTTGGAACAGTGGTAGTGAACGCTGCCTTTGGTCCAAGGGTTGCGGGTTCGATCCCCGGCACAGTACAAACATTTGTGTGCATGAAGCATAGTCTGTTTGTATTGGTCTTGGTTGTTTCCTATGTATTATAAGTATGTATTTACAAAAGAAAAGTATTATATGTATATATTTTTAATCCCACTGTTGATTCTGATATCCGAAACACAGGTGCTTGAGCTACCTACCTCGGAGTCAGATCAATGTATTTGTGAAATATTTATTTATTTACTCAGCGGCAAACTTTCTTATTGTTTAAGTTCTAACCTTACCCCTTATCGACGGTCAAACTGCTCAGATTGAGGGTCCCATGCAAACACCTCAGTGTAAACCGCTAAGCCGACCTAAATTGATTTATTATAACGATGATTACACGGATTATCGAGTTTGCGAGATCTAGCCGGGGTCTAGTAGTCGGTGTTTGCACCATATCTATGGCTAATCTTTGACAAACAGCTACCACAAAATATATAAATATAAATATCTCATAACATCACATACATTGATCTGACTCCGAGATAGGTAGCTCAAGCACCTGTGTTACAGATATCAGAACCAACAGCGGAATTAAAATTATATACAATTAATACTTGTTCTTTTGTAATTACATATTTACTTGTCTCTTGTCATGTCTCTTTGTATTGGTCTTTGTATTGGCCAATACAAACAGACATGTTCATGCACACAAATGTTTGTACTGTGCGGGGATCAAACCCGCATCCCTTTCCTTAGGGGCAGCGTTCAATACCACTGATTCGAACGGGTCATCAAACATAGATCTACGCACACAGATCGATATGATCGGATCTGTCTCTGAAGGTATACAGAGACAGATCCAATCAGGCGATCCATCTGCTTGTCTGCCGCCTATCACATAAAAAAACATAGCGATGTTTAAGTTCTAACAACTCGTAACTCATTTTAAGCAACTTTCAGCAAAGCCAAAATACTGACTAGACTTATATTAGTATTGTTACTTTTTCGTAATTTTAAAGGTTCTATTAGTCAAATCTTGATTCTGATTGGGCAAAATCGATCAACGCGTCAATCGATTCTCTAGCGAATGGATTCAAATAAGTGGATCAAATGAAACCGCCAAAAAATGACTTAGATAGTTTTAGAACACAGATCACTATAGTGTTAGAACTACAACGACTATAGTTTTCCCGCCCACGACCGATAATTGGTGAACGTCAAATCGCTCTGGTGGGAGGGACATGAAGTAAGGTTCTTTAACCCGTACTCATGTCACTCTGGCGATGAGGGAGCGTAGCTGGAGTTTAGTCGGTATGCCTCTGGCTGGACGGCTTCTCGTTAGGAGAAGCCCCCGCCAGAGGAGAGCCGGACATAACTCGCCTGCCCCCCGGCAGGAGGGTATGCATAAGGAGGCATTCCAAAAAAAAAGGTAAAAAAATAATGACGTGCAAAATAATTAGTCAATTTAATTTCATTTGTTCAATAAATTACTAATAAAAATATATTGATTTTGTGCAGGGCAAAAATTAGTTGAGTTTTTTTTATGTGATAGACAGACAAGCAGACGGATTTATTTATTTATTCCTAGCAAACTTTACAGCATTTCAAAGTTAATGCAAAATACTTAAAATTAAATTCTTACTTAGCCAATTAAAAATAGACAGGCTGATGGTAAGCGATTGCCGTCGCCCATGGACACCCGCGGCACCAGTGGAATCACAAGTGCGCTGCCAACCTTTAAACCCCTCTTTCCCCCAGATTAGGCCTCCGATACCCTCAGTCACGCAGAGAAACACAGCACAGTGCTGCTTCAAACCGGCTTTCTGTCACGCCGTGGTATCACTCCGGTCGAACCGGCCCATTCATGACGAAGTATGGCTCTCCAACGGTTAAAATTTCGTCACAATTCTTTATAGCATGAATATGGAATCCTATTTTATTTTTATTTTATTTTCATTTCATGTTATAAAGATTTGTAATGAAATTTAAATGCCAAAGACATGTAAATTATGAGTAATATTCCAATGAAAATCTCTTTGAAATTATAAAATATAAATTCATATTTCCCCAACTATATTAAACCCGAAGACACAACTAAACTGACAATCTTTATTTTTACTTGTCAGTCCATTGCACTTAATTTTACTTGAAATGAAACGAGAAAAATAGAAGCTGTAAAAATGTAGAGCGCATTTTGTATCATCGTAGAATTTTAATGCACTATGAAGATTTATAAGGCAGGGGAATACAGACGTAGTTGCGAAGCCAGTGTTGCCATCAACTTCCACAGAATTGAGAATGGGAATAAAAATGCCCATATTTTTTATGCTTTTGTTACGACGGTGCGGTATAATGCTTTTTCAAAAAGTAAATCCTTTTGCTTTTGTTTTGAGCTCATTGGCATTCTCTTGAAATATCTGGGCAATAATACTATATCCTTGTGTGATCGTCTCAGAAATGATGAGATCCGCAGGAGAACTATGGTCAGAGATATAGGATCACTTGAGGCATCAAAGGATTACATGCCTCAAGTGGCAATGGGCAGGGCATATAGCGAGGAGAACAGACGGCCGTTGTCCTCGAGGGGAGGCCACGTATCGCCTGCCACGTCACAGCCGTGGCAGGCCCCCCACAAGATGGACCGACGATCTGGTGAAGGTCGCGGGAATCCATTGAATGCGGGCGGCGCAGGACCGATCTGTGTGGAGATCGTTGGGGGAGGCTTATGTCCAGCAGTGGACGTCTATTGGGTGAAATGATGAATACTATGTATAGCAAGCTCATAGACTCCGATGGCAGGGCCACATGGAAAGGATGGGAGATGATCGCAGTGTTAAGAAAGCTTATTTGGGCCGGTCGACCGGTTGACCGCCTCAGATATCACTGGGATGATGTCGTGCAGAAAGATCTACGCGAGCTATGTGTCAGCGACTGGCGCGAATGATCGGGACTAGAGGAAGAGTCTTATATCGGAGGCCAAGGCCATTTTGGGTCACTGAGCTATCGGTGTAAGTAAGTAAGTAATACTATGTAAATCCACATCCGGCTCGAAGGACCAAATTTGTCGGGTGTAAGTCCAACAAAGTAAAGATGGTTAAAATGGTAAAACTAAGTATATTGGTAAATGGTAAAGTTAATGGTAATGGTCATGGTTATGAGGTGAGCACACGCGGCGAGATTGGTGACCGATCGTGAACTAACTAAGTACGTGGTTTAATGTGAAATTGCTATAATTTGGGTCAGCGTCAAATGCTGACTGCGCGCGCGCCCTGACTTAAACACTGTACTTCGTACAATACTGCTTGAACGACAGTGAGTTACTTGGCAGTGAGACGTATCCAGATCTCTAAACGCATCCGTCACATTAAATTGCCACCCATTAGCCACTGTTCCCACTTGTTTTATTTGTTCTACGGTGATTTTTTTTTACATTATAGCGGAAAAACGAGTAAACGGCACACCTGATGGAAAGTGATCACCGCCGCCCATGGACATCTGCAACACCTGAGGTATCACATATGCGTTGCCGGCTCTTAAGAAAGGAGTACACCCTTTTCTTGAAGGTCACCAAGTCGTATGGATATAATATCCTCCAACCGATTTCGTATAAGGCAGCCAATCTCAACGATCAGCCATTTACGCAGGATATATTATAGTGCTCAAGTATGTGCGCAAACACAAGCGCACTCTCTATTCCCTTGCCCCCATAATCAGATGGGACACCAGTGTGACACAACCGGAGAAGGATCGAGCGCAGGACTAACGGCTTAAAACGTGGTTTCCAATTTCCAGACTCCGGGCTGACACTTGAATTTCTTATCAGAAAAACTCAGATACAAATTTTGGCCCGATCCGGGAATAGAACCCGGGACCCCAAGCGCAGCCGTTGCAATATAATGCGTCAGCTAACAAATGTTTATTGAACGTTATGAAGAAAGCCCGTAGTTTCTCTAATTAAAAAGTAATGTTTCTCAATCAAATTTCTGACAGACAGGCTGGATGGCGCTTTGGAAGTCCAAGCGCCAACGAGGAGTCAACGGTGGTACGAGCACTATGTATATTAAACTCAAGAACCAGTAGAACGCAATTGAAACTCTGTATTCTGTAAACCAACCTGTAACATTCGTTCCGTAAATAAAGAATTTGTATTAGTAAGACTTATTAATTAATTATGAATGGTATATGAAATTCGAGTTGTTCAAATTGGTTAGTAGGTTTTAGGTAATACCTCGTCGAAACTAGCGCCGCCTATAGACTTTTTTTTGCCAAATATGAGACATTAAAGTGCTCTTGAGAATTGTTAAAGAAAAGTCATCGTCAGCCCATTTAAGTCCCCACTGCTGGGGCACGGGCCTCCCTCAATGACATGAGGGTTAATTGCCATACTCACCACGCTTGGCGAGGGTCTCTGGGTGCTGATGATCATGCCAGCAGCTTTACCTTAGTCGCCTTTTACGACACCTCGGTAAGAGTGAGGGTGGCCTATTCTACTCTGCCGGGGACCACACGGCTAAAGAAGAAAAGTTTTTTGAGACATATTAATTTAACCAAATAACCATCGGTAATTTGTATAATTGTTAAACATTAGGCAGTAATAAGTATTATGGTACTTAAATGAAGATATACGTACATCATACATTTCAAACAACCAACTTTTATAATTCTCAAGAGTACTTTTTGTTTTAATTTATCATATTCTCCTTATTATACTGGAGCAAAAGGTATCGTAAAAGGCGACTAAGGTAAAGCTGCTGGCATGATCATCAGCACCCAGAGAAGGAAAACTCTGCATTTATATCAAAACCCTCGCCAACCCGTCTGCCAAGCGTGGTGAGTATGGCAATTACCCCTCATGTGATTGAGGGAGGCCCGTGCCCCAGCAGTGGGGACTTAAATGGGCTGATGATGATACTGGAGCAAAAGCACAGTAGATATATATTATCTACTGTGGCAAAAGCCTCGTGGCAGTTGGTGTCACATACATTCATATTAATGATTGAAATACTCTACCTGCCGAGAGTCTTTGCGATTAGTTTAGTTGCGTCACCGAGGCAGTCATATATTTCGAAATATGCATTATATATGGGAATGGGAATATATGGGCTACGCTTCGCCATAAAGGTCCAGCTCGACTGGACTGATACCACGGCTTCACACAAAATCGGCGTGAAGCAGCACTGTGCTGTGTTTCGCTGCCTGAGTGAGGGTACCTTAAGCCCAATCCGATGGAAAGGGGGTTTAAAGGTTAGCAGCGCAATTGTGACTCCACTGGTGTCGCGGGTGTCTATGGGCGGCGGCAATCACTTACCATCAGGCGATCCGTCTGTTCGGCCACCTATCTTATAAAAAGAAAATCGTGCTGCGGTCAGATAGCCGTGGATTTCTCAACTGGCATAATGGAAAATCAGCTGCCTACATTGCGTACTAAACAGGCTAAGCTCACATACATGCGCTCGCAAACTATACTATCCTTCCATCGATTACTGCTGCGGCGGCCAATCTCAACGAACAGCCACGTACGCAGGATATATTGTAGCGCTCAAGTGTGTGCACAAACACTTGTGCACTCTCTATTCGTTTGTGCACTCTCTATTCGTTGTCGTCAGCCCATTTAAGTCCCCACTGCTGGGGCACGGGCCTCCCTCAATCACATGAGGGGTAATTGCCATACTCACCACGCTTGGCAGACGGGTTGGCGAGGGTTTTGATATAAATGCAGTTTTCCTTCTCTGGGTGCTGATGATCATGCCAGCAGCTTTACCTTAGTCGCCTTTTACGACACCTCGGTAAGAGTGAGGGTGGCCTATTCTACTCTGCCGGGGACCACACGGCTAAAGAAGAAAAGTATTCACAGTTTTTTGAGACATATTAATTTAACCAAATAACCATCGGTAATAATTTGTATAATTGTTAAAAGTAGTAACATTAGGCAGTAATAAGTATTATGGTACTTAAATGAAGATATATGTACATCATACATTTCAAACAACCAACTTTTATAATTCTCAAGAGTACTTTTTGTTTTAATTTATCATATTCTCCTTGTTATACTGGAGCAAAAGCACAGTAGATATATATTATCTACTGTGGCAAAAGCCTCAGGACAGTTGGTGTCACATTCATTCATATTGATTGAAATACTATGATTGAAATACTCTACCTGCCGAGAGTCTTTGCGATTGGTTTAGTTGCGTCACCGAGGCAGTCATATATTTTGAAATATGCATTATATATGGGAATGGGAATATATGGGCCAAACCTCGCCATAAAGGTCCAGCTCGACTGGACTGATACCACGGCTTCACAAAAAACCGGCGTGAAGCAGCATTGTGCTGTGTTTCGCTGCCTCAGTGAGGGTACCTTAAGCCCAATCCGATGGAAAGGGGGTTTAAAGGTTAGCAGCGCAATTGTGACTCCACTGGTGTCGCAGGTTTCTATGGGCGGCGGCAATCACTTACCATCAGGCGATCCGTCTGTGAGTCGGCCACCTATCTTATAAAAAGAAAATCGTGCTGCGCTCAGATAGCCGTGGATTTCTCAACTGGCATAATGGAAAATCAGCTGCCTACATTGCGTACTAAACAGGCTAAGCTCACATACATGCGCTCGCAAACTATACTATCCTTCCATCGATTACTGCTGCGGCGGCCAATCTCAACGAACAGCCACGTACGCAGGATATATTGTAGCGCTCAAGTGTGTGCACAAACACTTGTGCACTCTCTATTCGTCGTCGTCAGCCCATTTAAGTCCCCACTGCTGGGGCACGGGCCTCCCTCAATCACATGAGGGGTAATTGTCATACTCATCACGCTTGGCAGACGGGTTGGCGAGGGTTTTGATATAAATCCAGAGTTTTCCTTCTCTGGGTGCTCATGCCAGCAGCTTTACCTTAGTCCCCTTTTACGACACCACGGTAAGAGTGAGGGTGGCCTATTCTACTCTGCCGAGGACCACACGGCGTCCCCTCTATTCCCTTACACTCATTTTCTGACGTGACACCAGTGTGACACGATCGGAGAGAGATGGAAGACTTGTGCATGGTTATTTAATAAATAGTATAAGTGTTTGCCGAGAGGTTGTAACCCCAGAAATTGTTTAAAATAATCCGGTTTATTAGCTAAAAATTAAAACGATTGGCGTCGCTAGTGTGTCCTACCCGTCACCTTAATAAGCCACACTGCACTAAACTTTCTCATAATATATGAGAACACCCGCTAAGTCCTTACAAACTCAGCAAAAGAGTGGTTCAAGTAACAAAGTGAGTCATTTAACGTGTACTTGCAGAGCGGTGAATCAGGAACTCCAACTAGCCTGAACTGCGCAACAGATGTGAGTCATTCGTTTTCACCTTCCTGAGAAAGTAGTAAAACTTTCTATAGACTAACACGGACTAAAGAATATACGACTACTTCGGTAGCGCAGTGGCCAGTTGTTCACACTTTAAAGTAGGTATGTAACGAGCGCTTTAGTTCCCGGGTCGCGCTAAAATTCAATTTTGTACTTGAGTTTTCCTGTTGTGAAATTCTCGGGTATCAATCTGGTCGGGTAGTTTTTTCCTTTTGTTTTTAGGGTTCCCTACGGAACCCTATAAACAAACCAACCACTTACCACCACCTTTGGCTACCTAAAGGGCAAAAAAATGAAACCCTTACAAATTCGTCACGTCTGTCTGTCTTTCCATCCGTCCGTATGTCACAGCCAGTTTTTTCCGATACTATAATAGCTAAACTATTGAAACTTGGTAAATAGATGTATTTTGTTTACCGCATTACAATTTTTTCACAAAAATAGGAAAATAAAAAAAATGCTGCTACGGAACCCGTACGGAATCCGACTGCCACTTGGCTGGTTTTTTTAAATTGTGGCGAATAGACTGTATTATCACGCTCGTGGGGGCATGCCAATAAACTTTGATACTGACAAAAACTTTATAAATTTCTTCAGATAAGGATCTCAGCTAAGACATAACACAGTAGTTGAAACAAAAAGAATATAAAAGAGGCTGATCCAGCCTTCAATCCAACACTGTTACGGATATCAGAAAATAGAGAATCACAAATATAATATTGCGAGCGTTTTTAAAGCGGAGCGACGAACACGTCGCGGCTGCGAACAGCGTCATCGCTCCGCTTTGAAAACGCACGCAATCCGCCAGTGTGACAACCCCCTTAATGTTAAACCCAGTCAGACCCAGCCAGACAGAGCAAACTCAAATGTTAATCACATGAATGTTTGTCTTGAGTGTGTATAGAATTCACGAACTTTGGCGCATGAGACATTTTAACTACCAAAAGCGCTACCGGACCAGTCAAAGTTGGCGGCTTGTAGAAGTACGTTAAACCTTTGATCCAGGTGGTTTAATTCGAAGCCGTCCCGTAACAAGCAAAGGCGACACAGCGCGTGTGAAAGAGGTATTCAGCCCATCACAAAATATAAAAAGGGTGACATCATTTGCCAACACATGGCGTCACCAAAAATATAAAATTAAAATATAAAAAAAGGGAATGCGGCATTCGCCGTCATTATAAGGATAGCCAGGTGTCCCAATTCATCTTGGATACAATTCAAGAGATTAATTCAAAAAATAAATTTAAATGTGCTTCAGCGCACCACAAGAATAGAAGCTCCAAAAATGGCAGATGTCAAAAATCCATAAAGGAATCTATTTTTTTTTAATCCATAGACTGAAGGTATTAGATATCTAAGATCATACGTCTTAAAACAAAGTTTGAAATGCAGTTAATGCAGAAAAATACAGAATTGGCCACAAACATCTAATTTTTATTGAAATTAATTGTTTTAATAAGAGTGGTATTTATTTAATTGAAAATTAATGAAATGTATCAAAATCGATGATAGAAAAATCTAATGCTCAAATGAGTGATCGCTGTCAAAGATTAAAAAGAAATTAGGTTTGTTCTCGCTAGATGGCGTTAGAAGTGGAGAAATATTAGGATAGAATCATAAACATAGCTAAAATAGGTAACGACGTGTTACAATACCTCCTTAGTTACAAAAAAAAAGAGAAAAAAAAAGAATTTATGGAGAGGGACCAGACACAAAAGCAATGTAAATAAAGTATACTACTCACAATTAAACAATTACTTATTGTCCCTGACCATTGCTGGCCAGTAAGAAGACTGTGAGACAAAACAAAACAGTATAGGCTTAATTTAAGGAGTCACTAACCGCTCCTGCATAGGCTTCTTTATAGAGTTACAATCCGCTCTTTAATTTAAACAAACTAAATAGTCTAGGCTTTTTTAAGGAGTAACAAACCGCTCCTGTATAGGCTTAATTTATAGAGTTACAATCCGCTCTTTAATTTAGACAAACTAAATAGTTAAGGCTTTTTTAAGGAGTAACAAACCGCTCCTGTATAGGCTTATGTATAGAGTTACAATCCGCTCTTTAATTTAGAACTCATCGAGTAGTTAAGGCTTATTTATGGAGTAACTAACCGCTCCGGCATAGGCTTCTTTATTGAGTTGCGATCCGCTCACTAATTTAAACATTCGTCAGACGCAAGCATCCTATAAAACGAAGTTATACTGCACCATAAGTGCATAAGTATCAGATATATCATCTGACTGATGAAGAAATAAACATCACCACTAAACAAGCCCACATAAAGCTTATGACGCACCAGCGGCGTCAAAAAAAAGTCCTTACAAAAATTGAAGGCACAAAAAACAACTGCCCGTAATATAGGCACATACAAAATATTACAAAGACAACAAGAAAAATATAATCAATAGAGACAACCCTATTGGAAAAGAAGATAGGAAAAAAAACTTCCTAGCGAGAACATTATGAGAACGAGCCATATCAAAAATCAAGAGGAGAGAATGTAAATACCGTTTAGGTGCAAATTAAAAGGAATAAGGTAACACTATTAGTCAGGGAATTTCATAAAAAAACTAAAATATTGAAAAGAGAATGTAGATAAAAGAAGATCCTGTAGCTGGTCAACACAGAGATGTGTCTGCTTCCTTTGAGGCACTTGTATCAGGTTTTAAACACATGTTTACAAAATATTTAAAAATAGTAATAAGCCAGAAACAAAAGGAAAAAAAAAGATCACAGCTTTCTGTTAGATCCCGGTCTGGAAAAAGTCGAGGCCTACCCGTTGAGGCGCCAATGTAACCCTTTGAGCCAAGATGTTGAGTGGCTGATGGTAATGCTAGCTCCGTGGGTTCTGAGGCGCTCGCAGGATTCTAACAGAGAGCTGAGAGAGGGCGCCACTAGCTTTTAAACTACCTAGCTAGAAAGTGAGAGATGAAATAAAAAGAGTTTATGTATGAGGGCTGAATATTTATTTTAAAAAATATGCAAAATACATGTTTTCAGAAAGAGAATTTTTGTTTCTGGCTTTTAAAGTTAAATTTTTATGTAAGAACTTAAATGATCTTAAACAAGTAATGTATTTAAGCTAGGCTTAATCTAGGCCGTATCAAAATTACATTTAATTAAACAGGACTCCTATCCCGAGGATTATCCTGATAAAAATACAAATATTACAGCTTAGTCTATGCCGCTTAGAAAAAGTTCAAAGTAACAAGACTCCTATCAAGAGGATAGTCTCTTAGAAAAAGTTACAAAGAAAAAATAGGTTATCATATCATATGCATAAAACTTCTACTCCGGAATAAAAGAAAATAATAAAAGTGTACCTTAATAAAGCATGACACTAAACTTAATGCTAAACATGGGTGTTGCAGTCCTGCGATGGCAACGGAGACCTCTCCAAGTATCAGCCACGCATGGAGTGCAGCAGCTGACCGGTTATAAGTCCTGGAGTGTTCCTTGCCTCGCCAGATCGACACCCATGCATAAAGAGGGCTTTATATGCCCATTATGAGAAGATGTGGTGCAGGAGGTATTCAGCCCATCACAAAATATAAAAAGGGTGACATCATTTGCCAACACATGGCGTCACCAAAAATATAAAATTAAAATATAAAAAAAGGGAATGCGGCATTCGCCGTCATTATAAGGATAGCCAGGTGTCCCAATTCATCTTGGATACAATTCAAGAGATTAATTCAAAAAATAAATTTAAATGTGCTTCAGCGCACCACAAGAATAGAAGCTCCAAAAATGGCAGATGTCAAAAATCCATAAAGGAATCTATTTTTTTTAATCCATAGACTGAAGGTATTAGATATCTAAGATCATACGTCTTAAAACAAAGTTTGAAATGCAGTTAATGCAGAAAAATACAGAATTGGCCACAAACATCTAATTTTTATTGAAATTAATTGTTTTAATAAGAGTGGTATTTATTTAATTGAAAATTAATGAAATGTATCAAAATCGATGATAGAAAAATCTAATGCTCAAATGAGTGATCGCTGTCAAAGATTAAAAAGAAATTAGGTTTGTTCTCGCTAGATGGCGTTAGAAGTGGAGAAATATTAGGATAGAATCATAAACATAGCTAAAATAGGTAACGACGTGTTACACAATAAGCATTGTCATTAAATTACATTTATAGCCTTATTAAGGAAAGGTACTAGGACTTATTAATAATCAACATTTTAATAATAATTAAAATTGGTTGAACATGTTAGGAAATTAGGTGATTGTAAATTGTGCCTTAATTTCAAGTCTTAATATTTTGAATCACATTAGCTGTATCATAACTTTACAAGTAGTTAATACTTGTAAGTAAATAAAATTGATACTAGAGTTATTTATTTTTAAGAAAATAATGCACGATGAATTTTTGTAATTTCGGCTTAGTGACGCTTTATGTGGTAGAATAGCCACCCAAATAGTGGATGACGTGGGTTAAATCCAAACCAAATCCAATCCAATCCAAAGCAATCCACGCACACACAAATACACACACACACACACACACACACACAAACACACACACACACACACATACACATATTATGCTTTTGTTTTTATATTAAAGAAATAAAATGTCTTTAGATTGTTATTTTTCACGTACCTAAACATAGTATGATGTTAAAAAACCGAAGAGCGGTTCCAACCATAATTATGTAAAAATATCTATGTTCATGTAATAAAGCATTTTTATTTTTATTTTATTTTTTATTTTTTTTAAGTGCGTTATTAACTGTACTGTACTAGCTGTCCAAAGGCTAAGCGAATCTTAAGTGGAATTCTCTTTAAATAAATTCATACTAAAATGTTTAGTTATGATAAGAACACTACTTAAATTCACTGTATTAATATTGTTTTTATGTAATATTGTATCGTCGGCTCGCTGCGAGAGCGAAGTGTTCGCGGTTCGCGGCGTGGTTCTATGGGAAAACATGAACGTAACATACTTAATAGTTTTAAGAACTGTCTTACTAGAGATCCTTGAATTATAATCCGACCTTGCGCGACTCGGAGCGGTTTCGAGGAAGGAGTCCGGCCATTGGCTGCAAGCCTACCCGTCGGCCAACGTGGGCACCCTGCTGGACGCAGAAACCCTCAGAGTCGCCGTGGGCCTCCGTCTGGGTGCTGAGGTTTGTATCCCACACAAATGTCTCTGTGGCACCACTGTTGGCGCCTTGGGGTACCATGGGCTCTCCTGTGTAAAAAGTGCCGGCCGTCTCTCCAGGCATTCCTCATTAAACGACATTATCCGTCGTTCGCTTGCCACCAACCATGTGCCGGCAAACTTAGAGCCGTACGGCATTTTACGTGATGATGGCAAGAGACCAGACGGAATTTCTCTCATCCCTTGGAAGATGGGACGTGCTCTAGTGTGGGATGCTACCTGCGTCGACACTCTGGCACCGTCTCATTTTCCCGGGACTACGAGGAGTGCCGGAGCTGCGGCTGACGCTGCAGAGAGACTGAAAGCTACAAAGTATAGGCATCTATTTGGTGCCTACCACTTTGTAGCTTTCGGTGTTGAAACACTGGGGCTGTGGGGTTCCGACGCTCTCTCTTTCTTCCGTGACTTAGCTAAGCGTCTTGTCGAAGTCACGGGAGAGCCAAAAGCTGGCAGCTACCTCGCCCAGCGAATTTCCATCGCGATCCAGCGGGGTATTGCTGCCAGCATTTTGGGGACACTGCCACGGGGACCTATTTTGTTTTAAATTTCCTTTTTATTTACTTTTAGCTTAATTTTATTTCTTAGTTATTGTCTTAATTTTCTTGCGTTTTTGTTCAATAAATGTAGAAGAAAACCCTTATTAGTTCATATTATTTAATCAAGTCTCGTGATAAATCTGCCCTTATACTTTGACTGTACTTGGGGGTGTTTACGGGCAGTGGGCTTTTGCGGTGAGCTGACCATGTATGTACTTAAGTACTTAATTTCGAACAAACTCGTACTACGCAGAAGTTTACGACAAAACCTTAGTTATGTATTCGTTCTATCTGTGAAAATTTGTTTTTAAATATTGTTTCACACACTTGAAAATTGGTCTGTAAATTTCCCTAATAAAATAAAATAAAAAAAAACCGGCCAAGTGCGAGTCGGACTCGCGCACCGAGGGTTCCGTACAAACCTGCAAGGTTTACAAAGTTCGTTCATTACGACAATCGAGTCATAACTATGGTATTTTTATTGCAAAATGAAATTCATAACATTACAATGAAATTCATAACATTACATAACATTACAGATGGAGGAGCATAAATTTAAGACAAAGATCTCTTTATCGTTTAAGTAATCCTTTATTTTATATTAACACATATCATTTATCTATAATATAACTGAAACACTTATACTAGCCTTGCAGCAGACCTGCGAAAGTTCTTTTATTAAAGTTATTAATTTACTAAGCTTTTTAGTCACTATTTAGAAATCTGGTTCAAGGTTAAAGGCAATGAGATCTAAGTATTTGATATGAATTTCAACTTGATAGCTCTAGGCGTTCATGAGGAAAAAAGTAATAAGTTTATATTTATTAAAAAATATATATTTTGTAATGTAACTAAAAATTTAAGGTTTTCGGAATTTTCCCTTTATGTGTGCTATAAAACGTTACTTCATGCCAAATTTCAAGATTCTAGGTCGACTGGAAGTACCCTTTAGGTTTTGATTCCCTTGCGAGTACTTGCGAGTTTCAAAATATGCAGCTTAAATTGCTGTTTCTTTTGATTGCGTTGATATAGAAGTTTGATTTTGTTACAGCTTAAAGGTATTATAGACCTGAGTATTTGGTATGAATTTCAATTTAATACCTCTACGCGTTTATGAGGAAATGGGTAGTAAGTTTAAATTATTAAAAAAAATATATTATGTGATGTAACTAAAAATTTATGGTTTTCGTAATTTTTCCTTTATCTATGCTATAAGACGTTGCTTCGTACCAAATTTCAAGATTCTGAGTTCACGGGAAGCACCCTGTAGGTTTTGATTCCCTTGCAAGTGTCGAAAATTTGCGGCATAAACGGCTGTAACTTTTGATACAGCCGTGAAGCTGTGAAAAAATCTAACTTCTAAGCCAACGCAGGCTTAGAAGTTAGATTTTTTCACAGCTTCAAGGGACAGTAGACCTCAGTAATTGATATAAATTTCAGCTTCATACCTCCACGCGTTCCTGAGAAAAAGGGTCTTGACAGACGGACGGACGGACGGACAGACGGACAACAAAGTGATCCTATAAGGGTTCCGTTTTTTCCTTTTGAGGTACGGAACCCTAAAAAAAAATTAACTTAACTTAAGAATAAATAGCAGAAAGCAATGCCGAGTTCTCGTGTCGGAGGCCAAAATCCACTTAGTTTTGGATCGCTGAGCCAGCGTAGTAAGGAAGATTTATCAACTAATCACAAGAATTTGTTATTACCAAAATTTTATGGCTTATTTTCGTTCAAAATGTAAGATTACAATTTCACCGTGACATCAAAACCAATGCCTGCGTAATACAACTAGCCGGATATTACTCGGTCTATTCTCTGGCATTGCGTGAAAACTGTTCGGTGACGCATTTTACACTAGAGTTGCTCTGCAATTTGCAGTCACGCGACCGCAAGCTCCATTACCCGATGTATAATGCATTTCAAATACTAGATTAAATTTTGACAATGGAAGCGTTCTGCATTTCTCATGGAAGTACACGCGGAAATAATGACACGTTGAACAAAATGATTAAGTATGGTGTGTTTGGCACAGTTTTTTTGTAAGAAGAGGTAAGCTTTAAACCTCACTTTCCCCGGATTAGGCGTCTAGTACCCTCACTCGATGAATCACGGCACAGAGACTGCTTCACGCCGGTTTTCTGTGAGGTATCATCGAGTCGAGATGCCCCATTCATGCCAAAGTGTGGCTCTCTAAAGGTAACTTTAACATTGCTTTCATAAAGTTGTAATTTTAAGCTTATTTATTATCATTCAGATATGTGCTACAGTTACAATTCCACCATGACATTAAAACCAAAGATTCCATTTCCGTTATTAGCTCACAACTGACCGGGTATAACCCGGTTTATTCTCTGGTACTGCGTGATAACTGTCCGGTGACGCATTTTACACTAGAGTTGCTCTCCAATTTGCAGTCGCGCAACCGCAAGCGCGATTAACCGATATGTAACGCATTTCAAATACTAAATTAAATTTTGACAATGCTTGTTCTGCAATGGGATTTCTCGTGAAAATATATGCGGGAATAATGACATTGGACAAATTGCGAAGCCGTGTATGTTTAGACACATCATTATTCTTGTACGAAAAGCTTTGTTTTGTGTCAATAAAATCAGTTATAATTTAGATGTATTGTCAGTGGATATTTTATATCGTCATCATCATCATTTCAGCCAATAGACGTCCAGTGCTGGACATACATAGGCCTCCCCCAATGTTCTCCACACAGATCGGCCCTGTGCCGCCCGCATCCAATGGATTCTCGCGATCTTCACCAGATCGTCGGTCCACCTTGTGGGGGGCTTGCCACGGCTGTGACTTACTGTACGTGGCCTCCACTCGAGGACCTTTCCGCCCCAACGGCCGTCTGTTCTCCTCGCTATGTGCCCTTCCCATTGCCACTTGAGGCATGCAATCCTTTGGGCTATTTCTGTAATCTTAGTTCTCCTCCGATCCCATCATTTCTGATACAATCACGCAGGGAGACTCCGAGCATATCCCTCTCCATTGCTCTCTGGGTGACTTTGAGCCTCCTTAATCGGCACATTGTAAGCGGCCACGTTTCGGTTCCGTATGTCATCACTGGCAACACACACGCATTAAAGACTTTTGTCTTGAAACACTGCGGTAGAGAGGCCGAAAATATGCTGCGTAGCTTCCCGAACACTGCCCAGCCGAGTTGGATTCGTCGATCGTCCTCTTTCTGGAAGTTGGACTTACCAAGCTGGACTTTTTGTCCGAGGTAGATGTACTCGTCTACAACTTCCAGTATAGACCTTCCATCCTTTACAAGAGTGGGTACGACATGGGAATTCGACATGATTTTCGTTTTGATCATGTTCAGTTTTAGACCCATTTGTTGGGAGACTCTACTCTACTCTAGATTTTATATGCGTACCTATTTATGTTAAGCTACGTTACATTACACACCGGTGTGAGCGAATGTAAAATTATTATTTACTTTTCTGTTTTATTTAGACGCCTTTAGACGACCCGTTTGGAACAGTGGTAGTGAACGCTGCCTCTGGTGCAAGGGTTGCGGGTTCGATCCCCGCACAGTACAAACATTTGTGTGCATGAACATATCTGTTTGTATTGGTCTGGGCGTTATCTATGTATTATAAGTATGTATTTACAAAAGAAAAGTATTATATGTATATATTTGTAATCCCACTGTTGATTCTGGTACCCGTAACACAGGTGCTCTCGGTGCCGTATCTCGGAGTCAGATCAATGTATGTGATGTTGTGAAATATTTATTATTTATTTTTTGTTCTCTTAAGTAATATTTTTTTTTTGAGAAATAAATAATCTTTAAACCTAAGGTAGGTTTTCCCCCGTTTTCCCCGAATTAGGTGTATAGTACCTCACTAGGCGAATCAATCTAGTTTTCTTTAAGTTCATAGTATCAATCTGGTTGAGCCGATCCATTCATGCCGACTTAAAGTTCGTAATTCTAGCTACGTAGTTTTTTTATGTGATAGGTGGTAGACGACCAGACATGTCACCTGATGGAAAGCGATGCCGCCACCCATGGACACCTGCGTCACCAGTGGAGTCACAAGTGCGCTGCCAACCTTTTAACCCACCTATCCCCCTTTGTGTACAGACACTGACAATCACAAATTTATATACTGTGTGTAATGAATTTTTGATCGCGGGAGAGCCGGCTCGACCGGAGTGATACTACGGCCTCACCAGTGAAGTTACAAGTGCGCTGCCAACCTTGAAACCCTCCTTCCCCCGGATTGGGCTTTCGGTAGCATACAGTTACGAGTATATGGTAGAGCTGTCACGTAACGGAGGGTTACGGAGCTAAAAGGTAGGGGGAAGAAGAAAAGATAAGAATAGAGGGAAGAGGGCTATAATTATAAGAGGTATGTACAATGATGGCTCGTCCAAAAATCTTAAATCTAACTTAAAACTAACTTAAAACTAGCTATTTACACCGGTACACTACACTAAATATATATACAAGGTAAAAGTTCAAAATGGGCAACCGTGGTAGGGCGGTAACCCCAAACTGTCACGTAACGGAGGGTTACGGAGCTAAAAGGTAGGGGGAAGAAGAAAAGATAAGAATAGAGGGAAGAGGGCTATAATTATAAGAGGTATGTACAATGATGGCTCGTCCAAAAATCTTAAATCTAACTTAAAACTAGCTATTTACACCGGTACACTACACTAAATATATATACAAGGTAAAAGTTCAAAATGGGCAACCGTGGTAGGGCGGTAACACAGGGTGAGCACAGGCAGCGCGCCGGTAGGATCCAGTGTCGCAAGAGGCGGGCGGTAGGGCTCCGCCGAGCGCAGGAGGCGGCAAATGGGGCGCGCGACGCAGATACGCGCACGCCGCAAGCCGGCCGCGGGTAGGCGCGACGCGGATACGCGCACGAAGGAAGGTAGACGCGCGTAGGTGCAGGGAGGCAACACCCTTCGTGCCCCGGCACCGTTACTCTACGGGTAAACGTATACTGGCACTGTTATAGCTTGAGGTTCTGAGCTTCTTCAGAGCTGGTGGTAGACCGGTGGTCCTGCCCATGTGCGTCCTTTTATATTGCCCATGCGCATTCTATTCTACAACATTTAAATTTTAAAATTCATACAATATAGAATATTCTCGAAACATAGCTAAACTCCATAGTTAAATTTGAATAGACAATTCGATAGAAAAATAAAAACAGTTAGACAACGTCAGCTGTCGGACAATGTCAGATAGACAATCTAAATATTTACAACAATAACTTTAAATTTATTTACAGATAAAAATGTACAAGGAACATTAAAATAACACATATAAGAGTAATGCTAATACAAGACATAATCATAAAATGATATACAAGCTCTATAGCAAACGGAAAACGAAGCTCTATAGTTAACACCAAAGGTAACTTTCTTTATGAGTAGTTATGTAGTATAACGAAGCCCCTGCAGGCCGCGTTACATTTCTCCCACGACCCCAGAAAAATTTTCGACTCAGAGAAAATTTTGATTATAAGGTTAAGAGAATACTATCCTTACTATCAGTCTAACCAGTCAACCTTCACTTAAACATACCATTCCACAATCCAAAAACAATTCAAATCCAGTCACTCTAACAATCACTCTAACATACGAACCAATCACAAAGAGGAGTAGGGTTCACTATCAATGACGCAAACTCCATAGGAAGTACCCTATAAGAATGACTTTAGGCTTATTTAGGGAGTTGTCAGCCGCTCCGTTTCTTAAAACCCATTAGTGTCGATGACCATAGCCGACAATCTAGTCTCTCTCAGGTATTCCCTATCAAAGGACACAAATTTTAAAGGTTGAATTTACCTTAAAAAGAAACGCCTCTGTAGTCAAAGAAGCGCTAAGTAGTAAGTAGATAAGGCAAAAGAGAGCCCTAAAGTTTAGAATTAAAAGGTCAAGAAGCGCCTTTTAAAAGAAAACGTTAAGCAAGTAAGTAGGTACTATAAGAGAGAATCCTATAAGTAAAGAGAGACGAGATTAGTCGCTAAGTATATATAAAAAATATCAGACTGAAGTAGCCAAAAATCAGTCCAATGTGTGTGCAAATAAATACATATAATACTAGTAAAGTCAAACAGTAAGGTAGTCATTTCTTAAAGTCTTTTACGGATCCTACCGGCGCGCTGCCTGCGCTCACCCTGTGTTACCGCCCTACCACGGTTGCCCATTTTGAACTTTTACCTTGTATATATATTTAGTGTAGTGTACCGGTGTAAATAGCTAGTTTTAAGTTAGTTTTAAGTTAGATTTAAGATTTTTGGACGAGCCATCATTGTACATACCTCTTATAATTATAGCCCTCTTCCCTCTATTCTTATCTTTTCTTCTTCCCCCTACCTTTTAGCTCCGTAACCCTCCGTTACGTGACAGTTTAAGGTAGCAGAGCGTAGTTGCAGGGAGGCAACACCCTTCGTGCCCCGGCACCGTTACTCTACGGGTAAACGTATACTGGCACTGTTATAGCTTGAGGTTCTGAGCTTCTTCAGAGCTGGTGGTAGACCGGTGGTCCTGCCCATGTGCGTCCTTTTATATTGCCCATGCGCATTCTATTCTACAACGTTTAAATTTTAAAATTCATACAATATAGAATATTCTCGAAACATAGCTAAACTCCATAGTTAAATTTGAATAGACAATTCGATAGAAAAATATAAAAACAGTTAGACAACGTCAGCTGTCGGACAATGTCAGATAGACAATCTAAATATTTACAACAATAACTTTAAATTTATTTACAGATAAAAATGTACAAGGAACATTAAAATAACACATATAAGAGTAATGCTAATACAAGACATAATCATAAAATGATATACAAGCTCTATAGCAAACGGAAAACGAAGCTCTATAGTTAACACCAAAGGTAACTTTCTTTATGAGTAGTTATGTAGTATAACGAAGCCCCTGCAGGCCGCGTTACAGAGCTTTGTAGTATTTCTTATAGCGAAGGCGGGTCACTGCCTTCGCTTCGTTTTGGGACTTGATTTTGCTATTTCTAAAACGGCAAAGTTTTATATTAATTTTTTTTTGTGATATATAGCAGACAAGTAGATCACCTGATGGTAATCGATTGCTGCTGCCCATGGACACCTGCGACACCAGTGGAATCACGGGTGCCCTGCCAACCTGTAAACCCCCTTCCTCCTGATTGGACCTCCGGTACCCTCACTCACGCAGCGAAACACAGCAAAGTGCTGCTTCAGGCCGGTTTTTGTGCAAAAATTAAAATGTCGAAACTCTTAAAGCTTTATTCACCAACGTTAATTAAACGGTTGTTAGCTAAAACGGTGTAAAAAAGCAACTTTGACGTGTGAAACAAGAAGAAAACATACAAGATTTGGTTTATTCCCGCTGTCCACCCTCTGCTTGTCCACCCCGGGTGGACAGTGAAACAATTGTTAAAAAAATTCCCGCTGTCCACACCCTCTTTCCACCATGAAGGGGTGGACAGCGGGATTTTTTTAACAATTGTTACACTGTCCACCCGGGGTGGACAAGCAGAGGGTGGACAGCGGGAATAAACCCAAGATTTTCAAAAAAAGAATGTCAACTGCTTTTTATCACCCTTTTAGTATAATATTATTTTTTATTTAGTTAAATAAGCGACACTCATGTGTAACCGTGTCAAGTACAAAGAACCTCCAAGGTTTTTATGACACTTAATTAAAATACAATAATATTGTACATAATAATGTTATAATAAATGAAAAAAAAACAAAGATTTCATTAAAGACCCTATCTATGGGTATTTTTCCTCTACCCAAAGGTTGTCTGGAATCGCTACAAGCCATAAGACCGCCTTATTGTACTGTCTGTTGCTGTTGTATCATGCTTGTATTTTATTTTTGTGCAATAAAGAATATCTATCTATCTATCTATGGTTTAGCTCCTGCGTTGATAAATCAGTCAGTTAGTTTTCTGGATACTGTGGTACATCGTCATCGTCAGCCCATCCAAGACCCCACTGCTGGGGCACGGGCCTCCCTCAATCACATGAGGGGTAATTGCCATACTCACCACGCTTGGCAGACGGGTTGGCGAGGGTTTTGATATAAATGCAGCCTCACTCTTACCGAGGTGTCGTAAAAGCCGACTAAGGTAAAGCTGCTGGCATGATCATCAGCACCCAGAGAATGAAAACTCTGCATTTATATCAAAACTGTGGTACAGTTGCCCTGTAATTGTCATTCAACCACAACTCCGATTACCCCGATAACGCATTGAAATACTAAATTAAAGTTTGACAAAACCAGTAATATCGCACGGTTCGGATTGTGGCTAGTGTAATTTATTCGACAAGTTTAAATGTGTTCGCAGATGGGATTCAATTATGGATGTGAGGTGATCGCATTGGTAATGATAATATTGATACCGGTCAGACATTTTATTACACTTTCATCATTTAGTATCAAACATCAGAATTATGAATGGGCCTGCTTGACCGGAGTGATACCACGGCCTCACAGAAAAACGCCGTGAAGCAGCACCGTGCGGTGTTTCGCCGCGTGAGTGAGGGTACTGGAGGCCCAATACCGTTGAAGGTTTACGATTAAAGGTTGGCAGCGGACTTGTGACTCCACTGGTGTCGTGGGTGTCCATAGGCGGCGGCAATCGCTTACCATCAAGTTATACGTGCTCATCTGTCACCTAACTAAAAAAATATGTACAGGGTGCTACCCTGACCTCCAAAATACCTTTGGACTCAAAGGGGAATGACCCGCTGAGATAAGGAATATCTGGCTTTTTGAATGTCATCATCATCGTCGTCATCTTCAGCCCATTTAAGTCCCCACTGCTGGGGCACGGGCCTCCCTCAATCACATGAGGGGTAATTGCCATACTCACCACGCTTGGCAGACGGGTTGGCGAGGGTTTTGATTTAAATGCAGAGTTTTCCTTCTCTGGGTGCTGATGATCATGCCAGCAGCTTTACCTTAGTCGCCTTTTACAACACCTCGGTAAGAGTGAGGGTGGCCTATTCTACTCTGCCGGGACCACACGGCCAGTTCCAATTACAGTTCCTGTCGCTTAATCACTTGACATTGGCAGAATTAGCGTCACGCTACAAGTCATAACCCCCAAAAAAGAAACCTACCACGAATTCATTCGACGAGATCGAATGTTTGTTCGTCAGCACCGCTAAGCGGCAATCCAAATCCTGCTAAACAGATTCCAGTAATCCGATAAATCCTCTGGAGTACTGGCTGTAATAAAATGGATTAAGTCTGTCTCGATTTTGTTTTCATAGTGGACGGGGGAGGGGGGAGTTTGGAAATTATTTAATGCTCTTTTTTGATGAGGTGTGCCCAATAGATTTGAAATGTAAGTAGTACTTAACATTTCAATTTCAATTTAATATTAGATTCTTGGTGGACAAATTAATTTTCTTTATGGCTTCTGTCTTGGTGGGTGGCGACCTTATTAACTATGCCAATGCCAAATAAAGAAAAAGATTTTTACAAATTTACGAAATAGCTCTTCTGACGATTTTATTCTTCGTAACGTAAAATTTTCTCCATTGATTTTTTTACTTTGAAACTTACAACTTGTCTATAGTATATAAGATAATGTGTATTATTAAACAGTACATAATAGATATTATAACAATGACAAGCTTTCAACACAATCGGCGATTGTTTTCTCATACACTAATTTATCTACACCCATGTTTTAATCATGATTAAGGAGGCTCAAAGTCACCCAAAGAGAAATGGAGAGGGAGGGAGGCACGTGATCGTATCAAAAATGATGAGTACCACAGGAAAACTAAGGTCAACAGACATAACCCAAGGGATTGCATGCCTCAAGTGGCAATGGGCAGGACACATAGCGAGGAGAACAGACGGCCTTGAGTGGAGGCCACGTACAGGAAGTTGCAGCCGTGGAAGGGCCCCCACAGGGTAGACCGACGATCTGGTGAAGGCGGCACAGGACCGATCTGTGAGGACAATATTAGGGGGAGGCCTATGTCCAGCAGTGGAAGTCTATTGGCTGAAATGATGATGATGATGTTTTAATCTCCAAAGTAAGAAATCAAAGGCAAAAACTAACTTTATTTGGCAGTATGATGAATAACTTGTGATGCAATAAAAAAATTGAATTGAATTGAATTGAACTTGTCGTCATAAGTGTAGATAATTACGAGTGCGTCACTGTAAAATTGGAAAGACTTAAATTATAATGCTATCCAAAAGTGAGTCCTGTTGTCGCAGAATTACGCCTCGATTGTACTATATTGTACCTTTAATGCCTCAAGTGGCAATGGGCAGGGCACATAGCGAGGAGAACAGACGGCCCGGTGGGAAATGTCCTCGAGTGGAGGCCCTGTACAGGAAGTCGCAGCCGTCAAACTGCTGAAGGGGCGGCACAGGACCGATCTGTGCGGAGAACATTGGGGGAGGCCTATGCCCAGCATGTGGACGTTTATTGGCTGAAATGATGAGGAATGATGAATGAAATCGAATGTACCTAATTTTAACGTGAACAGTTAAATAATAAAGTGAGCCGCAGTCCTGGCTGTCAGAATGGCGGGATGTAGGTACATAAGTCTAAAGACTTTTTTTTAAAAGAGATGTTTATCATGGTTGCGTCACCGTCCATCCTTCACAGAACGCCATTTATTTCACCCACGGGTCGTGTAAATTGGCCATTCTTATTCGGAACGTCCCTTACTTTACAACATTTGTATGTGTATAGCCCAGCCATGTTGAATTTACACGCATCCCTCTCCTGGTATATTGAAACAAGATATGAATGTAGAATTGAATACGTGGTTTCTCCGGTACGTGGACTCGTTCTTATTGTGTTTGTGGCACAGTTGTGCGATTATTATTGTTTAAATTAATAGTAAAGTAAAGTATCAGCCTATATACTGGCCCATTGCAAGGCAAAGGCCTCCATCATAGAAAAAAGTTATCGCTACTATGATAGGATTAGTCCTAATCACCACGCTTGCCTATGCGGATTGGTGATCACAAACCCGAGCAATGTTCAAAAAATTCGAAACATACTTTTTGCTCGACCCGGGAATCGGATCCAGGACCCCGAGATCTCCACCTGGGAAGGAACGTGTAGTTAAAGTTCATTAACACATGTCTCCTTCCCGCTCTGGCGAAAAAGGGAGCGCCGTCGGGGGATTAGTCGGTAGGCCTCCGGCTTCACCGGAGGAGAGCCCGGCATAACCCGTCGCACTCGCCCGCATTCCCCCGACGCAAAAAAAACGACCCCGAGATCTAGATCAACAAGATCAACAGGGTGTTCTAGGGCAACAGGCGTTTAAAATTCATAGTAATAATTGATAACTTATAGCAAACAAAACTACATACATACCTACCCGAAAGGTTGATCAACACCCTGGACAAACATTCGGGTGATTGAATACTTGGGCTTGCTCAGTGCCTAAACGCAATGCCTTTGTAATCTGATTTCCGTAACATCAGTCCAGTAGGAAATCTGGTAATATAATTATGAGATGTTGTATTAATTAGTTTAAGATCAAACGGGGTCAGTTCGATCTATAAATTAATTCATACAATGTAAAATATAAATAAATAATGTCATTTTTAGGGTTCCGTAACCAAATGGCAAAAAACCCTTATAGATCGTCATGTTCGTGTCATGTGACATAAAGTTCAGAAACCTTTGCGTTAGTTTAATTATTTTTATTTTAACTAAAAACTATTGTGTATTACAAGCCAATGGCAATTTTTAGCTACTTAACCGGATCTATTTTTATAATTTCAGGGTTACAACTCCTCGGCAAACACTTAACGTTTATTAAATAACCATGCACAAATGTTGGGTTCGGTTTTGTACGCGAAAAATTGATTCAAATTGTGAATCAATTTTTCGCGTACGCGTTGAACCTAACATTTGTGCATGATTATTTAATAAATTATATAAGTATTTGCTTAGAGGTTGTAATCGTGAAATTGTTTAAAAGTCGCTAGTGTGCCCTAGCCGTCACCTTAAATTAAAAGCTCCGCTATTCCTGTCTTATATTTTCTCTTGCCAAGAAACGGCGTAGTGACGCAACTTGAGTTTACTTATACCAGAATAACTCATGTGAAATAGAGCGATGGTATAACGCAGTGAATCACAACGCGCCTTCCAAACAGCCTTTAGACCGTGGGAGAGCCACGCTTTGGCATGAATGGGCTGGCTTGACAGAAAACCAACGTAAAGCAGCTGTGTTTCGTTGCGTGAGTTCGGGTACCGGAGGCCCAATCCGGGGGAAAGGGGAGTTTAAAAGTTGGTTACACGTTTCAGAAACTATCAGAAACGTGCAGGTTTCCTCACGATGCTTTCCTTCACCGCCGAGCTAATGGTATAAGTATGCACACAGATTTGAGAAATCCAGAGCCGCATGCTCGGATTCGAATCCGGTCCCACAGTTTTTTTATGCCATAGGCAGCAGACGAGCAGACGGATCACCTGATGGTAAGCGATTGCCGCCGCCCATGGACACCCGTGACACCAGTGGAATCACAAGTGCGCTGCCAACCTTATAAATTATAAAACCACTAGTGTTGAGATAGAGCAGTTAACTCAACGCCTCATATTATTTGATTTTATTTATTATATTTATAATTCTACTGATCTTTCCAATGTTGGCAAAGGAATAAAATGGAGGCTGTCGCGTGTTTAAAATCCGCTAGATGGCGTACCTACTGTTGGACTGAGGTCTAAAATCAAAAGCATTTGGTTGTTTAGTTGGTCAAATTGACATTTCAACAGATCGCGTTTAAAAGTAACCAATCACATTGTGGTGCATGTAACTCATGTCCTATGCCTACGCCATCTAGCGGTTTTTCACACGTGATAGCCACCTTTTGTTGATCTAACATGCTAAATGGACTTCATTCATGATATCTATTAAGTATATGGTTTTCGGAATGTAAACGATAAAAAAATAACAATGTATACTGAGTAAAATAGCTTGAGTGACTTTGTTGGTGAAGTTTAACTTACAAGCGCCATCACTATAACTGACATCGTCCCTAGAAATAAAATGAGATATAACATGGGCCGCAACTTGCCAACGTTCTTGGTACGTCAGATAAGAATTGAAATATGGCTTCAGAAAGATTATAGTCGTGCCGAAAAGTACAAATGTGATTGCTTGAGTAACTTTTATGGTTTTGAAGTTTGCTTGTTTTGATCATTTGCGCCCTCCAGTTTTTGAAGAATTTTAATGAATAAGTCTCTCCCAATTTCGGTTGACTTCCTACACCGTGTTTTTTATGAACATAGGGCGTTAAAGGTAAGTAAAGTATTAAGAAATTCATCATCATCATTTCAGCCGATACACGTCCACTGCTGGACACAGGCCTCCCCCAATGTTCTCCACACAGGTCGTCCTGTGACGCCCGCATTCAAAAGATTCCCGCGATCTTCACCAGATCGTCGGTCCACCTTGTGGGGGGCCTGCCACAGCTGCGACTTCCTGTACGTGGACTCCACTCGAGGACCTTTCCGCCCCAAAGGGTCTTAAGAACTTAAGTATTAAGAAACGCTTTGTACGACTTAACAAGGCATCATAGACGACCCGTTTGGAACAGTGGTAGTGAACGCTGCCTCTGTTGCAAGACTTGCGGGTTCGATCCCCGCTCAGTACAAACATTTGTGTGCATGAACATGTCTATTTGTATTGGTCTGGGTCTTTTCTATATATTATAAGTATGTATTTACAAAAGAAAAGTATTATATGTATATACAAGTATATACATAGTTTCTTCATCTTAGTTTCTAATATCCGTAATACAGGTGCTTGATCTACCTATCTCGGGGTCAAATAAACATATGTGATGTTGTGAGATATTAAAAAAAAAAGTTATACAGAATATCTTCTGCTCATTACACTCATTTGAGACATTTATGTCTCATGATGACTACTCAAGTTCCCCTCACAGGTTACAAATAATAGTACCTACTCACCTAATCCTATATATAACAGTATAACAGTGATGTCGGAATAACTCAAGTGAAAATAAAATCAGCAAGATTTGGTTCTCCACTTTTATCTGATTCCCTTTCATGACACGCGCTCGGACGTTCCGTAGCTTACCCAGTTGGGAGCAAACATTCAGATATCCCGTATGTCAATGTAATAAGGCTCATATTTGGCAGTTTAAGCACCTTTTACGATAGAAAACAAAACAAGTTTGACCAAACAAATTGACTGTTGAGTTTTTCAGGCTATTTGTTACAGCTTTTCTCGCTCAGTGATTTGTTTGTTGTTTTTTTTTTATGAGAGGTAGCAATTCCGCCGGCCATGAACAGTGGAGTCACAAGTGCGCTGCCAACCTTTTACTCTTCCCCCTATTGGGCCTCCGGTAACTTAACTCACACGGCGAAACACAGCGCAGGCGCTGCTTCACACCGGTCTTCTTTGAGGCAGTGGTATCACTTCGGTCGAGCCGGCCTATTCATGCCTAAGCATGGCATGAACGTGCCGCCACTCCCACATTTACGTTACGTTTCTTAGCTGTGAAAGATGAGGTTTGTTCTTGATGGGTGAATGAATGAATGAATGAATATACTTTTATTGCACTTTAAATAAAGTATTAAAAACTTAATACTACTATTAAGGTGATTACTTTTCTATTGTGTTAGTAATCATGTGAAGGAATGGAACTCATTGCCGGCGCCTGTATTTCCTCCTTCCTACAATATGGATTCCTTCAAATGAAGCGTGATGAAGCATCTCGCGGGCCAGTATGGCAGTCCCAACTGACATCGCTTCCGTTGTAATTGCAACGTGGGCTCTTCTCTTGATTACAATCAGGCTGAGGAGATCCAATATACTGTGCCACTATAAAAAATACAATAAGGAAGCCAAGACTTATACCTATCCGGTTCTGTGCTAACGATAACGACATAACTTTTGACTGACCGGATGGAGCAATTGGTAGTGACCCTGCCTCTTACGCCAAAGGTCGTGGGTTCGATCCCCACCCTGGACAAACATTCGTGCGATGAACACTTGTGTTTGTTCGGTGTCTGGGTGTAATATATGTATTTAAGTATATATTTGTGTTCCTCTGTTGTCTGATATCTGTAACACAAGTGCTTAAGCTACTTAGTACGGAATCAGGTCAACCTATGAGATGTTGTGAGAATTATAGAATAACTATGGAATGATCTATCGCCTGTGGTGTTTCGGACCGATACGACTTGCAAACCTTCAAGAAAAGAGCGTACACCCTTTTAAAAAGGCCGACACCTGTGATTCCTTTGACGTGGCAGGTGTCCATGCGCGGCGGTAATCGCTTACCATCAAGTGAAACGTTTGCTCAGTCTGCTTCCTATATCAAAAAAAAATGTACCAAATGCGATATTGGGCCATTTCTTTAGGTACATTTCAAACATTTTACATGCGACGGGAGCAACAAGGTAGCAATCTAGTTGGTCCGATAAATCGAGTAGGGTCACCACGCGCCATCGGTTCGCCCGCCACTGCAGGCGGGGAAATTCGAGCGCGGGGTGCTGATTTTAGTCCCACTTTAAAGCTGGTAGTTTACGCTAAAAAATATACCTAAGACTAATACTTACTAAACGGAGACTCGTGGCAGATGGCAAAGTATTTCATTAATTAATTATGATGAGCATAAGAATACTTCCCTTTGATTCGACGAATCTTAATCCAATACTAAATCTATGGTATAGCGCTGTCATTCTATTTAAATCTGACGTTATACCTACTTCAGATTTTTCCACGAATAAAAATTGGTCGAATCGGGCTTAAATCAAACCATTTGGAATAGCAAAACTGATAACATATGATGTTATTTAATAGTGATATGAAATACTCTACCATCTGCCATGAGTCTTTGCGTTTAGTTTAGAAGACTCAGATTGGAAACCGTATACTTAGCTTGAGTCAATGCACAAGTATGAGCATCAGTTTAAGTCTTTGGTTTCCTATTTTTGTAGCGGTATAAACCGCCACCTTTGAACAAGCAAAATTTGTCGCCGCTATCAACTGTCATCGAAAGTTGCCTGCCGTGGTTATGTAAGGGCGTTTGCGCACACACTTACGCACTATTTTTTATCTTGCATATACGTGTCTGATTGTACATAGGCCTAATCGTAAGCTGTAGTCTAACCGCAGCCAGGGCCAAATTGTAGCCGTAGCATAATCGAAGCGATACCTAAGTAGCAGTCGTGGCATTATCGTAGCGGTAGCCTAGCCGTAGCATTATCGTAGCCGCTGCTTAGTATTCGTAGCCTTATCGTAGCCGTAATTAGCCAGAGAACGTTATTACCTATGTTTTAGTCTACTATTGTACATAGAATCATTGCGGTCAGTTAGTCGTCGTGCAATATCCGCCAAATTGAATAGACCGAGAATTTAAGTCACGCTCTAATGGTCGTGGCAAATATAAGAACATTTTGCGGCGCATTCGGATACAGCGATGAAAGATAAATCATTTTAGTAAATGTCTGCCTGCTGTCCTTCTGATCGTAGCGTGTAATTCCCGGTTGCGTCCAAAGCTATCGCTCTAGAGCCCGGGATATGCTCAGGATTGTAGAGTCTGGTAATTTTTGTAAATGTTTGCAACATGGTTAATACAATTTGATCTTCAAGAAAAGAGCTTATTCCTCCCTTAAGAGCCGGCAACGCATCTGTGATGCGCCGTGTGTCGCAGATGTCCATGGGCGGCGGTAATTCACTTAACATCAGGTGAGCCGTCTGCTCGTTTGTCTGCCATAATGTAAAAAATATATATATATATTTTTGTTTGCCCAATACAAAGAACCTAAATTTTGATTTTGTATCTGCCCAAAAACGAATTCTTTTACGCAACGCCAGCTAATTTAATTTAATTGATCTTGGCATGTTACCCGCTTTTGTCGAGAATTCCTTACTCCGTGATTAATTTAATCAAAATGAATGTGTTTTATTATCTGGCAGATCCCTCGCTTCGACACTCTCTCTATATTAAGTAGGTAAGCTTTGATCCGATTGTTGCACGTGGAGGGTTCTGTAACTTTTGTATTTTACACGCTTATAACTAATACATATACACCTTTTTTCTGTTGGAGGACGTGTTTTAACTTCTGGACTGGGATGGACTTGGCATCAATATAAATGGCGAGTACATAACGCACCTTCGATTCGCTGATGATATCGTAGTCATGGCTGAGACCTTGGAAGACCTTGGCACAATGCTTGACGACCTCAGTAGAGTCTCCCAACAAGTGGGTTTGAAAATGAACATGGATAAGACGAAAATCATGTCGAATTCCCATGTCGTACCCACTCTGGTAAAGGTTGGAAGCTCTGCACTGGAAGTTGTAGACGAGTACTTCTACCTCAGACAAAAAGTCCAGCTTGGTAAGTCCAACTTCCAGAAAGAGGTCGATCGACGAATCCAACTCGGCTGGGCAGCGTTCGGGAAGCTACGCAGCATATTTTCGGCCCACCTACCGCAGTGTCTCAAGACGAAAGTCTTCAATGCGTGTGTGTTGCCAGTGATGACATACGGAACCGAAACGTGGCCGCTTACAATGTGCCGATTAAGGAGGCTCAAATTCACTCAGAGAGCAATGGAGAGAGCTATGCTCGGAGTCTCCCTGCGTGATCGTATCAGAAATGATGAGATCCGCAGGAGAACTAAGGTTACAGACATAGCCCAAAGGATTGCATGCCTCAAGTGGCAATGGGCAGGGCACATAGCGAGGAGAACAGACGGCCGTTGGGGCGGAAAGGTCCTCGAGTGGAGGCCACGTACAGGAAGTCGCAGCCGTGGCAGGCCCCCCACAAGGTGGACCGACGATCTGGTGAAGATCGCGGGAATCCATTGGATGCGGGCGGCACAGGACCGATCTGTGTGGAGAACATTGGGGGAGGCCTATGTCCAGCAGTGGACGTCTATTGGCTGGAATGATGATGATACACCTTTTTTATCGTTTACATCCCGAAAACCACATAATAGATATCGTGAGATGTTAATGAGTTACCAACGCTGTTATGTTATTGAGTTACCAACGCATAAATTTAAATCCTACGTGAAAACCTGTTTAATGAGTAAAGGATACTATAAAATTGTATATTACTTAAATGATAAGAATACATGGACATAATGACCTCCGTGCCTGCACACGTGTAGTATTTTTATAATTATTTACTGGAATCATTATTATTATATAATTAATCAATTTTAATAAATTAGGCTTAGCAGCATTTATTATTGTATACAAATAATTGATTAGTAATGATTATTCAACAATTGACAAGATACTAACCACCTACTATTGTACACCTCGTCCTGCAGTTTATTAGTATTAGATTAAGTAACTACTCTGTTCACGGAATCCCCGGAGGAAACACTGAGACTGCTTGCTCAAACGCACTTTCCGGAATCCGTGTACATTAATAACGAAAGAGAACTCCAGGACAGTAAGTCTCCGGACAGGAGACCGCGGAATGAAGACTGGAGGAGAGCTTCCGTTATTTTTCGTCCCCAACAGATAAGTTGGGCCATTAGGAGCTTCAAGCCTTATAAATCTGGTGGGGTCGATGGTATTTTCCCGGCTATATTGCAACGGGGCGAAGATATCATCATCTCAACGCTGATAAAACTTTACCGTGCAAGCTTTGCTTGGAGTTATCTGCCATCAGCGTGGACTCGGGCGAGGGTCACTTACATCCCCAAGGGAGGGGACAAAGACAAATCACAGCCCAAGTCCTACAGACCGATAAGTCTCACCTCATTCCTACTAAAAACGATGGAAAAGGTGTTAAACAGTCACATCAGGGCAACATACCTCGTTGAAAAACCCCTGAGTGCAAGACAACATGCCTACCAAACAGGCAAGTCCACGGAAACGGCACTTATTGATCTGGTGGACAGAATTGAGAAAGCCATAGAAGACAAAGAAATTGCACTCTGTGCCTTTCTCGACATCGAAGGGGCTTTTGACAACACCAACTTCGATGTTATAACACGTAGCATGGTGAATCGTGGAATCGACGATACCACCACCAGATGGATGGGATCCATGCTACAAAATCGAACTGCAACAACAACGTTGATGAATAAAACTCTTCATTATAGAGTGACCAGAGGGTGTCCACAGGGCGGAGTCCTATCACCCCTTTAATGGTCATTGGTTGTTGACAGTCTCATCTGTGAGCTCAATGAAGCCAGATTCCTGACTCAGGGTTACGCAGATGACATAGTAATAATGGTCATAGGAAAATGTCCTAGCACCATTTCCAGTCTTATGCAAAGGGCCCTACGAATAGTAGAAAACTGGTGCACAAGACACGTGCTAACAGTCAACGCACGGAAGACGGTCTTAATCCCGTTTACCAAAAGAAGGAAACTAGAGGCGCTTCACGCCCCAACACTTCTTGGTACGAAGCTATGCTTGTCCAACGAGGTCAAATATCTCGGAGTCTTTCTAGACCAAAAACTAACATGGAACAAGCATCTCGACTACATTACTAGAAAGGCAAAAATAGCGATGGGGGCAAGCAGTAGGTTGGTGGGGCTAAAATGGGGGCTACGGCCCAAGGCCGCACTCTGGATTTATAAAACCATAGTGAGGCCGATCGTCACTTATGGCTGCTGTGTGTGGTATAAGAAGACGCACCAACTCAACTGCGTGGAGAACCTCAGCAAAGTTCAAAGAACAGCCTGCCTTATAGCCACTGGCGCTCTTTCGTCCTCTCCCTCTGCAGCACTGGATGCCCTCCTGAACATTCCACCTCTGCACATTCACGTGCAGATGGAAACGAGGATGGCCATTACGAGAGCAAAAATCAGAGGAAGGACGAGATGGCAATCTAGGGTCATAGGTAACCTCTACAATGAACTAATGAAAATTCCGGTCATGGATATGCCCTCTGACTCCATGATCCGTGAATACCGCTTCGATAAGCGGTTTACAGTCTTGTTACCTAGTAGACAAGACTGGGAGGCTGGAACTCCCGGAAATGTTAACCAGAATGACATCGTTTGGTATACGGATGGTTCCAGGAGGCAAGGCGTATCCGGGGCGGGATTTTGTAATGATCGCTTCAGAATACGCAAATTCGCCAACCTGGGTCGCTATACCACAGTGTACCAAGCAGAAGTCTTCGCAATAATTGGCTGTGTCCAAGAGAGTCTGCAAATGAATCTCCAGAATAAGAAGATATTCATCTTCTCAGATAGTCAAGCTGCCCTCAAGGCGTTAACATCCTGTGAACTTGACTCCAAACTCACTAGCGAGTCAGTGTGTCCTGCTCCTAAACCAGCTTGGCAATGCCAACATCGTAAATCTGATTTGGGTACCGGGACACTGCAATATCAGAGGCAACGAAGTCGCTGACGTGCTAGCAAAGGCCGGGGCAGAGAGCCCACTACTCGGACCGGAACCAATAAGTGGCGTTCCAGCCTGCATGGTCAGGTTCGAGTTAAAAGAGTGGGAGCATAAGCAAAGCACTGAATATTGGAAAAGACTACCTCGACTAGAACAGTCTAAGGCGTTGATACAGGCGTTCGATCAGAGACGAGCTGTAGAAATAATAAAACTGAGCAGAGGACATGTTAGGGCACTCACTCGGACCCTCACAGGGCACTGCAAATTAAACTAAGCACCTGCACAACATGGGCCTTTCAGATACCAAAATCTGCAGGTTCTGTCGCGAGGACGAGGAAACGATTATCCACGTCCTCGGCGAGTGCATAGCGCTGCACCGGTGCAGAAGCCGGCACCTGGGAGCACACATGATCTCAGCAGACGAGATCAAAAGCTCCCCCATCAGCTCCATTCTCGGGTTTATCCTGGAACTGGAGCTACATGAGGTGCTGTAATAGGTTACGGGGCTGCCACAATAGATCATCTACTGGTCGCAGTGGCTATGAGACGCAGGGCTCACCCCATTTCTAACAAATAATAATAATAATAATAACTACTCTGTGAACTATGAGGAGAATCTAAGTAGTCATGCTCACTCAAATGTCTCTGAGGTGGTGGCGCTATGTGGCGGGTCATTACATTCCCTCTATTATGGTTGAGTGAAATGATGGCTGACACATACGTCATACTTGTGAACAAGTGCCACCTTTGGAGACTGATCCGCTTTGGTTTACCTCATATTTAGCTTTTAATTTGCTTCATTATATTTTGTGTTGCATTAGACTGTATGACTTGGTATGAGGATAATAAACTATTGTATAAAAAGTTGGCGATTAAAAAGAGTAACTGGCGAGTTTCTTGCCGGATCTTCTCGACCAGAAACAACTTTCCGAGCCGGTGGTAGAATCGCATTATGTTTATTTACTTTTTTAGTATATCTTATGTATCAACATATATATGTTTTAACATGTAAATTATTACACTAGTACTTATAAATAGTTTTAAATAATTCGAATGTATGACAATTTGTAAGTGCTGTGTACAAGCCTATGCAAATAAATTTATTTATTATTTATTTAATATAATTGTACGGGATAAATCTAGTTCTGGATGCAATGTCAAGAGTGCGTTAAGCGTGTGATGCATGTGACAGAGCAATCAATCTAATAAAGAATTATTTGATTGATTGTGAATAAAGACCTTTTAGTATGTTACATCAACATATAAGCGAAAAGAAATCAGTTGTTCCATTCATTATCGCCGGGTGGAAATTAAATTTTGTATGGAACAGTCGATTTTTTTTTCGCTTTTATTGTTGATGTAACATGCTAAATGGTATTTATTCACGGTACCTATTATGTGGTTTTCGGGATGTAAACGATAAAAAAATAACGGTGTATTAAATAATTCTTACATATGATTGTACAAGTACTAAAATCTGATTTCGCATATGTTCATCATGGGCGGCGGTGATTACTTAAATTCAGGTAACCCGCATGTGAAGGCATGTTGATTATTTATTCTCCGCTTTAAGTAGAGTACAATTTATACCTATACAATGTTTTAATAATAAGAGTGAACTTCGTACATCACAATTCACCATAGTACCGCTAGAAACCAAATTTGTCTTTTTTTTGTACTATTCAACCAAGAAATAATATCAGATACTTAAACGCTCGTTCATCCTTTAGGGTAGATAGTATTTGTAGCTGTACCTGTGGACAAACATACAATTTATTGTAATAATTGTAACACTGCTTATAGTGACGACACGAAATTTAATAACTGTTTCGTTTTTTTTATGTAGTCAATCATCCTAATTAATTAAGTTACTAAATCATAATGTGTTTGCATGCTCACCGAGACCTTGCATTAATCAGCTGATCATTTTAGTACTTATGAGAATAATTATTTCATATTTAAAGATTTCTTTATTGGTCACAGAATACAAATTTAATTTAAATTGCCGTGTGGTCCCGGCAGAGTAGAATAGGCCACCCTCACTCTTACCGAGGTGTCGTAAAAGGCGACTAAGGTAAGCTGCTGGCATGATCATCAGCACCCAGAGAAGGAAAACTCTGCATTTACATCAAAACCCTCGCCAACCCGTCTGCCAAGCGTGGTGAGTATGGCAATTACCTCTCATGTGATGAGGGAGGCCCGTGCCCCAGCAGTGGGGACTTAAATGGGCTGATAATGATGATGATGATGATGATGATGGCATATATACATAAATAAAACAAATTCTGTAGCCAACAAGGCCCAACCTCAGCATTTGCTACAGTGACCGAAGCCGCTGCAGCGCTGGTTTTCAGGCGGATACTTGGGCGACGTACGTGCAAACATATATACAAGAGAAAGAAAGACAAAATAAAGAAAATAGTTACAATAGAACCAAAGAAAAACAATATTAATAACATAAAGTCTCCAAGTAACATAAAAACGAAGGAACACAGTAATGAAAATAAGGTGTAATATAAATGTAATTAGTTAGTGTAGGTATAAAAAAAGAAAGACATAGTCTACGTAATACATGGAAGTATTTCGCTAATAAAGCTCTGATGGGATATTAAAAGGCCACCGTTGTATATTGCAGGGGCGGTTCCTAGCCCAAGAAGCGCCCGGGTGCAATTTATAACCTGGCGCCCTCTTGTACTATATACTAACAACATGTTCGACTACCTATGGGCAGTCGCTTCATTGTAATTATCAGACCGAATCCTGCATCATAGTCCAAGAGTACCCTGGGCTTCTAAGTGACAGCATTGGATGCAACTGGGAATCACACGCTAAGATAAGGAGAACGATCAGTACTCGCTGGCCACTCCTTGTGGAGCATTACAGTGGAGGCTTTACGTGTAGCGAGGGGCTCTTGGCGCCCTCTGATTTCCGACGCCCAGGTGCACCGCACCCCCTGCACTATAGAATAAGAATAATAAGAATAAGAAATAATTTATTGACCACAACATATTACATACAAATCTTAATAAGGACAAAACATTATAAAGTTGCGGCCAACAAGGTTCAGCCTCAGCATGTGCTACAAGAACCGCTAAGCAGCCGCTGCTGCGCTGATTATCAAGCTGTACCTTCGAGCGACGACTCCTAATAAAACATACAATTATAAAAAAAGAAAACTGACACTTAATATTAAAAGAAAACGGAACGATATAGGTAAAGACGCCTCTGTATATTGGTGATTGAAGTTATTATTATTTGATATAATTATTTGATAGCCCTTGTCCAAAGCAATATGACGTAACCCAAGAATACTGCCTTTGAAGTTTTCTCATCTGTGAAATGAAATGCTAATTAAATGCTTGTTGTGCTCATGAAGCCAATGAACTAAAAATGCGGTATTGTTCCGTAAAATACAATTTCCTTTCTGAGTTAGGGGTGTGTAAAGAAATCCCTCGGTATTGGGGGTGCCTTTTACAAATTTGCAATTCAGAGTGAAAAATAAATATTCATGGGATAGAACTCCAGTCAGTCAATAAATTCAGTTAAATAATAAAATTACTTTTGACGGCGAACTGTTACCCAAAATCCGACATAAGGGTTGATACGCGAAACAATGATGGAAATGTTTTATAAGCCATATTTTTTCGAGTTATATTTTAAACCGAAGGTTCTTCACGGGAATTTTTAGTCAAAATAACTTATATTACGTAGTGACATCGGGTCGCTTAGTGTCTTATCGTATATATCACGGTGAATGCTCTGAAGAGCTTTTCTCCCTCATTCCACCTGCCCTATCCCGACACAGAACTACACGCGCCGGACAACGCTGTCACCGCTTCACAGTGGAAAACATTCTATCACGGACCAAAAAATTTGGCAGGTTCTATTTTTGCCGCACCATCAAGAAATGGAACTCGTTGCCGGCGCATGTATTTCCTCCTTCATACAATATAGATTCCTTCAAACGAAGCGTGAAGAAGCATCTCGCGGTCCAGTAAGGCAGTGCCAACGGACTTGACATCCCTTCCGTTGTAATTGCAACTTGGGCTCTTCTCTTGCTTACCAGCAGGCTAAACAGAGTATCACTATACTCTAAGCTCACTAGCTTCTAAACAAAAAAAACATTCATCATCATCATCAGCCTATCGCAGTCCACTGCTGGACGTAGGCCTCTCCAATTGTTCGCCACCGTCATGTTTCCATGGCTTCTCGCATCCAGCTCTTGCCAGCCATCCTGCGTAGATCGTCTCCCCACCTAGCCAGAGGGCGCCCTACATTACGTTTGCCAAGACGCGGTCTCCACTCGCCAACTCGTTTACCCCATCGCTTGTCGGTTCTGTGGCTAATATGCCCAGCCCACTGCCACTTAGCTTGCTAATCCGGTGAGGAATGTCGATGACTTTGGTTCTCTGCCGGATCACCTCATAAAAACACCTCAAAAAAACATTATGTATTCGTATTTGTAGCGTGTAATTTCCATGCTCCAAAGTTGTCGCTTCGAAGTCCGGGGTACGCTTGAACCGAGACCTGGTCGAGGATTAAGGAAGTCTGGTAATAATGATGAAGCATGCCGTCTCACCTTCACAACCCTTAGACAGGGGAACCAGACCAACTGGATCACAGTTTCAGAATCACTATCTCAAATTTTAAGAAACTATCCGAGTCTTAACTTACTCGGTAAGCGTAGTGTAGGACGCCCTGCGACAAGATGGAATGATGACATTCGAAGGCTGGCTGGTGTGGGCTGGATGAGAGTGGCCGAAAATCGGGAGCAGTGGCGTGCATTAGGGGAGACCTATGTCCAGCAGTGGACGAGTGTGGGTTGCTGATGATGATGATGATGATGATCCGAGTCTTGCAGATTTTCTTCACGATGTTTTTCTCACCGCAGAGCTAATGGTGGGAATATGTACATAGATTTGAAAAATCAAGAAGTGCATGCTCAGATTCGAAACACGATCCCCCCCGCATGGAAGGACGCGTTCTTATCCACTGGGCTACCATCGCTCAATAAACAAGTGGATACTGCATGTATCAAATGCTCAGATAAGTGCGAATTCATGACTTCCACTGAGCTCCGCACAGCTCAATAAAATAGGTCCTAGAGCAAAAGCTTTTAAAATGTTTATAGATTTGAAAGATGGATTTCATTTTTTCGTCCGCAGTTGGATACCAACATTTATGCCATTTCCCAGGAAATATCGCGAGACAAAGTGGGTCGTAAAATTAAATTTGTTGCCGTCCTTGCGTTTTTTATTTGTTGACAATAGCAAGTTAGACATTAAAAAATAAATTACCTACTTTGCTTTGTAAACAGAATTTTGGTAATTACTTCGGAAAACTCAGTATTTTTTTCGAATAGAATATAAACTCTAATTTTTTTTAATAACGAAGATATGTAAATTTTACATTGAATATTACTTCGATGTTTCGTGTTTACCGTTACCCATTGACACTCACAGAAAACCGGCGTGAAGCAGTGCATACGCTGTGTTTCGCTACGTGAGTGAAGGTACCGGAGGCCCAATTCAGGGGAAGGGGGGTTAAAAGGTAAGTAGCGCACTTGTGTCACCACTGGTGTTGCAGGTAGCCATGGGCGGCGGTAATCGCTTACCATCAGGTGATCCGTCGGCTCGTCTGCCACCTATAACATAAAAAAAAAACACCCGCACCACTGTTTCACCCAGTGCAGTCACAAGTGCGCTGCCAACTTTTCTCCTTTCCCCGAATCGAGCCTTCGGTATCCTCACTGACTGTATCGCTTCTCGCTTTCTCTGGTTGCTGTATCACTCCAGTCGAGTCACCCATTTATAAGCATAAGGTTACATTTTACTACGGGAAAACATCACATCCCTACGGAAAAAACTTCATTTAGTTCACGCAGGGAGCATTGCTGCATCAATAAATCAAGAAGCAAAATCAATTCTCGGATAATTTGAAGCTTAACAGGTTATAATGCATTTGGAGTCTGACGCGGAGTCGGTCAAACCACTTGCACGCCTCCAACTAGGGACGATCGGCATACTTGCGTCTCCTTCCCCTGCGAGGAGCAGGTTCGCTGGTGCGTGGGGCTGTAACCCCACCACCGGCATTGCACGGACCTCCTCCTACGCCTGGTGAGGACGGCATGACTCTCTCGGCTGTCCCCATTCCTCCCCCCGACCCCGGGGGGAGAAGCGCCGTGCCCGCCTTGTAGGCGGGCGTCCCTGTCCGGGGGGTGACGTGGTGAAAGGCTCCGAGCTTTGGCCCCATGTCACTCGCCCACCCATGGACAGATGAGGGAGAATCCCAGGAGTTTTAGTCGGTATGCCTCTGGCCGGCTTCTCGTTAGGAGAAGCCGTCGCCAGTGGAGAGTCCGACATAACCCATCCGTTTACAGACGGATGGGTATGCGTAACGCATTTCTCCTGGGTCACCAAAAAAAAAAAAAAAGGGACGATCGGCATGGGATACTTCATCTCGGCCCCACACTGGATCCGCCTTCATGGATGTAGCTCTTCCAGGCATTATCGATACGGCGCTCGATTTCTTTTTTTTTGCCTGTTTTCGAAGGAGACTACCTGGCCCAGGTAGATATACTCATTGAAGTAGTATAACCTGCCCATCTACCGATATCCTACGTTTTGTGCCATTTGTCATCACTTTTGTTTTTAATCTATTCATCAGTAGCCCAACCTCGAGACTTGCCGTATTTTTGGTAATTTATGACAGCATTATCTCAAAATATTTCATACTAATTAACTTTTATCGCCTTTCATTCCAATGAAACAGTGAAATTTCGTTTGTAGATATTGTTTGAACTCACATCCGCAACCCCATTCGGCTGTTTGTATTGCATGAACATCCGCGTATCGACCGCACGCGCCCGGTCAGGCGTTGTTTATAAACAGATTGTAATTGAAATTCACTGTGTAAATACCCTTAGAAACGTTATGTGAACCACATCCGCGCTCGCTTCTTGCTATTGTACGGACTTTCACGTATCAATAATTGCAATCGAACGTGCGCGGTCAGTGTTGTTTATAATCTGAACGTGATCGAAGTTTGAACAGATCTTCGGAAACTCGCATGTTTGAATTGCACTAGCTCGCATCCGCAGCTTTGAAACTTGGGTGGATTAACAATAGTTGAGTTAAATATACAGTTGGGGATCAAAACCTATCAAAAAATTATAAGAGGGCTTTTTTACGACGAATGCAGGCTATCTATTGAAATGTTTATCTACCAAGTTTTACATTGTCAATCAAATTTTTTTAAGGTCACAAAATGAAGTCGAGATGCATCCTACGTAACACGGTTAACGGTGACTAACAATATTAACAGTGAAAGTAATGGCATTAGTGTCTCGCCCTGGGTGCCTATCTCTAAGGGTGTGGCCACGAAACTGGCGACAGCCGAACGGGTGGCGATCGCGGGATTTTTTTATGATAGAATCAACAAACGAGTAATATAGTAATAATGAATCTGCGTGATTAGAGAAGAGCAGATATTTTGCTGGCCTTTTAGAAAGGATTACGCTCTTCTTTTGAAGGTCCCTAAGCCGTCAGGAAATACTGCTACTCCTGCACCTGGCAATGAAGCTTCGCCACAACCCGTTTCGTGTGCACTACTGTTGTTATGTTGTAGTATTTATACTTAGCTGTAGACCTCCCATCGGCTGTCGCCAGTATGCCTGCTAACTAGAGTTTGCGCCGCATTCTCCCGCACCCGCGGATAAACACAAAACTAACATTTGAGATTCCTTATGTTTATGAGCATAAAGCTGAAATTTGGATGCTAATGGCGACCTGCCATCACTCGGCTGTCGCCAGTAGCGTGCGAGTTTGCGCCGTATTCACCCGCGCCCGCGGAAAAACACGAAACTAACATTTGAGATTCCTTGTGTTTATGGACATAAAGGTCAAATTTGAATGCTAATGACGACCCAAAGGACGTTTTCACGGAATGACTTTGGTGGCGCGATCTCTAAGTTTGCGCACGAAACGGATGGTGGTGGGGCCATAGTAATCCCCATCGCCGCCGCTACATCATCCCGCCACCGCTCGGCTACCGCCGGTTTCGTGCACGTATTCTAACTTTGTATTACAACAAATCTACACTTCAGTACGCTCATAACCGATGTCTCCAAAAAGGCTGCTCTTCTCAAATGGGACTGGGCCGGCCATGTCTGTCGCATGCGAGATGAGCTTTGGGCCGAAACAGCCACAGAATGTTAAACGTCCCCGCGGCAGACCAAGGCGACGGTAGTGATGAACTGGAAAAAGACTGATCACGAGCAGACCAGGTCCAGGAAAGGTGGAAAAAGGGTAGGGAGGCCTTTGCCTTGAGTCTCATAAAAGTAAAACTTACTCCGCCACCGCTCGGGCGCCGCCAGTTTCGTGCCCGCAACCATACGAGCTCTCTCGATTGCGGTTGGAGGAAATTGCAATCAATCGTCGGCGAACCTGATCGCCCTTATTTATTATCCAACATATTGCTCTTTATGCAGTGTCGGTAAACAATCAGTTCCTTTAATCACTTATTCTACGTGACTCATAAGCAGAGGTCGGAATTGGAGCTATTTATTTACTTGTTGATATTAATATGGATCTTACCGGGATTTTTAATGAATGTGTCAAAATCAAACTTTGGCCGTTTGCACTTGACCTCATCTCACCTGATGGAAAGTGACAATAAGGTCTAAGATGTAGCGTGCTTACCTAGAAGAAAATTTCCTAAATTACTGATGATAAATCAATTTGGCGACATTTTTATCTTCTTTAAGAACCTCCTTTTTAGGTAAGTTGGAAAATTCGAGATTGTGCCTGATCCTTGGTTAAGAAAATGTTGAGGAATGTCGTTACTAAAAACTAACCTTTTCATTTGATAATCACGGCGATATTTTCGGTTTTTTAAATTTAATCCTCGGGTTTTGAGACGTATCTACTTTATTCTTTCGCTGTATGAAATCAGTGTTAGTATCAAAGTAGCTCTAATTATAATCTCTGTCTACTAAGAGCAGCACTCTGCTCATAACCAATAATGTAGAACATTTGTGACGCCAGGCGTCACAAATTTCTATAAAGCGGTCGTTATTACATTACTTAGCATTAGGGAAAGCCATCTGCTAGTTTGGTAGTCTTAAATCATAGCTTATTGTTTGTACAGTCACGTACACTAATAAGTATATAATCTCATTCATTAATTCATTATAAAATGAACCTTTTTGTTCCGCTTTAAGAGTCGAGGTGTTTACATTTTATTGCAGGCGACTGTACGTTCAATTGAAACGGGATTATAATATTTTTGTTGATCTTGTAGTTTACGACATTTTTTATAAATCTCGAGAAAATCTTTGAAATAATGCGAGGAGTAGGTATCCATTGTTACAATTTTAACTACCTAATAAAAAACCGGGTTTCGCGAAAATTAAGTTCCACAACGATGTAAATACAGGCAAATTTCATCTCATTTCTAAAGCCGTCGCTTCGGAGACCGGAGTACGCTTAAATTATGATCCAGAATTTGGAGAGCTGGCTAACTACAAATAAACAACTGTTATCTGACCTTTTTTTTTTGTTGACCCAGGAGAAATGCGTTACGCATACCCGGTATTATGTCGGACTCTCCTCTGGCGACGGCTTCTCCTAACGAGAAGCCGGCCAGAGGCATACCGACTAAAACTCCTGGGACTCTCCCTCATCTGTCCATGGGTGGGCGAGTGACATGGGGCCAAAGCTCGGAGCCTTTCACCACGTCACCCCCCCGGACAGGGACGCCCGCCTACACGGCGGGCCCGGCGCTTCTCCCCCCGGGCTCGGGGGGAACTGTTATCTGACCTTCTTAAACCTTTAACATGGCAACCAGACCAACTGAATCATGGTCAGAAACCAGCAAAAACGTGCGGGATCCCTCACCGTGTTTGCCTCATCGCCGAGCGAATAGTAGAAATACGCACATTCATATAAAAAATCCAAAGTGTATCCTCGGATTCAAACCTAGGTTGTTCCCTATGAATGGTGCATTCTTATGAATGAACATACTTTTATTGCACTCAAAATAAAAGTAAAAGCCTAAAACTAGTTGGAAGAAAAAAAGACAGTTGATGAAGGTGTAGGTAGGTAGAAGTGGATGTATGTATATGTTAGACACTGACCTACCATCGCTAATAAAGGGATTTTTTTTAATTTATTTAATGAACTACAAACAAGTTTACAATAAACTTAAGCTAAAACTTATACAAAAAAAGGAACTTAACAATTGTAAACTCAACACCGATGGTTACATTTTACGTAAAATTGAAATAAACATGCGGGACTCAAGTTCTTAGCCGTGTGGTCCCCGGCAGAGTAGAATAGGCCACCCTCACTCTTACCGAGGTGTCGTAAAAGGCGACTAAGGTAAAGCTGCTGGCATGATCATCAGCACCCAGAGAAGGAAAACTCTGCATTTATATCAAAACCCTCGCCAACCCGTCTGCCAAGCGTGGTGAGTATGGCAATTACCCCTCATGTGATTGAGGGAGGCCCGTGCCCCAGCAGTGGGGACTTAAATGGGCTGACGATGACGATGAAGGTGTAGGTAGGTAGAATGTATGTGTTATACACTGACCTGCCATCGCTAATAAAGGGATTTTTTTTAATTTATTTAATGAACCACAAACAAGTTTACAATAAACTTAAGCTAAAACTTATACAAAAAAAGGAACTTAACAATTGTAAACTCAACACCGATGGTTACATTTTACGTAAAATTGAAATAAACATGCGGAACTCAAGTTCTTAGCCGTGTGGTCCCCGGCAGAGTAGAATAGGCCACCCTCACTCTTACCGAGGTGTCGTAAAAGGCGACTAAGGTAAAGCTGCTGGCATGATCATCAGCACCAGAGAAGGAAAACTCTGCATTTATATCAAAACCCTCGCCAACCCGTCTGCCAAGCGTGGTGAGTATGGTAATTACACCTCATGTGATTGAGGGAGGCCCGTGCCCCAGCAGTGGGGACTTAAATGGGCTGACGATGACGATGAAGGTGTAGGCAGGTAGAATGTATGTGTTATACACTGACCTGCCATCGCTAATAAAGGGATTTTTTTTAATTTATTTAATGAACCACAAACAAGTTTACAATAAACTTAAGCTAAAACTTATACAAAAAAAGGAACTTAACAATTGTAAACTCAACACCGATGGTTACATTTTACGTAAAATTGAAATAAACATGCGGAACTCAAGTTCTTAGCCGTGTGGTCCCCGGCAGAGTAGAATAGGCCACCCTCACTCTTACCGAGGTGTCGTAAAAGGCGACTAAGGTAAAGCTGCTGGCATGATCATCAGCACCCAGAGAAGGAAAACTCTGCATTTATATCAAAACCCTCGCCAACCCGTCTGCCAAGCGTGGTGAGTATGGCAATTACCCCTCATGTGATTGAGGGAGGCCCGTGCCCCAGCAGTGGGGACTTAAATGGGCTGATGATGATGATGATGATGATGACTCAAGTTCTTATTACATTGTCGAAATTAACTTTATTGGTTTGTTGGTGATGTGTGCGTAGTATGTGTGCTACTTTTAAAACGGAAGACATAATGTACAATAAAAACGTTCATATATCTACTTTTGTGTTTCGTGTGACCCTGAAAGAAATCAAGGCCACCGGAACATCCGCGAAATCAGAGAATTCCCTAACGTTTTGTTGGCCTTTTTAAAGACAGTACTCTCTTCTCTTGAAGGTTCCTAAGTCGTAGAAGTCGGGAAATACCCCTGCAGCGTTGAGGCAAAAATAAATCAATTTCTACGTTCCTTGGCTCTACATAATAATACGAACTGTATCTAACATCGTTACTTCCGCAACCCGCCCATACATCTAACGAGGCCTCTCGCATGACTGCGGTCGAAGGGAGTTGCAATCAATAGCTGGCACTGATCGCCCTTATAAATAATCATAGAGCTAGTTATGGTTAACCATAATAACCCATCAATTTGAATGAATGAATGAAAACATTTATTTCGACCATCATACGGACTATATTCAATACAATATGGAATCATCATCATTTCAGCCAATAGACGTCAACTGCTGGACATAGGCCTCCCCCAATGTTCTCCACACAGATCGGTCCTGTGCCGCTCGCATCCAATGGATTCCCGCGATCTTCACCAGATCGTCGGTCCACCTTGTGGGGGGCCTGCCACGGCTCAATCTATCAATTTTTAGTTCGTGGATTTTGAAAGCGGTTTTTTTTTTCACAGAAGAACGTTTTTTTAAGCTTTTTAGTGTCTCATTTTTTAGCAAGCCCAAACTCCGCGTAACACAAAAAGCTATAGAGCGGTCCATGTCAGGTATCAAGCTCCAAAACCGCATTCTCAATACAGAGGTTAAAAAAATTACACTCGTGGTAATTTATCAGCTAACTCGTCTAGTAATTTATTTGGTAGACTAGTAAAACTCAAAAATATATATGCTGAACATAAAATATACTAACAAATAAATATATTGTTCAATACCAGCTCGGAAAGATATTTTTGAATGAGTAGATCCGGCATGAACTCGCTCTTTTTAAACAATGATTTAGTCACCCGGAACGTGGAAGATAAATAGATAGATAGATATATTTTACTCCACAAAACACACAACTTAAAAAAAAACTAGGCATTACAGAAACTTAAATGTACAATTTCGGCGGTCTTATCACTGGATGCGATTTCTACCAGACAACCTTCAGGCGAAGGAAATTTGATAGTATAGGAGGGGTAGGTGGTGCAATATTGAAAATTGAAATAATAAATGAAAAGATGTGATGGGATGATGGGTTCGAAACCCTCTTGAAGACACAATGTGTTTAAGTGCGTCAATAACTTATTTTGTTAGTTTTTAATAATAATAATAATAATAATTCTCACAACATCTCATACGTTGACCTGATTCCGTACTAAGTAGCTTAAGCACTTGTGTTACAGATATCAGACAACAGAGGAACACAAATATATACTTAAATACATATATTACACCCAGACACCGAACAAACACAAGTGTTCATCGCACGAATGTTTGTCCAGGGTGGGGATCGAACCCACGACCTTTGGCGTAAGAGGCAGGGTCACTACCAATTGTGCCATCCGGTCAGTCGATCAGTTTAATATCTCAAAAAACCTTTTTAATTGTTTGTAGGATTGCCTGATGCAATCCCTCCACGTTCCGCGTCAAATACATGCCTCCGTTTATTTCCTCCCGAGATTTCAGCATGTTTACGCCCCAGCCTCGGAAAGGAAATTGCAATCAATTGTAGGGGGAGGGGGGTGAGATCAGAACCTTCATTATTCAATACACCTTGAACATTAGATTTTGTTTTATGGAAACAAAAGAACCACGAGAACAATCTGCGTGGTATAATATACATTATTTTAATGTGTAATAATAAATTAAATTGGAAAGGATAATAAAAAAGGAAACGTTTCGTGAAGATAATAAACACACAAACTTTTTTTCATTAGGTACCTTATTAATAAATTATTTTTCATTAGTTACCTTATTTGTCAATTTTTAATGTCAAAATAAAGATATAACTAGGGCTTGAATATATAAAATAAAATAAAAAAAAAGTGTTTATTTTGGACCATACAATCCATAGTATTGTTAGTAACAATTATTGTCTTAGAAATCTATGTTAGTACTTTAATCATTTTATTATATTTATATTTATCAAATTAAATTAAATTAGTTTATTAAAATTTTCAAAACAATGAAACTTACTTTGATTGTATGTACTAAAAAATCCTAAATATGTATGCACTTATAACATGGACCAAATGTTTAAAATAAGGAGTTTAAATCATACATATTAAATATTGTTTATTGTGAAATTCACTTCATGAACAGAAATCTAAATTTCAAAAATTATAAAAGGTAGCAAAATGTTCAGGTTAAAACATAAGTTTTAATCAACTCCTTAAGGTGACGGGTAGGGCACACAAGCGACGCCAATCAATTTTAATTTTTAGCTACTAAACCGGATCTATTTTAAACAATTTCGGGGTTACAATCTTTGGGCAAACACCTATACTATTCATTAAATAATCATGCACAATGTTGGGTCCGTTTTTGTACGCGAAAAATTGATTACCGCCAAAAGTGGCCGCTTTTGGCGTGAATTAATTTTTCGCGTAAGCGTTGGACCCAACATTTAAGCATGGTTATTTAATAAATAGTACAAGTGTTTGCCGAGAGGTTGCAGCCCCGAAATTGTATAAAATAGATCCGATTTAGTAACTAAAAATTAAAATCGATTGGCGTCGCTAGTGTGCCCTACTCGCCACCTTAAGAGAACATATACCCCAGGCGGTATACCTACGTATTATTCACCGTCTCCTCAAACCTTTCCCAGCAGAGCATGACAGAGAAAAAAAAACTTAGAACATAGAACCTCCTCCTTTTTTGAAGTGGGTTATAAACTACGTTTCTTCGTATACTGATCCCTTCTCCGAAACTGAACGCATTTAAATATTTTTTTCAACTATAAATTCATGAAAAAAGGGAAGCCTAGGCATATTTTAACTGTAGCCTCACATTATTAAAAAAAATTACTCTCCCGGCATTATCCAGAAAGAAAATAGGGTACTTCTTACATATTCAGACCGTGGAAGACCCACGCTTGGACATGAGTGTGCCGGCTCGACCGGAGTGATACCACGGCCTAACAGAAAACCAGCTTAAAGCAGCACTGTGCTGTGTTTCACTGCTTATGTTAGGGTACCGTAAATTAAAAATATGTATTTACATAATTAATCCGGTCCATAAATACGTACCAAACTAAAATATTAAATGTAAAAAAATAATATGAATGTTTGAAATTTGTTTTCAGTGGCTGGACAAGAGAATTTTCCCTCCCAGCATTATCCAGGAGGGAAACAGTAAACGGGAATCTCCTTTTGTATTCTGCAATACAAAAGAAGAACACTGTTTCCATCCTGGGCGGCTCTAGCATTTCGTCTATCGCTCTTATTAATTTAAATGCAGTACACAATAGCTGTGGTCTAAATATAGCTAAAATATTGGGTGAAATTCGAAAATATGGATGATTGTGATATTTTGATTGTTAATTTTTTTTATGGAGAATATGGACTTAACTTTTAAATATGGAGACATAAGAATGGGAAATAAAAACTAGGTTTTCACAATCTATAACTATCGCTCTTATTAATTTAAATGCAGTACACGATAGCTGTGGTCTAAATATAGCAAAAACATTGGGTGAAATTCGAAAATGTAGATGATTGTGATATTTTAATTGTTAATTTTTTTTATGGAGAATATGGACTTAACTTTTAAATATGGAGAAATAGGGATGGGAAATAAAAACTAGGTTTTCACAATCTATAACTATCGCTCTTATTAATTTAAATGCAGTACACGATAGCTGTGGTCTAAATATAGCAAAAACATTGGGTGAAATTCGAAAATGTAGATGATTGTGATATTTTAATTGTTAATTTTTTTATGGAGAATATGGACTTAACTATTAAATATGGAGAAATAGGGATGGGAAATAAAAACTAGGTTTTCACAATCTATGACTATCGCTCTTTTTAATTTAAATGCAGTACACGATAGCTGTGGTCTAAATATAGCTATAATATTGGGTGAAATTCGAAAATATGGATGATTGTGATATTTTGATTGTTAATTTTTTTATGGAGAATATGGACTTAACTATTAAACATGGAGAAATAGCGATGGGAAATAAAAACTAGGTTTTCACAATCTATATCTATCGCTCTTATTAATTTAAATGCAGTACACAATAGGTGGTCTAAATATAGCTATAATATTGGATGAAATTCGAAAATATGGATGATTGTGATATTTTGATTGTTAATTTTTTTTATGGAGAATATAGACTTAACTATTAAATATGGAGAAATAGGGATGGGAAATAAAAACTAGGTTTTCACAATCTATGTCTACCGCTCTTATTAATTTGAATGCAGTACACAATAGCTGTGGTCTAAATATAGCTATAATATTGGGTGAAATTCGAAAAATGGATGATATTTGATATAGATTCGAAAATATGGATGATTCGAAAATATGTGATATTTTGATTGTTAATTTTTTTTTATGGAAAATATGGACTTAACTATTAAATATGGAGAAATAGGGATGGGAAAAAAACTAGGTTCTCACAATCTATATATGTACGATAATCGATGTAGAAAACATATTCGGGACTTAAAAACCTCAAAAATAAAAATATGTATTGAAATTCACATTCACTATAGATAACTTTATATTTTGATTTATAGATTTCCTTAGCGATATGGATAGTCTAAAATAAATTTTATATATATTTAATTAATATTATATAAAAACGGTAATATAATAAATATGGCTATAACACACTCGTCGCAAATTTTCTTACTATGTTCGCTCACTTTCTCGAAACAACAAAAAATGTAGATACATATGTTGTTTTTTTATGTGATACATGGCAGATGAGCAGACAGATCACCTGATGGCTAACTATCACCATATGGATGGATAACCATGAGCGAGGGCAATTGTTAGCAACCCACTCATCACCCATGGTGCAACACCAGTTACAAGTGCGCTGCCAGCTTTTAAACTGCCCTCCGGTTTGGGCCCCTGATTCCCTCACTCACTTGGCGAAGCGGTCGTACAAGCCCATTTATGTTTCCCACGGTATTAATATTATTATTTTTTGTACTTTGTACCCATAAATAATTTCATTGCTAATCTTCGTGATGTCACTTGCCCTATCTCACGACCCTCTTTCATTATTTAATTACCAAAAGCTAATGCAACTGATTTTTCCCCTGTCATTGTTAACCTAATTAACACGCCAGAAATAGTTTGTTTCGATCTCTGAAATGAGATTTCATTTAAGGCGACGCGTAGCCCTAACTTGCGACACCAATCGATTTAAATTGTTAGCTACTAAACTGGATCTATTTTCAACAATTTCGGAGCAGCAGTCTCTAAGCAAACATTTATACTATTTATTTAATAATTGTGCACTACTTTTTGATCTGTTTTTGCCCTCGAAATTTGGATTAACGTCATAAGTAACCGTTTTTGGCGGTAACTCAAATTTCGAGTACAATAGTAGACCCAAAAGTTAAGTATAGGTATTAAATAAATAGTATAAGTACTTTCCGAAGAGGCTGTAGCTTCGAAATTGTTAAAAAGATAGCCGGTTGAGTTGCTAACAATTTAAATCAATTGGCATCGCTAGTGTGCCCTATCCGTCACCTTAAGACCCGGCATCACCACAAAATACCGTCTCTGCCTAACTTGTCTTGCGAGATCAGGAGGACACAGCAACTGTCGAAATGCCGCGATGGTCTAAAAATGACATTCTTTTTAGTATTTCAATTGGTTTTCTGAATAATATGAAATCATAAATATTTAGCAGGTTTTTTGTAAAATTTAAAGACATATTTTTGAATAAATATAACGGAGAAAATCTTTTATTTTAGGGCTAGGCTATAACTTTATTATAGACTTTTATACGAGCCCTTTTTAGCTTTTTTTTGGTCGAATAAAATAAATCCTACTTTGTAAAAACATTTGCACATTTTGCAGACAATATCCTGAAGTATATTGGATATTTTTTTTTCAAGATTGATTGTTGGGTTAAATACCTAAAGAAATCGATCGTGCAAACTTTTCTTCTACGCTTCTTCCCTATGCTTGGCCTTAAGGCGACGGATAGCCCTAACTAGCGACACCATTAGTTTTTAATTGTAAGCTACTAAACCGGATCTATTTTAACAATTTTGGGGTTATAACCTCGCGGCAAACACTTGTACTATTTATTAATTAACCATGCACAAATGTTGGGTCCATTTTTGTACGTGAAAAAATTATTTGATTACCGCCAAAAGCGGCCACTTTCAGCGTGAATCAATTTTTCGTGTACAAATGTTGAGTCCGCATTTGTGCATGGTTCATCATCATAATCATCATCAGCACATTTAAGTCCCCACTGCTGGGGCACGGGCCTCCCTCAATCACATGAGGGGTAATTGCCATACTCACCGCGCTTGGCAAACGGGTTGGCGAGGGTTTTGATAAAAATGCAGAGTTTTCCTTCTCTGGGTGCTGATGATCATGCCAGCAGCTTTACCTTAGTCGCCTTTTACGACACCTCGGTAAGAGTGAGGATGGCCTATTCTACTCTGCCGGGGACCACACGGCATATCGGATCGGAGTGATACGTCACAGTTTCTTGCTGCTCTAGTGAGGGTATGAGGCCCGAACTGGGGCAAAGGAGGGTTTAAAGGTTGGTAGTGCACTTTTGACTAAACTAGTGTTGCCAGAGTTTATGAGCACTGGTCGGGCAATCGCTTAAATTAATAATAATAAATTCTTCTGCCAGCTATCACATAAAAAAAATTATGTCCATATATTGTAGGTATAAAATATATCTTCTCTAACCTTATAACCTTATAGTAGTATATTTTATACAATTTGTGTAGGTTATATTGTATTTTAGTTAGGTAACATTCGTATATATTAGTGTATGATAACGTGTTTATTTATTATCTAGATATATGTATGTATACTATAAATGTACTTAATCAATGTTCAAAATCAAAAGGATTGCACCACCCTCCCCTCTTCTATCTAATGTCCTTTACCTGAAGGTTGTCTGGTAGAGATCGCTCCCAGCGACAAGACCGCCGAAATTGTACATTGTATCTCTGTATACCTAGCTTTTAAGTTTTGTATGTTGTGCAATACAGAGTATCTATCTATCTATCTATTTATGTCCTAATTTGAGATTGATGTGAATAACTGCCGCACCCAGAGTCGTTAATTATATTTAAAACTACTACTTAAAAAAACATTGACACTTATTTTGATACGCATAAAGACTACCGATACTAAAGTTAATGAACATTAGCTTAAATGACGTGTGTGAGTGCGGCCGTTTGTCTATGTACAACCTGTGCGGATAAAGAATGGGATCAGAAATGGCGGCGCATGAGTGCGATTATAGACGCAAATAGTGTGCAAGCGAGAAGTGAATAGATGCGCCGCCATTTCTGATCCCATTCTTTATCCGCACAGGTTGTAATGATAATATTTGTTATGATAGCAAAAAATGCCCTTGATAAGGCCACACGGAATTTTTTCACGGCGACGGCGAGTTCGTGATACGTGCGTTGTCGTAGTGGATAACGTATAATGTTTGCGTTTGAAACGCGTTTACGTGCGTCCGCGGCGCGTCGTCATCGCGATGTGCATATTCCCATAACAAGGGATTTTTATCCATCATAAATTAATATTATCTATTTGTTTTATCAGCCGTGTGGTCCTCGGCAGAGTAGAATAGGCCACCCTCACTCTTACCAAGGTGTCGTAAAAGGCGACCTAAGGAAATGCTGCTGGCATGATCATCAGCACCCAGAGAAGGAAAACTCTGCATTTACATCAAAACCCTCGCCAACCCGTCTGCCAAGCGTGGTGAGTATGGCAATCACCCCTCATGTGATTGAGGGAGGCCCGTGCTCCAGCAGTGGGGACTTAAATGAGCTGATGATGATGATGATGATTTGTTTTATTACTTACTAGCAGGGCCTCGCGGTTTTACTCGGTTGTTGATAGAATTATCGTCATATTTATTACAGATAATGCAATATCTCATCTAAGCATGTATTTCCCGGTTGTGTTAAAAGCTGTCGATTGTAACTTACTCGTATATGTATGTGTTTTTTTATGTGATAGGTGGCAGACGAGCAGCCGGATCGCCTGATGGTAAACGATTGCCCGCCGCCCATAGACACCTGCGACACCAGTAGAGTCACAATTGCGCTCCCCACCTTTAACCCCATTTTCCCCCGGATTGGGCCTCCAGTACCTTCACACACGCAACACAGTGCTGCTTCACGCCGGTTTTCTGTGAGGCCGTAGTATCAATCCGGTCGAGCCGGCCCATCCATGCCAAAGCCTGGCTCTCCCACGGTAATAACATATCTTTATGAATTGTAACTTATGTTTTTTTCTGATATAAGTAAGTATTGAAAAGTTTCATTAAAATAAATTCAGTAGTTTTTACAAGAAAGAAAAAAAATATATTCAGTTTCTTACAATATTTTTTTATACAAGGTTTTGGAGTCTCCTTTTAAGCAATGGCGTTGCTTGTGTTAGGAGAAACCGCTCTTCTACAACCGTTTCCAAAAATATTTTGTAAGAATGTAACTGACTGAAATAGCAACAATTTTTACAAGCAATTTTGGTTGTTTAAAACAATTTAAAAATAATGAGATAGAACTAATTTCATTATTGTAATTAGTGCCCTTGCCGCAGAAACCGACAACTCGATGGGGTAAACGAGAGTTCTGGAGTGGAGAGACCGCGTCTTGGCAAACGTAATGTAGGGCGCCCGCTGGCTAGGTGGGAGGGACGATCTGCGCGGGATGGCTGGCAAGAGCTGGGATGCGAGAAGCCAATGGAAAGGATCACAGTGGCGAAACAATTGGGAGAGGCCCTACGTCCAGCAGTGGACTGCGATAGGCTGATGATTGATGGATAGATGAAATTACAATAACAATCTTAAGTTAAGGCAGTCATGCATGGTTAATGTTAATAAGATGTATAAAATGTGTGTACTGTAATTTTTTTTTTGTTTTTGGGGTAGGGGGTTTGGTGATTTTATGTAGTTAAGGACCTCAGAGGGGGGTTCAGGGGTTTGTTAGTAATTTATCTTTTATTTGATTTAATTCGGTAATTATTTATAAAATTTACCTTATTATGTGTTTAGTTAATTCACTGAAAATGTATCATTCTCACAACATCTCATACATTGACCTGATTCCGTACTAAGTAGCGTAAGCACTTGTGTTCCAGATATCAGACAACAGAGGAACACAAATATATACTTAAACACATATATTACACCCAGACACCGAACAAACACAAGTGTTCATCGCACGAATGTTTGTCCAGGGTGGGGATCAAACCCACGACCATTGGCGTAAGATACAGGGTCACTACCAATTGCGCCATCCGGTCATTATAAGTAGTACAGATGTGTCAGAAATGTTAGATTTTTAAATGCATTTTAACTGACTTTAGAATCATGACAATCTCAATACAATATCTTCAAAGGCTATTCCTTTGAAGATATTGTATTGAGATTGTCATTATTGATCAAAGTCTCACAATGGAGTCGCTCTCCATTTATGAGGTCTAGTTACTATATTACGCATTTGCCTAGAAGATGCCTGTTCGCTTTTCACTGTTCAGTCAAAGTCCTCTAGGTATGTGAAATATGCGAAACAAAATGTGCGAATCGAGAAGTGTCTCGATACTCGACCTCTCGCTTCGACTGGTAGGATATTAATCAAGGCAGTCAACTTGCGACTGTTGCGAGTGGACAGACAGTTTGAGGTGTCGATTAATTCGAATGTCAGATCAGTTGTTGGAGGGCCCTCTGGTGAGGCGGTGTGCTACTGAACTGAAAACGGAATTCAGAATGGATCTTTGATATGGATTCAATTTTCGATTTTACAGACTCGACTGTACTCTATTTAACCCTACAAATATTACATAAACTTGGCTCAATATTACATCTTTATAAATATTAAATGTATAGGTATAAGTATGATTGTTGCTCTTCTTACACTAATTGTAAAAAGATTGTAACGGAATGGTTGTTAAATAAAAGTTACAATAATATTGAAGGCATGGTACAAGTAATAGTCATATAATTAATAGCAAACCATACACATAAAACACGGCACACACAATACACACACACACACACACACACACACACACACACACACACACACACACACACACACGCGCGCGCACACACACAATACACACACGCAGACACACACACGAACACACACACACTCACACAAACACACACACGCATAGATTTATGGCAGTGTTTGGAATAGTATCAAATTTCCTATAATGAAATTGTTCTTTCTCATTATTTTTAAATTGTTTTTAAACAACCAAAATATCTGTAAAAATTGTTGCTATTTCAGTCAGTACATTCTTACAAAATAATTTTGGAAACGGCTATAGAAGAGCGGAACGGTTTCTCCTAACACAAGCAACGCCATTGCTTAAAAGGCCACTCCAAAACCTTGTATAAAAAAATATTGTAAGAAACTGAATAATTTTTTTTTTCTTTCTTGTAAAAACTACTGAATGTATTTTAATGAAACTTAAGATAGATAGATAGATAGATCGGCATGGATGGGCCGGCTCGACCGGATTGATACTGCGGCCTCACAGAAAACCGGCGTGAAGCAGCACTGTGCTGCGTGTGTGAAGGTACTGGAGGCCCAATCCGGGGGAAAAGGGGGTGAAAGGTTGGTAGCGCACTTGTGACTCTACTGGTGTCGCAGTTGTCTATGGGCGGTGGCAATCGTTTACCATCAGGCGATCCGGCTGCTCGTCTGCCGCCTATCACATAAAAAAACACATACATATACGAGTAAGTTACAATCGGCAGCTTTTAACACAACCGGGAAATACATGCTTAGATGAGATATTGCATTATCTGTAATAAATATGACGATAATTCTATCAACAACCGAGTAAAACCGCGGGGCCCTGCTAGTAAGTAATAAAACAAATCATCATCATCATCACTCATTTAAGTCCCCACTGCTAGAGGACGGGCCTCCCTCAATCACATGAGGGGTGATTGCCATACTCACCACGCTTGGCAGACGGGTTGGCGAGGGTTTTGATGTAAATGCAGAGTTTTCCTTCTCTGGGTGCTGATCATGCCAGCAGTATTACCTTAGTCGCCTTTTACGACACCTCGGTAAGAGTGAGGGTGGCCTATTCTATTCTGCCGGGGACCACACGGCATATTGGATCGGAGTGATACGTCAAAGTTTCTTGCTGCTCTAGTGAGGGTATGAGGCCCGAACTGGGGGAAAGGAGGAAAGGTTGGTAGTGCACTTTTGACTAAACTAGTGTTGCGAGAGTTTATGGGCACTGGTCGGGCAATCGCTTACGTGATCCATAAATTCTTCTGCCAGCTATCACATAATTACTATTAACTAATTACGATGACAAGAACACAGATGATAATCATTAGCTATTTTAAAGCTACTCAGCAACGGTCCATTTTTACGTATATCATCTCGTATCGTTGGCCAAATGCAAACATTATTATATTTCAGTTCAACGCGTAACCTGAATCGGGAAGGGAAATCATACAAATTTTAGGCTTCGATTTAACGTCAGATGGAATAAAATTGAAAATTTTCCTCAATCTCTCAGATTGTTTACTCCCCGACTAGAGGTCTTTAAGGTGACGGGCAGGGCACACTAGCGACGCCAATCGATTTTAATTGTTAGCTACTAAACCGGATCTATTTTAAACAATTTCGGGGTTACAACCTCTCGGCAAACACTTATACTATTTATTAAATAACCATGCACAAATGCGGACTCAAAATTTGTACACGAAAAATTGATTCACGCTAAAAGTGGCCGCTTTTGGCGGTAATAAATTTTTCACGTACAAAAACGGACCCAACATTTGTGCATGCATTAGGCAGTTTCTTACATGCAACTTAAACTTATGTACCGGTTAATCAATTATATTTTATTAAAAAAATCTAATGCTCAATTCTACAAATGATTTGATTAGATGGGAATTATCACGATGTTTATTATGAAGTTATATAAGTATAATATGCCTTCCGTACGCGGGGCCCTGGTTCGAATCCGAGCATGCACCACTTGATTTTTCAAATCTATGTGCGTATTTCTACCATTAGCTCGGCGGTGAGGAAAACCATAGTGAGGAAACCTGCACGTTTCTGAAATGTGTAACCATGCTTCAGTCGGTCCGGTTCGCTTTGTAATGTGTTGTGTAAAGTCAGACGGCCGTCGCTTTATTGTAATTACCGGATTCCCCAAATTCTGAATCAGGGTCCAAGCGTACCCCGGACTCCATAACGACAGCTTTGGACGCAACCGGGAATTACACGCTAAGATGAGCTTTATTACGAAGTACTTACAATATTTTGTTCACACTTTTGCTTGATGTTTCGTTATAGCAGCCGTGGTTACAAGCGGACCTTCCCTTCTTTTTCTTTAATTCCCATCTTAGTTAAATTACAGTTACAATGCAACTCTGTAATCTAAAAAATAAAATTTGATTTCATAAACGCGGTTTGTGTGGGGGAGCCACGCTTCGGCATGAATGGGCCGGCTTAACTGGAGTGATACCACGGCCTCTCAGAAAACCGGCGTGCAGCAGCACTGTGCTGTGTTTCACTGCGTGAGTGAGGGTACCGTAGGGCGGCGCCAATCGCTTACAATCTGGTGATCCATCGTCTGCCACCTATCACATAATTAAAAAGCTAGTGTCCATATTATTCTGCTGACTACCTACTAGTTACGGAGTAGGTAGGAGGAAGAAAACCTATTTTCACGTAGAACGTCACATCTGCGTCTACGTAGGAAAAAATCATAAATTCGCCTTTCGGTCATATCCTTAGGGAAATGTGTTAACCGCATATTACCTCCTTCCTAAAGAAATGGACTCACGAAAAAAGGTCTTTGTGGACGTAAAAACGGCTCACTCGCGAATCGTCCTTTATCTCAAAAGAGAGCCTCTGTTAGAGTTAAAACTCTTTGTGGGTGCAGCTTTAGTGTAAGCGGAGGCTATTGTTCCTTAAGTGTTATTGGAAACCTCAGCTTTTTTAGTTTCAATGACCCGTGAAATTTTAGTCGATTTTCTGATGTTTATGAGATAGCGGTTTGGATTTTATATTCTCGTCCGAAGAAACACGGTTTTGTCAACGGATACGAACTTTTTAGAAACGTATCAAGACGGGAATTAACACGATATTTATTATGTGAAACAACATTATGTACTGACATATTTGGCTCGACGTTTCGACTACGTTACAGCAGCCGTGGTCACGAGCGGACTCGCTTAGTCTGCTCGTGACCATGGCTGCTATAACGATAAATAAATATCGTGTAAATTCCCGTCTTGATACATTATAGTTATAATGCAACTCGTAAATCTAAAAAAATATTTTTATAAATGCTTTTAAGAAGAAAAGAATAAGTATTATTATCGCACTCCAGCTATAAATGAAGAATAAATAATGTTATTGGAGGATAAAAATTCAATCACTTGTGAAATTTTAGGCAATTTTCTGATGGTTATAAGTGTTCATAGTGGTTAGGGTTTTTTTATCTTTGAAAGGAAAAACTAATTAATATTCTGCTTTTCTCAGCGGATTGAAACTTTTCATAAATAGTTCTTTTGAGAAGAAAATAATAAGTATTATTATTGCATAACGACTACAAAAAAGGGATGATGACTGGAGGTATTTTTTTATTGATTGGTGACGCACCAGTGTACTTCTGGTAGTCCTGTTAATAGATTGGTACATCACGGATTCTAAAGGCACGGCATACACGGCTCGCTTACAATAGGAACACACCTTTTCACCTACATGAGCGTTTCAAGGGACAGCGTAGATTGTAGCTATGCCTCTCAAGGGATACAGTTTGTAAGAATACGTATCATTACCGCACAAACGACGGTCTGTTTGGATCCTTCAAATTTCACAATGCACATCTCTTTATGAACGGTTGAGGACATAATGGGCGTGGGTACAGTTTCGCGGTTCTGTTTGTGAGTAGAATGGTAATTGAGTCAGATTATCCTTGCGGGTTAGGGATTGAAATTGGGAGCTTGTCATGTCTTTGCGGTTGAAACCTCATGGAGACGCTTTTGAACATTGAATTAAATGCACAAAGGTACGACCCTGAAATCTTCAAGATGCGAGCCTACACCATATTAACCGGCAAACGCATCTGTTGTGGTTTACCATAGCCACGACTTTCCATCTGGTGATCTTTATGTAACAATCTGCTTTTTCATAAAATATACCTTCATTCTCTGAATGTGTCAATCTGGTCCTACCTAAGCATTGGCTGTTACGGCATCCAATATACGCAATCGCAAAAGCGCTAGTCCTAAAAGTTTTTTTACCCGATTGGTATAGACTTCTTGGCGACCAAATTAACTTACATATATCGCCAAGCCACGCTGAGCCGCATCACGCGTCTACGCAACACTCGGGATCATCATTATTTCGCCCACACGCACGATATTTCCTCGTTTTCAATTAGTGTTCTCTGAGTTATGGAGTTTGAAGCGGTGCAATTATTTGTTCGCAGAGAGCGGTTCCGCTTTGGTTTTTGCTTTTTAAATTCTCAAGTGGGAAACATTGCAACCGCTTTCAGCATTTGTTATTGGATTTTGATTGCGTTGGATTGGGGCGCTTATTGGCAAGTTCAACAGATGCTGAATAAGAATTATTACATGTTCAAATATTGCTTTAGCGCAGTGTGCTGCATTACGCCGGTTTTCTGTGAGGCAGTGGTATCAGTCCGGTGGAGCCGGCCCATTCATGCCGAAGCATCAATAGATTATTTTATATGTGGAGTCGAAATAATTTCTGACGAATTTCCAAAAATCGTGCAACAAACTTTGTCTAGAATATTTGCTAAAAGTGATGGTTAAAGGGAAATGTATACGATACACTCAGTAGAAGTTACTGGAGTAGAGACCACACCATGACACAAGGGGGAAAGGTACTGACCATCAGGTGATCCATCTGATCGATTGGCACCTTACTTACTTTGCTAGCTCAGCGATCTATACCTGACCTGTATTAAGACAACTGTTGGTCTTCCGAATAAAATAAAATAAAATAAAATGATGTCAAGCGATTACCGCAGCCTACGTATCACATGAAAAAGCATCCTACATTTGGAAATGTCCAAGTTCATTTCTTTTTCGCGATTGTTGTTTATATATCTCAACTATAGCTGTCAAAAAAATAGATATTTCAATTTATGCATAGATCTACTAAACTCAGATAGGGTAATCCTGACAAACGGCCTAGCTTATACACGTAGGCTTGTCACGTCTCAGGTATATGCAAACTATGACAAAGCCTTAGCTCACTACTGAAGATCTGTTGTATTATTTAGACCCAGCCTAAAACTTAGATGGCGAATGCTATATCTTGTCAATACTCACTTATACAGTCGAAGCAAGGACCCTCTGGAAAGGTGATATATCTCTCTCTCTCTCTTAAGTCGGTCCCTTATGTCTAAAGATCGTGGTCAGCATCATTTTTTTTTATTCGAAGTTCTGGGGAGCGTTCGTTGCCGAGTGGTCACTGCGACCAAATTTGATCTATTGTGACCTCCGCTCCCACTTACAGATCGTCTCCGAGGCCCACCGTTTGCATAAACCGTATAATGGCCTTGGGAGCGATAGCCTTAACATCTTCCGGGCAGATGTGGTATCTGCCCAGGGTGCGGCTTCTTGGGTGCCCGAGGGCATCGCATTGACAAAGGACGTGCATCGGTGTCTCGTCCTCTGCCTTACAGAATCTGCAGGTGGGATCTCCGGCCAGCCCGGTTCTGGCGCCGTGCTAGCTTAGCCTGCTATGACCAGTAATGGTTCTTGTGAGGATACTCAACTGTCCGCGAGATAGCGCTAAGGCCTCTTGCGTGTATTTATTGGAGAATCCTGTCATTAAGGTCTTGGCGTGTGCCTGACCTGTCGATCTGAGCCATAGTTGTTTACTCTGTTCGATCGACCACTCTTTAAGATTGCGTCGGGTGGTGCACCTGGGTATGCCCAGTACCGGTTCCGGGGTTTGTACCGGACATGAGGTCCCCTCCCTTGAGGTCAGCACCATGGTTGCATCTGGAGCGGATGATCTGCCTCCACCGGTTTCTGTCTAGCGCATCTTTTACAACAAAGGCGATACAAACAGACTAAAATGCCGTTAAAATGTGCATGTATAGACGCATGCTTAAAATATCATGGAGGGACAGAGTTACCAATGAGGAAGTTCTAAAAAGAATGAATAAAAGCAAGAACTAATTCCAAATATAAAAAAGAGGAAAACTGCATATTATGGTCACATCATCATCATCATCATCAGCAACCCACATTCGTCCACTGCTGGACATAAGTCTCCCCTAATGCACGCCACTGCTCCCGATTTTCGGCCACTCTCATCCAGCCCACACCAGCCAGCCTTCGAATGTCATCATCCCTATCTTGTCGCAAGGCGTCCAACACTACGCTTACAGAGTCACCGTCACATATATAGAAATAATAAATATAATATATTAAAAACTATTTTGGAGAGGAAAATCGAAGGCAAAAGAGTGAGAGGGACGTAGAATAATGACCTGGAAGGACACGCTTAACACATTGACTGCCATCAAACAAGATACAAATAAACATTTATTGTTTGTCCGGTGTCCCCCATGGCGCTCAAAACCTTAAGGAGTAGGACCGGAATAAAGAACGCCCAAAAAGCAGAGCACAGAATAGAGAGGAATATCAGGGTGGGTCAGGGTGGTCGCCGACATCCGATCAGGATATGGCTCTAGAAGAAGCAGAATTGGTTTTAATATAGATGAGATACAAATATATGAGATATAAGAGCCAATATTTGTACTCTAGTTTTTCTATTAAAAAATGTTCAGTGTCAGCCCGAAGTCTGGAAGTTGGCGGTCTTGTATCCCTCAGCTCGGAAAGGTCGTTACGTTAAGTTCCTTTGCGTGACACTTTTCCTGTCTTGGCTCACTAGTCCCATTAGAGTATGAAGGTAACAGAGAGCACATTCTACCCTCCTTCGCAGTCTTTTACTACGCGCACCTGCGGTACCACTGTTCACTAACTCACTATTTTCTCGCACCTGTTCTCGACATACAACACTCACAGTATCTGGCCGCGTAATGACACTTTGTTTAGTTTTACGGTTATTACATTTTCGAATCACTGGATTCCAGACATTTGACAATTTAAACCCTTCCTCACGGTTGAAATTTTTGTACCTTGAAATTTTAATCGCTTCCCTGACCAGTTTTGGTATGTAGTGGCGTTCAAACAATATAAATGTATGAAATTTCTAACAATCGAGTTCAATGTCGAGTGCACTGTTATTGGTACTCAGGGATTGCACCTGTGTTTGCTTTGAGCATACACTTGTGCACTTTAAATGTTTTGTATTTTATTTTTTGTAATCAATCTCATTTCGGTAGGTCAACCTCCTTTTTTGCCCCATCTCTAAACAAATTATGAGAATAAGTAAAATTGATTCCAGATTTCGCTCTCCTAAAATATAAATTGTGAATTATAAGCTACAGGTGTCCCTATTTGTCATTCTTCTTCCACCTGGCGTTACACCTACACAGCTTTTTTAGCCTCCCTAGGGTCGGCCCAGGGGCCTTAGCCCGAAGCCGTCCCGTAACGAATGAGGATATACCTGTCGCATCCAAATAAAAGAGAAACACTGCGCAAGTGTGAAAGGGAAAGGAACGCCGATACGGTCGTAACGTTTGGTTCGCGCTGAGGCCTAGTATATCTCGAATCTTTGTTACATAGTTCGTCTATCGTATTCTTAGCTCCCGACAAATGAAAAATGGCGGGTTTACAATGACTACGTCAATGAGGACCTTTCTTTCTATGAATGTAATACAGAATGGGGATCTTGTATAGGGTAAATGTGGGATAGTTGCCGCACTTTTTGAAATAGGCAAATAAATGATAGAATATGAGTTTTCATAAAAAATAAATGATTGTGATGTGTTGTTTACTTATTAATGAAATAAATAATTAAAGTAATTTAACATTAATAGTTGTATTTTTTTTTGTACAAAAGAAATAAAAAAGTATTATAATCGGGGATAGATGCCTAAAGTGTGGGTTAGATGCCATAATAATGATTTGGCTTGTGGGATAGATGCCCTATGCATATAATTAAAGATTATCTTAGATTTATTTATTTTTATCAACAACTGTTACATTTTCATTTATAAGCATAATCATCTTTGGTTTAATATTGAAACTGAGATCAATTTTAGTATCTAATAATACAATATTAGTATAAACATTTAAAATGGCAACTTCTGATACGTTTTAGATGATTGCTTTAATTTTTTTTTCATGGCGCAATTTTAATCGCTTGCAAGGATTACAGTAATCACCGTACCTAAAGTAAGTTTCTTAGTATCTTGTTCACGAAACGTCTTTTCAGGGTCCTGGCAGGAATTCCATATCGACGAGATATTTCATTCAAGCCGTGCTTATTCTGCCTCATTTCTTCAAAAGCTTCTCTTAGGGCATCTTCCGTCCATTCGCCCCGAGGGCTTGCCCCTACTTTGCCTCACGAGTAGGCATATCTAAAATATAAAAAATCGATTAAGTTTAATAGGGGATAAATGCCTCTAAGGGCATCTATACTCACAAAAAACTAGGTATCTATCCTTTTTCGAGGGGATAGACGCCGCGCAAAATATTGTTTACTTCAATGATAAAACACACGTAAATAATAAACAAAATCTTTATTTAAGACATCTACACATAAATAAAACAAAAATATCGACACTTACCTCATAAAATCAAAAGTTGCGAGCTTATCAATATTTCAGACGAACCAAATTCATGAATTAATTACCGCAAAAAATGTTCATTGTCTCACAACTCGCGACACGTCCATTCCAGCTGATTGTGCGTGGCACTGACTGAAGGACGGGCGGGGGTAGGGTTACGTTAAACAAAACACAACGGGTCTAATGTTTTAACATATCGCTATGTGTTTTCGAGGCAAACTATCCCACTGAGGCTCCTATCCCACATTTACCCTACAATCAATTATTCAGAGGGCGACTTTGAATACACTCAGAAAAACTCTAAAAATTTATGAAATCCTATATTAGTGTAAAGATTGCTCAGCATTAGGTACATCAGTTCGCCATTTAAATGTTTATTATGTTTTAAATGTCAATAAGTGAGCTGGGGTATAGTTTTTTCTAGTACAAATGGAAAAGTTATTATTTTTAGTTGTTCAATTATGAGTAGAATACAATTACGCGGATGTAATATTTCCAATAAAAATTGCATGCAGTATCTTGGTTTGTCGTATACACCAGGCTTTATTAACCGTCTTACTTATTTATCGAGGGCATTATACTGATGAAAATGATATTTGTATGTAATTGTGTATTTAAGAAATAGTTTATCTATCTATCAGTATGTCTGGCATGTAATTATTTGTCAATTTCATTCACTGTTTGTTGCGCATGGCTTTATTTTCGTCGGTAAGGAATAGCTGAAAATCAGCAGTTTGCCCTCGGCAAACAAAATTGCTGAGCTATTTCTCATTTGTATCGCTGTGACACACAGACCGAAGAAGCGCAATTTGTGTGTGTTAATGAATGTGTCTTTTTTTTTCTTCTTTAATTACTTTAAATTTGTTTATTTTTAAGCCATTGCATGTTGTGTGTCTATGTTGTTACAAATAAATGATTTATCTATCTATCTATCTATTTTTTCCCGAAGAATAGGGTCTGAATCTGAAAAAAAAAACAAAACACTATTTATTTTTAAAAGTGATCAGCTGATGGGTGCAATTTGTATCGAAAGGCGAATTTTTTTTTTCGTGATTGAACCCTATGCTCCTTGTGGGAAAATGTTTGTTTTGATTAGCATAATGCCTTCGATAACTGAGTTAGATGGCTAAAAAAGCACGGTGTATGTCTCAAGAATATTTGTTCTCACGACGTTGAAAGTTTGAATGTTTAGTTTGGTTGCTCTCTTTAAGGGTTGCGAAAGTTAGTCGGCAGTCGTTCCATTATAATTAGACTAGACTCTTCAAAATCCTGGATCCATTCCTACTCCAAGGATAACATGCTAAGTTCAAGTGAGATTAATATTAGTCATATTATTTATTGCTTTCATGACTACATGAACTATTATGTTTAGAACAACTAATTTTAAGACCTAATGTACTAACATTAGGTCTTAAAATTAGTTACAATAGTTCTAAACATAAACCCCGCAGGGGTACTGCAATGTAGGCATCGTTTATAAGTTTACTATGAATTAAATTATAATTTAATATAAATACTACTTATATAATCTCAGGTATTCAAGTGTTCCGCCCGAAAAACTCTTGAAGATTATAAAAATATTTTGACAGTAAATATGTCTTTAATTTTCTATATAATAGCCGATTGCGGCTACGGCGGCCAGTCTCAACGATTTGCCATGTACGCAGGATATATTATAGTGCTCAAGTGTATGCGCAAACACAAGTGCACTCTCTATTCCCTTACCCTCATATTCCAATGGGACACCAGGGTGACACGACATGCCGTATGTCCTGCTCCCAATCAACGGCTTAACGTGCTTTACGAGGCACGGGGGTACAAGACATCTAGACTTCCAGACATTAAGAATTTCTTACCGAAAAATAAAGGTGACGGGTAGGGCACAATAGCGACACCAATTTTGTAGCAACTAAACTGGATATCTTTTAACAATTTTCAAGCTGCAGCCTCTCGGAAAAGACTTATACTATTTATTTAATACTCATTATACTTTACTTTTGCGTCTGTTTTAGTACTTGAAAATTGAATTACCTCCAAAAACGGCTACTTATGGCGTTATGCCCAATTTCGATTGCAAAAACAGATAAAAAAATAGTGCACAATTATTAAACAAACAGTATAAACGTTTGCTTAGAGACTCATCATCATCATCATCATCAGCCCATTTAAGTCCCCACTGCTGGGGCACGGGCCTCCCTCAATCACATGAGGGGTAATTGCCATACTCACCACGCTTGGCAGACGGGTTGGCGAGGGTTTTGATATAAATGCAGAGTTTTCCTTCTCTGGGTGCTGATGATCATGCCAGCAGCTTTACCTTAGTCGCCTTTTACGACACCTCGGTAAGAGTGAGGGTGGCCTATTCTACTCTGCCGGGGACCACACGGCCACGTGCTTAGAGACTCCCTCTCCGAAATGGTTCAAAATAGATCCGGTTTAGTAGTTAACAATTTAAATCGATTGGTGTGGCTACTTAGGGCTACCCGTCGCCTTAAGTAAACATTTTTGGCCCGACCCGGGGTTTGACCCGGGACCTCTTGCGCAGCCGTCGCTTTATTATAATGCGACCCACTACGCCACCGAGGCAGTCGAAGTGAAATTAAAATCAGCCTGTGTAAGAACTATTGTGACTTATATATACATAACTCGACAGGCCCTACAGCTCGAGATCATCTGAGCGACCCTCGTCACATTGTCTGTCTTGCAGTGTGACAAATGTTGGAATTATAATGTCATACGGCCTGTCAATAGTCGGACCTTTCTCGATTGTAATATCGCATTATAGATGTTGGCGATTTGTTTGGAAAGTGGCTTCAATACGTTTTCTTATGACAAAGTGTGCGAATAAAGGGTAATGTAGTGTAAATCTTTTGTTCGTATAGGACTGGGTCCCTCGTTGTGATATCATCATCTACAGAGTCACGTTCATACGTTTTTCTAAACAAGGTTTTCTGTTGAAGGTGACGGGTAGAGCACACTAGCGACGCCAATCGATTTTAATTTTTAGCTACTAAACCAGATCTATTTTAAACAATTTCGGGGCTACAGTCTCTCAGCAAGTACTTAAATAGCCATGCTCAAATATTGGGTTCATTTTTGTACGCGAAAAATAGATTCACGCCAAAAGCGGCCACTTTTGGCGTGAATCAATTTTTCGCATACGCGTTTACCCAACATTTGTTCATGGTTATTTAATAAATAGTATAAGTGTTTGCCGAGAGGTTGTAACCCCGAAATTGTTTAAAATAGATCTGGTTTAGTAGCTAAAACTTAAAATCGATTGGCGTCGCTAGTGTGCCCTACACGTCACCTTAAGCGTCACAGTGCCTATAGGGTCTAAAATCTGTTTAAAAACCTACCTTAACAAAATGATAAGATGTGTGCTTTAACAAAACGTTAGGCTATAATATACATATTAAAACGGTCCCCCAAAAATGTTCATACGTAGGATATATTTTTGGACTGTTGAAATACATATTTTTAACCCCCGACGAAAATTCGACGGGGTTTTATAAGATTTTGACGTACGGATGAACCGATTTTGATTTTGTTTATTTTTTTGTTTGAAAGGTGAATTAATCGGGAGTGTCCTCAGCTAACATAGCTGTTGGAAGATGGAAGATGGAAAATGATCCAAAATAGCCGCCGCCACAAAACGTTGTATTAACATTTATTGTATGACAGCCCCCCTCGATATAGGTACCAAATACTTTTATTTTGGATTTGTACTACTCAAACCCTTTGGTTTACAATACACTATGAAAAATTTCAAATCCAAGATGGCCGCCCCCATAAAATGGATAAATAATACATTATAATATATTCTTGAGAGGGGTGCCTATTGAAAACGGGAACTGATTTGTACCTAAGTAAAATAAAAATTAGATATGTAGTCTCTTTAAAAAGCTAAAAATAAAAAAAAGAATTAAAGATTTAAAAAACCCCGACATCAGTCAACAGAAGTCACAATTTATTTTTGGACTTTTAAATTTTTGTCGGCGGTTTTTAAAAAATAATCTTTGTTTTATAATTTTTTGTCGGGGATTTTTATCATCATAATTCTTTAGAATGATAACCGCACTGAAAAGTTTAAGGTAAAATCGATTCTATACTTGGCAACGATGCCTAGATCTATATGACGGAGGTCTTTGCTCTGCAGAGGGTACAGTAAAAGAGCTGTTTCTTCACTTTACTTTTATCTACTTAATAAACTTCATCGACAATGAAATTGCTACGTTGCGATTCAAGCAGGATCAAAACTTTATTCCTTGTCGTATTTCAATGTTAACCATAAAGTGTGTCAGGCAGAAACAATGTTTTATTTTTTCCCTCTATCCAATATGTTCCTTACTCTACTTTCGTCAGCAATTTTCCAAGATTGCTTTTTTTATTTCGTGAATCAGAAATTTCGCGTTTTGTTAGGTTTCCTGGAAATCTATATCTGAGATATTAAGTACACAATACGATGAGATTTGTTCCTCTCGTTCTGAGAACCTTCGAATAAATTCGTATGAAATATTATTGCTTTGATCTCCTTACTTTGTTTTATAGTCGGAGTAGGTATGGTTATTCTTTCTGTTTTCTGAAAATATACTTTTATTTATTTTGGTATTCACGAATAAAATTGTATTGCCCAATCTGTTTTTTTATCTTTTTAATTTGAAATGATTGAATGGTTGAAGAAGTTCCTTTTTAATTCTTTTGAATATTATCTTTAAAATAAACACAAAAAAATATAAAGCTGCAATTTATATACCCAAATTAATTATTAAAGTTGAGTCAAGCTAGTAAGTCAACGCCCTGTGGTTAGGGGCGTTTAAGAATACTGCCAAGGTTTTCCCAGCCTGTCGTAAGAGGCGACTAAACGGCTTTCGGAGTACGTGAGCGTATCCACTGCTGGGGAGTGGCTTGCTCAGCATACGACTCCGCGGGGGACGACATTACTGGGTGTCCTGGTAGATCGTACAGCGCCAGATAGCGGTGAAGCAGCGAGCGCGGCTGTGGGGTTTCCGACCGCGATTGCGCGGAGATGGACACCCCAGGGGTTTTAGTTAGGGTTTGAGTCCCACACACCACCTTGTTACCTACATGTAGCAAGGTGACGGCCATGATAGTTTCCCCTGGGAAAAAAAAGGTAGTAAGCCACATTTGACATTTACTTACCTATTAATATTAAGCAGGACGGGATGCGGGTTGCTTCGAATTACAGTCTTAATTATTTCAGTCTTAAAACTATTTTGTCATATACCACCTTATTACAAACCGCGATCTCAAGTTAGTATCGTACTAAAGATCATGTCATCCTGTTTCAACCCGCAGTGTTAAAAGGAGCTGGCACGAGTTTTGTTCCGGGACTATCGTTCGTTTGCGATGTGTATGTGATAAGGGGGCTATAGTCCTGAAACGCCTTGTTTGTCAGACTTGGGAGTACCTACAAGTCGAATCACTGAAATATAGGTCTGGGTGATTTCTATGTATTACAAGTATGCTTTTACAGAAGAAAAGTTTTATATTTATGTATTTGTAATCCCACTGTTGATTCTGATATCCGTAACTCAGGTGCTTGAGCTACCTATCTCGGAGTCAGGTCAATGTATGTGATGTTGTGAAATATTTATTTATTTATTGGCAGTGCAGAAGCCAAGAATGTCCCGCTGGGGTTCAGTAACTAATGTGTTGCCTTTTGCATCAATAAACTTCTAATTTTTTACCACGGAAAATCGGAAGCATTTTCTATTTTGTCCGGGAAATGAGAAATGGTCAGGACGGGTAAGGGTGAAATATGAATCAACAATGGCATGCGGCCATGTGCATAGTTTGTAAAAGGCGTAACCACCATAGATGACGTTTCTGTTAATTATAAGTATGTATTTACAAAAGAAAAGTATCATATGTATATATTTGTAATCCCACTGTTGATTCTGATATCCGTAACACAGGTGCTTGAGCTACCTATCTCGGAGTCAGATCAATGTATGTGATGTTGTGAAATATTTATTATTATTATTATTTATTTTTTATTTTGACATGTTAATAAATATACTTTAAAAAACTATGCGATTCTACCACCAGCTCCGAAAGTTGTTTCTAGTTGAGAAGATCTAGCAAGAAACTTGCCAGTTACTCTTTTTAATCGTTAAATATTTTATTGAATAGGTAGCCGACGAGTAAACAGATCATCTCGTGGTAAGCGATACCACTACCTATGGACACCCTCAAAACCAGTGAAGTCACAAGTGTGCACTCTTTTTCCTCGGATAGGTGAATATAAGTATAGGGGAAACGTGGGATAGATGTCCAACCTCCACAAATGTGCTTGTAAAACAATATTATATATTATATCATATATTATATTATAGTAATCATATATTATAGTATTAAATATTATAATACTTTTGTTATGGTTAGTGCATTTATCGATGAAGAAAATAAATGGTATTATTTCATATTATCTTGTTTATTTATTTTGTAATAAACTAAATAAAAAAGTCTTATGATAGAGGACAGATGCCTACAGTATGGGTTCGCTGCCGCGACGAGAAAACGACTTAGGGGATAGTTGCCTTTAAGGAGAAATGAAAGATTATCAAAACTTTTAAAACTTTATTTGAGTTCTGATTGGCTTCATTTGTGCATGGTTATTTAATAAATAGTATTAGTGTTTGCCGAGAGGTTGTAACCCCGAAAATGTTAAAAATAGATCCGGTTCAGGCATCGCTAGTGTGCCCTACCCGTCACCTTAAGCATCTATCCTACTACGGCATCTATCCCACATTTACCCTAACGGTTTATCAAATTCTGAGTTAAAATCCATGAAAAATAAAATTAAGATAAGTCACCTATTTATACGAAAAACTTAGATCAATTTTGTAGGAAAAAAATCTTAAACTTATTTCTCCGTACAATATTAAATTTTTCAATAATGCTTCTTGATTCTTCTTTTTAAAGAATCTCCAACATAAATAAAAAAGCAAACTTATCGATATTCTCAAAACTTCGTCTTCTTTGACCTGAATAACTTTTAAAATGAAATTCCCACACAGATGTCGCCTACGCCTTACTGATTAGAATAAAATAATGTTCCCAGCTTCTAAAGTTATTAAATTTTTAAAATTATATTTTCTTTGTTTTTCATATCAAATTAAAAAGTAATATGCTCTGTATCGTCTTAGGCGTTCCTTAAATTCTTTGTCTTATTTCATGTAAAAACAAAATTTAATATTTTTTAAAATTATTATAATCTTTTCAGCTTGTGCTTAGTAAGCACTTGTATTTATGTACAGTCAGCGTCAGATCAAGTTACCCCCCTGCAGTGGAAAAATAGCACTTGCGCCCCAGACATAAGGACTGTCCAAAGGTAGATAGATAGATAGACACTCTTTATTGCACAACAAACAAAACTTAAAAGCTAGGTATACAGAGATACAATGTACAATTTAGGCGGTCTTATCGCTAAAAAGGTCAACAAGGGTAACTCGACTTGACCCTGTGTGTACAGCCGAGGAATTTAAATGTTAATCAGTTAAATTTAATTCACAATTGATTTGTATTAACATACTAACTTTTTCATAAAGATTATCTTTAGAATAAAATATTTGTAGATCTTTATCCATCTCTTATATTTAGAACTCTTTTAGATCAGATTTTCATATTGTGACAAAAATAAATATTAAAAGAAATCCGTATTCCCTATTGTGGGTTTCCAGTTCGAGCCAAAATTATCCTGTTTAGGGGTTTGTGCAATATTGAATTTAATAATCTTTGCTAATTGATAACTTCGTTTACTCTAGACGCGAGCACGAGTTGAACATTTTCAACTGAAATAATTTTCGCTTAACCACGCGAGGGGATCTCGTAAAAGGGTATAATCTAGCGCAGGAATTGTATAATAAATTCCGTACGAGTGTAGGTAGGGGAACTCTTTCACCTGGGTATCTTCAGTAAGTAGGTATCCAGGTGAAACAGACCAAGCACCATGATAGCGTGCTATGCGGCCTCCTCCAGGCACGAAAATATTTAAGAATATTTTTGTTTCGATTTTTCTGTTCCCTTCACTTTGACACTTCTTCTGCACAAATTTTCTGTCGCAAATTATTTAATGTTTTCCTCCTTTTGTAAATTATTTTTCTTGTATAAACACTCTGTTTTTACCTTAAATTAAACTAATAAATAAATAAATGTGGTAAGGATGGGTGACCACGGGTCGAGTAACAAAACTCAAGACGAACGAACTTAGTTATTTATTTGACTCACTACAGTACAACGCATATATATACTAAATATGATAGTCTCCGTTCCACACACTTTCCCAAGCAGGGCGCAGTGGCAGACGCAGAGGTATCAATCGCAGGGTAAACAATGCCGAGTCTCAAGTTGAGAGTTCCCGAGGGACGCTTCACAATTGAGTGCACGATATCAAGGAATCCGTGATTGAAATCAATTTAACAAATTGGACCTCTGGTAGTCATTGTTTGGGAAAAAATCTCGTCATCGCGATGTAGAAAATAAACACGAGCTACTTTGATAAGCGCCATCTCTTAGTGCTTCGAGGTACTTCCAATGCAGTATGCCTGTGCGGTGTTAAATTGATGTTTTGCGTATTGTTTTGTTATAGTACAGCATATTTACGCTAGAACGATCTGTTTATAATATTTTCTCAACCTCGGTCTAGTCCTAGATCCTGGGTAAACCGCACAAATAACTTGGTAATCCAGTACAAATACATGGCATTACAATTATATTTCATTACAGTACAAATATATTTGCGGTTTGCCTGCACCGAGTGATTAATCTCCAGATGGCGTATGTACTGTAGAAGTGTTACATAAATAAATAAATAAATAATCATTTTGCCTTCCTCTCCACTCACTAACTCTTCAACTAGGGCACCGGAGTGATACCACGGCCTGACAGAAAACCGGCGTGAAGCAGCACTGTGCTGTGTTTTGCTGCGTGAGTGAGGATACCGGAGGTCCAATCCGGGAGTTTAAAAGTTGGCAGCGCTTGTGACTCCACTCGTATCGCATTCACATTCTTATATTTGTACCTGAACTAGGTTTGACCTGTATTTCACGCAGAAAAGTAAAAAAGAAAAAATAATAAAATAAAACAAATAAAATTATAACGATGCCAAATTAAATTAAATTACTATCAATAAAAATAACTTCACATAAGACTTTCAATAATATTTTTAGTGCGAAAATAAGGATTGGAGTAGAAGGATAACTTGGCATTTAATCTATTGTATAATAAAGGACCTAGGAATATGACCAATGAACGATATTAACACATCGTCAGCTCACTGACATCCATTAGTGAATCTATTGTAGAGGTCAGCGGGTTAACTTCATACGCCATTGAATCATTCAAACCATCAAGATACGCTTTGCGTATTCCTTTTTAAAAGGCCGGCGGCGAAACCTTTTTGCGGACTATCTATTAATTTAGCTAAGTCATTTCTCTTAGGGTCGATTCGACCAATATTTATCCGTGGATAAATCTATGGTATAACATCAGATTTGTATAGAATGACAGCGCTATACCATAGATTCAGTATCGGAATAACATTGGTCGAATCCGTCCTTAGACAGGGTTTTTTATTTAATTAATGTTCTTCTGGTATTCAAATTCTTACAAACGAGAATTCGTCCCAAGTGATTTTAGCTATACATTAAAAATCTAACAATTAACGTCTAAGCCGTGTGGTCCCCGGCAGAGTAGAATAGGTCACCCTCACTCTTACCGAGGTGTCGTAAAAGGCGACTAAGGTAAAGCTGCTGGCATGATCATTAGCACCCAGAGAAGGAAAACTCTGCATTTCAAAACCCTCGCCAACCCGTCTGCCAAGCGTGGTGAGTATGCCAATTACCCCTCATGTGATTGAGGGAGGCCCGTGCCCCAGCAGTGGGGACTTAAATGGGCTGATGATGATGATGATGAATTAACGTCTAGGAAGATTCTTGAACTCCCTTGTTCTTATCCACTGAGATACCAACGCCCTGAAAATTACTGGCATATTCACGTACAATGTCATAGTTTTAAGGTTTTTTTTATGTGATAGGTGGAAGACTAGAAGACGGATCACCTGACGGTAAGCGATTGCCACCGCCCATGGACACCCGCAACACCAGTGGAGGCACAAGTGTGCTGCCAACCTTGAAACTCCCCATTTCCCCCGGATTGGGAGTCCGGTTCCTCACTCACGTAGCGAAACATAACACAGTGCTGCTTCAAGCCAGTTTTTTGCGAGGATGTATATTACTCCGGTGCCAGCCAGGCCCATTTAAGCAGAAACGTGGCTCTCTCACGGTCGACAGGTGACAGTAGGGTACAGTAGCGACGCCAATTGGTATAAATTGTTAGCTACCTAAACCGGATATCTTTTTAACAATTTCGAAGCTCCAGCCTCTCGGAAAGCACTTCTCTACCATTATTTCAATCCTTCGTTTAATTTTTTGTTCTGCTTTTGTACTTACTTGAAATTTGAATTACCGCCAAAAACGGTCACTTAATAGCGTCAATTCAAATTTCGAGTGCAAATACGGATCAAAAAGAAGTGCACAGTTATTATATAAATAGTACTAATGTTTGAAAAAAAAGATAAAAAAATCTTTATTCAATTTAGGTCCACACAGAACACATATGAATGTCACAATAGTACATATTATCTACCACTGGTTCGGAATGTCAATTTCTACTGAGAAGACACCAGCAAGAAACTCAGTAGTTACTCTTTTCAAATATTGATGATGTTACAGAGTTTCAATTGAGAAGAGAAAAAAAATACAATTATGAAAGTTAATAGACTACTATGAATAACAACTCAAACCAAGAATCCTTATCATTTAAATTGTCTTATACACTATAGTAACCTTTCTTCATTAGGCAGGTTTTAATATGAGACTTAAACTTATCCAGTGATAGGTTGATGACATTTTGTGGTAGCTTATTAAATATCTTAATACTTAAGCCAACAAACGAATTACCGATTTTATGAAGTCTGAGGACCGGGACGGCAAGCCTATGTTTATTTCTGGTGTTAAGACTATGACTATCGGACTTTTTGTTTGGTTAGAGACTGGAGCTCCAAAATCGTTTAAAATAGATCCAGTTTAGTAGCTAACAATTTAAGTCAATTGGCATCGCTAGTTAGGGGTATCCGTCGCCTCAAGGCAGCAAGCGACATAGTCTTCTAAAGCAAAATAATTGTAAAACCTACCCTGGGCCACATCATCTCATTGAAGACTTCCAGTGAAACAACCCCTTAATTCGCATCAGAATCCAGCTCCATATTTAATAAAGATTGCAAGATACAGCGGCAGCTTAGCCAGGTTTATCTATGGGTCACTGGATATTAACCGGGTACCTTTTAAACAGATGACCACATTAAAATTCTTTCCTGAATAACATTATGGGTTCGGGTTTTACTTTATGGAAGGATGAATTATGCGAAAGTCGCATTAATTAAAATGGAGGTAGCAATTTATTTTAAGCGTTTAGGAATTAACTGCTTCTACGAGTATGTTATGTTGACGAGCCGTTTGGATCAGTGGTAGCGAATGCTGCCTCTAGTGCAAGGGTATCATGAGGAGTGCTCTGAAGAACTGTTTGAAGAATTCAGCTGCAGGGAGTAGACCTGCAGCTGAAATCTTACATCGAAACACTCGCAATCGATTGTCGTTCCATCCCCATCATCTCGATGGATGGCGGTTTAATACTGTTTTGACGGAACTTTCTACCACGTACCTTAGTCACAGTAGATATATACGCTAAAACAGTATGGACACTACGAACAAACGCTCGACAGACGCACACTTTACACGGATTCTAAGGTCCCATCGAAGTACAATCACAGGAACTAAATTCAGGGTTGTCGGTTTTACTCGAGTGCCGCTTAGTTTATTTTGGTAGAGAAAGATGAGTTATCAAACACAGGTTTCAGATTTTTAAACTGACATGGGGGGGGGGGGGGGGGGGGGGGGGGGGGAGAGGTGTATCTAAGGTGCTGTAATTGACAAGTTACGATCACAATTACCTACATTTTGGGGGATCGGAGAGGGGGGTTTTGATATGGGGGGATGGTGGGACCTCACTGTGTCTTAGCGCTAGCGAGTGCATGATCAATAGCTTAACGTGGTTTTCAACAAAACGTCATGAAAATAATGTTTAAATTTCTGTAGCTTTTTTGTTAAGCTAATTGTTAAGAAATATCATTAGTTTTAATTTCTAACACGCACCTAGGACCCCGCGATCACGGCCCGGTAAACTATTAGATCAACAAGATGATTTTGGGGTAGTGGGAGGGGGGGGGGGGGAGTATTTTGTTATTGAGGGATTACATTTTTTAAACTTCATGCTAATATGAAAAGGTAAGAAATATTTAACAAAATTAGGTTTAAAGAAATTTATTCTCATAAGAAATTTACATTTCACTTATAATGAGAAATACAAACAAAAATATAATTAAATTAAAGTAACGATGTATTTAATCATCGACCGGCACTCTTTTCCAAAATGTGTTGCTTGAGTTTGTGTTTGAAAGTCAGCATACACTTACATGTCTTTAACTCATCGGGTAACTCATTAAATAGTTTAGCCCCCTCAAAGAGTACTGTCTTGGTTCCGTAGTTAGTTCGAGGCATAGGGAGTCTAATTATGATTTTTCAAATTAAGAGGACAATCCTATACAGTAGGTAACTTTCTGTCAAAAATGGCGGAGTGTCGATACTGCCACAGTAGATAATTATATATCTACTGTGCCTTAGTTCTGTGGAACGGTTTGACTGCAGGAGGATTTTCCGACGGCTATGACTTAGGTACTTTCAAGAGAAGAGCGTACTCTTTTTTAAAAAGGCCGTCAACACATTTGCGGTCTCCCTGATTTCGCGGATGTTCATGGGTGGCGCTGATTACTTTCCATCAGATGACTCGCTTGCTCGTTTGTCCGCCTCTAGCATAAAAAGAAAATGGGTTGCGGGTTCGAACCCCGCACAGTACAAACATTTGTGTGCATAAACATGTCTGTTTGTATTGGTGTATTATAAATATGTATTTATAAAAGAAAAATGTATATATTTGTGATTCTGTTGTTGGTTCTGATATCCGTAACACAGGTGCTTGAGCTACCTCTCTCGTAGTCAGATCAATGTATGTAATGTTGTGAAATATTTATTTGTGAATATCGTTGCCCGTCGATGTAATTTCTGAACAATAGGTCTGTATAGGCTTTTCACGGGCAAGCATGGCCCAACTCTTATTAGACCTCATCTTCACTTAACATCAAGTGGTATTGAGGTTAAATGCTGTCTGTCGGCTTTCTGTGTCTATTTTGTGACAGTATCCCTGTCTAGAGTCGTGTACGCACATACGGATATGAACATAGAGAACACAAAAATCATATATGAACATTTGATTCGAACATCTTCTAATCGTGTCGATGGTGATAAATTAGATTTTTTCGGCCCAACTCTTCGCCACACTGTCGGTGTCCTATAGGAGTTTTTTTTTTAATGAAAAATTTTTTCCGCTGACTCTTGGTCTGCGCTTTTTTGTGTTAGTTTTTTTTTGTGTTAAATAGTTACAGTGCTCCGCGCAACAAAATTTGGATTTTGTGTCTATAAGTTCCTTGAATTTCTAAGACAGTCTTAATGCTATTCTATGTCTAAAAATTTTTTATTTTTTTTATAATGGAGTTTTTTTTATAGTGTTTTTTTTAATTTTTTTTATTACATTTTTTTTTATTTGTTATGTTATTATAACATGTTTTGCTTTAATTATTGTTAGAATGTTTTTTTTTTGGTTTCATGCTTACATGCTATTACATTACTTAATTACTAAGTTATTATTGTTACTGTGTAATATTGCTCTTTTATTTCTTGCACCATTTGCTGTTTGCGCAGTAAACAACGTGGTGCAATGCTGGTGTTAGTAGGTAATATCGGTTAAAATGGGAATTTGGGGATCCTCAGAGAGAGGGTTTGGGGTTTGGTGTCTTTTTCTGGGGTGAGTCTCCCGTCGCTATTTTATCCCTAATGGCTACATCCCCCCTATAGGAGTTCGACACAGTGGAGTTGGCTGTCTGGGCCATGGAACTAGAAAACGCACGATTCAAATGGCACGTGCCATTTTCGGAAAGAGAGATCCCACCGACTCTGACGCTGATTCCATACGGGTGGGGTACAGAAAGAACGTCGCCGAGCACGTCACCCTAGCACTAACGGCTTCGCACGGTTTTTCAAGTATGCTTTTTATAAAAAGGCACATTCTGTTTAGGGTGCATGTCTATGCTCTGGGCATAAAGAGCGAGTCATGAGATTTGTACATACTACAGGTTTAAGGTAAATACGTAATTTTATTAGTAATTTCCTGTTTGATGTTTGTGCACGCTATATTCGTGTTTGTACGTGCGTAAAAGGCTAATAGCAACCCTTTTTCGTTCACAAGACTAATACGGTAAAGCAAGAATCTTTAATCGTTTGCTTAGGAATATAAAATTTTGCTTTCGATTATTTAAGCATAAATCACTGATAAGTATCCTTGTGATTTATAGCCAACGAACGTATACATAATATGTTTTTTTATGTGATAGGTGGCAGACGAGCTGACGGATCACCAGGTGGTAAACAATTGCTGTCGTCCATGGACACCCGCGACAACAGTGGAGTCACAATTGCGCTGCCAACCTTTACCCCCCTTTCCCCCGGATAGCGCCTCCGGTACACTCACTCACGCAGTGTAACACAACACCACTGTGCTGCTTCACGCTGGTTTTCTGTGAGGCCGTGGTATCACTCCGGTCGAGCCGGCCTATTCATACCGAAGCGTGGCTCTCCCACGATACAAAATGTGTAGGTATGGGTTAGCTGAAACGGAAGTCAATGGTTGAAAAATGGTTTGCGATTCTCGAAACGGACACGAAAATTTCAAATATAGGTAGGTATTTCAAATTTTCGTCCCCGTTTCGAGAAAATTATTACAAAACACGCCGAAGGATTGATGTGTTTACCCTAAGTACTAAAATATGGTAATACAGAAGGGGGTGTATGTCGGAGTCGTCCAAACCGCTTATATCAGTAATTACACTCATCCCAGTATCACTAAATTATCTAACTACAGGCCCCGATCAAATGGACGGCATTTAACTGTTTAAAGTCCTTATTGAATCATAAGTTGTAAACTTAATTATAATACCGTAAACTAGTCAAAATAACTTGCTTTCAATATTGGCTTCATCATCATCATCATCAGCCCATTTAAGTCCCCACTGCTGGGGCACGGGCCTCCCTCAATCACATGAGGGGTAATTGCCATACTCACCACGCTTGGCAGACGGGTTGGCGAGGGTTTTGATATAAATGCAGAGTTTTCCTTCTCTGGGTGCTGATGATCGTGCCAGCAGCTTTACCTTAGTCGCCTTTTACGACACCTCGGTAAGAGTGAGGGTGGCCTATTCTACTCTGCCGGGGACCACACGGCGATATATTGGCTTGTATGCATAGTAATCCTTTGAATCATAACGAGCCTTCTTACTAGATAAATAAAAAAGTAAATAGAAGTCATAAAAAGCTTTTTAAAGCATTCTTTTTGGTGGAGTGTGCCAGTTTTAAGGCAAAGGTGCAAAAAGGAAAAAAAATATGTCAACAAAAAACGAATTCCTCTTAGTTTCTGTTTGTGTTATTAATCAAAAGACAAAAGCGTTGTAAATATCATAAATTACTGGAGCTAATCCGTAGCTGGCTTTAATATCCATTGTGACTCGGTTTCCGCCCTTACAAAAAAATTCAGTTGTGACCGCGGACCTTGTGACGGTTGAATCTGTGACGGACATTTTCACCGGTGAGGGAGCCGTGGGCAGTGACTGACATCATGTGATATTCGCGCCACTAGAAATTTAATACCTTTCCATAGTGGTAAACAATGACTGTTGTATTCCGCTAAGAGGGTTTTTACACCCTTTAAATAGGTACTTCAGGAATATGCTTGCGCAATTTTACTAAGATTAGTAGTTATGTAGTTTGAAAAGTAAGACTTAACCTGTAAAGCTCAATTTTATTATTTAACCGCCGAAACTTGATATTAATCACGTTTGCTTTATTAGCTCAACCAAATGTAAGAACACTTGTCGAACAAATAGTCAGAACTTTTACATAATTTTATTTCATCTAATAATAACTTGCAATCTTTTTTCGTTGGGCTTATTTAAAGAAAAACAACTTTGATAAACTGAATAAATGTACCTGGGTTGTTCTTCTTTTTTATCGACAATGAGCCCGTCTTCAGTAATTTATGAAGTAATTAATTATATAAAAATATATACGTTACACCATCAAGATATTCCTAATTTACCATGAAATAATGACATCGTTTTATCACATCGTAGGTACTTTAGCGTGACTGAAATATGTAAAAAAATATTACACAGAGTGACAGAGGTGTAAATGGCACTAATTCGGAGGACGTGACGGAGGTGTTGATTTCAATCAAAAAATATTCTTTATCAATTAAATTTTACATCATATAATAGTCCATCTGTAAAATAGTACATTAACGAATATTAAGGACATACTATTTATTATTTGTAGTCTGTTATCTAAAAGTTAAATGTTGATTTGTAAGTTTGGCTCATTGTCGATAAAAAAGAAGAACGACCCACCTACCTATTATTCGAGTTACTCCATGGCATGATTAAAAAAAATTGTAATAGCTTCTATTTACACATTAAACTCTGCCAATGTCGCTTAATTTAAGAGAATGACTTAGCTAAGCGAAGTCGAAGTCACGGAAGAGCCAAAAGCTGGCAGCTACCAGCGAATTACCATCGTGATCCCGGGGTAATGCTGCCAGCATTTTGGGGACATTGCCACGGGGACCTACATTGTTTTAACAAGTCTTTTTATTTACTTCTAGCTTATTTTTATATCTCAGTTATTGCCTTAATTTTCTTGTGTTCTTGTCCTTTAAATAAACCTGTATGTGGTTAAAAAGAGAAACGTTGATTTTATGATGAGTGATCAGTGTAGCGAGTTTTAATTGTTTTGATCACTATTTTTGTTTAAACCATCTAAATTAAACATTGACGTCACAAAATTGAAGGAAAATTCATAAGGGCTTAATATCGCGCCGCGGTTTTCGCCAGTGACGGCTTTCGGTTGTGACGGCTGCAAACGTGACGGACGCGGCACGTGTAGGGACGGCACGGTTTGACTGACGTTGTCACGTGATATTACTTGTCGCGGCTGTTCATGTTTTTCAATTAAAAGTACCTACTTTGAATAATTTTCTAAGTATGTGATAGACTTTTTCACCTTTTTTATTTTAAATTAGGATATCAAAAGCTTTTGTACTTATAATACGGATTTTTAGAATTGAATATTATTGAAAATAATATTTTATTTATCACAGAAACGAGAAAAAAAACTGCTCCAACCGATTTCGGCTAAGGCAACCAATCTCAACGATCAGACACTTACACAGGATATATTATAGTAGGTACTCATGTGTGTTGCCCTAATATTGGGACACCAGTGTGACACGACCGGAGAGAAACGAGAAAAAATATCAATGAAACGAACCAAACGTAACTCTGCTTAGTTTCTGTTGGATTATTTATCAAAGGACAAAAGCATCGTATGTGTCATAAATTACACGCGCTAATCCGTAGCTGTGTTTAATATCTCGGGGCTTTCCGCCTTTGTGTCAGGTTCGGGTGTGACGATTGTGTCCATGACGGACACGTGATAAATACTTGTGACTGATACCCCGTAATTTGTACCCAAATCATCACGATTGTTTCCCGAATGGGTAGGTTAGGCAACGATACATATAATCTAAGGGTAACAATTCTTTAGGATAACAGTGGCGTGAAAATTGGTCAAATTCTTAGATTAATACAAAATAGCGGAACATACGCCATGTCCCTTCAATAAGACAACTGAAAACGGGATTCATGCACAACTACAGGAACACATACTGACAGCTCTATGACACAATGGTTTAAAGTTGTTCGATATTGGAAGACAGAGACAAACCTATTTTTTGACATAAGCGTGAGTGAGACAAGCATAGTATGCTCGGGTACGCTTCAAAATTGAGTTCTGTCAAAACGACTTAATTCGTCACACATTAATATATAGTATATTTCTTTCTCGTTCTGCAATATGGTGACGAATATTTTAATGAATTAGGAAATATCATGAGAAATTAAAACTTTTCTACTACTTTCGCTTGCTAGTTTGCCTCCCTTTCTCATAATAAATAAAAAAAAAACTTAAGAGTGAAATGTGATTCCATGAAATTTGTTATTTCTTTTTGAATAATTTGTACAACGCGTAAAAGCGCACGAAGGCATTTTTGTAACCATTATCACACTTATATATCCACAATTAAAAAATAGTTTTGTGTGACTCGACCGCTTGTCATACTCGTCTATTTGTGACTGCGTGTAAAAAGGCGACGGAGACCTAATTTAAGCGGTCCAAGCGGTTGAGACGAGTCACCTATCTTCCGCTATTTTGATTTATTCTAAGGTCGAATTCCACCAATCATTAGGAAAAAAGATTAAAAAAAAGGGATTTTTTTTTATAATATAGGTGGCAGACGAGCAGACGGATCACCTGATGGTAAGCGATTACCGCCGCCCATGGACGCCTGCAACACCAGTGGTGTCACAAGTGCGCTGCTTACCTTTTAACCCCCCTTCCCCTGGATTGGGCCTCCGGTACCCTCACTCACGCAGCGAAACACAGCGCATGCACTGCTTTACGCCGGTTTTCTGTGAGGACGTGGTATTACTCCGGTCGAGCCGGCCCATTCATGCCGAAGCGTGGCTCTCCCACTGTTAATTAATTGGAGCACCACAACACATTACAACACACGGGCAACTGTCCATTATATAAGTTTTTTTATAATTAGATTAACTTGACATTTGGCCACAATCTCATCTGATGGTAAGTGATGGCGTGGCCGAGGATAGGTCATGTCAGTCTAGACACAGCGTATTCACTCTTTTCTTGAATAAGTTCATATCATAGCGTTCAGGGAACACATCTTCCGGCAGAGGGTTCCATTCCTTAGCCGTACGCAACATGAATGTACATTTGAACCGTTTGGTACGTATTTTTTTATCATTTACATTATTTCCTTGCTGTACCTAAGAAAAATACCGAGGAAATCCAGCCTGTGAAACAAGATACTAATTTCTAATGACTGACGAACCATCTAGTGATTATCAAATTTTCTCATTATGAATCTCATTATACATATCGAGAACCAAACTGTACCTATTTCGGAAGTGGTTCATTAATTTTGTAACAATAAGGATATAATGTATGTGATGTTGTTCAATTTATTTATTTGGTTATTTATAAGGATATAATTACTTTGTGAAAGGAGATGTTACAAAATTAACTATAAATTCGTTATAATCAAGCTATAGTAACTATACCCATTAGAGCCGTTTAATACCATAAAGGTGACGCAACGACGAAACTAGCGCCGTCAATGGACTTGTATTAATTGTGGCGATTATGAGACACATAAAAAAATTACAACGGGGAATACATACAGGTATTAATCATGGATTCACCTTTGTACTTTTTTGAAAAATGTCTTATAATAGCCACAATCAATACAAATCTCCGCCAGTAGATTTGTATTGATTGTGGCGATTATAAGACCGACGTATATAGGGGGGGGGGGGGGAGGGTCTGGAACCCTCGACCGCTCCGATAAAATGACCGCTGGTTTTGGTATTGTTGCTTGAGGAAATAGCCGCTCCGGTTCCGCCCATCAGGTTTTACCACTGATTTGTGATAGAAAAGCCGTTGCGGGCTTCATCATACGCGGTGCTCCGCTTGATTTTGATGTTATTACTTGATGAAATGGACGCTCCGGGCTTCGATCTACGCAGCGCTCCACCAAGTTTTGATACTATGACTTTTGATGAAATGGCCGCTCCGGGCTTAGCCCCCCAGGGCGCTTCACTTTGATCTCGTAATACTATTCAGGAAAATGGCCGCTCCAGGCTTCGCTCTACGCGGCGCTCCGCTAAGTTTATCCAAAAGACCGAGTAGTTGGGTTGAATATCTTGGTTTCCCTGATTTTTTTTGTGATACGTGGTAGACGAGCAGACAGATTGCCTGATGGTAAGCGATTGCCGCCTCCCATAGACATCCACGACACCACTGGAGTTACAAGTGCGTTGCCAACCTTTAAACCCCCTAACCCTCGGATTGGGCCTTCGGTACCCTCAATCATGCAGTGTTGCTTCACGCCGGTTTTCTGTGAGGCCGTGGTATCACTCCGGTCGAGCCGACCCATTCATGCCGAATCTTAAAGCCGGTAAAAACTTAAAGAAGAAGAAAAATATTATTCTTTACGGCGATCAAATCTAAGTGCATATTTCTACCAATTTTATTTGCTATGACGGAAAAAAGAGAAAACTTGACAAGCCTTCAACCGGTTTTATTGATGAGATTCGGGGTGATTTTTTTGAAAACAAATTTATTTACGCGCAAGGGCCAATATTGATTGACACTGACGACGGTATTATTTTTTCTCCAATTTCCAATCCAATAATGTGTTCATGGAATATTGAAATAAAAATTTCGTATATTACCCTCCAACCGTCAACGGCTACGGCGGCCAATCTCAACGATCAGCCACGTACGTAGGCTATATTATAGTGCTGAAGTGTGTGCGCAAACACAAAAAAGAGTGTCTCTTCACTTTTGAAGGTTGGCCGTCAGCTTTCCAAAATCATCTCTGTTCATTGTGAGACGAAACAGCAGTTCCACAGATGCAATGCCAGTCCACTACAATGTAAGAGACATTGCGCAGCCACGACTCTTAAAGGATAATATCCAGGCCATTAAATTGACTAAGCATTATTTAATTGATTAAATAAATTGAGACAACATCACATACCTATATCGTTCTGGTCTCAAACTAAGGTTTTCCCTTGTACTATGGAAACCAGAAACAACCACGGTGCCACAAACACACGGGGTGGCGACACTAGCGACGTTCAGTCGGGACTCACCCCTCGATGTCGGAGTCGAGCTTCTTCTTCTTGAGCTTGATGGTGTCGGGCGTCTCCATGCCGGGCGGCACGGAGCTGATGCCGAGCGGGGTCACCAGCCCCTCACCCAGGGTGGCGACACTAGCGACGATCAGTCGGGACTCACCCCTCGATGTCGGAGTCGAGCTTCTTCTTCCTGAGCTCGATGGTGTCGGGCGTTTCTGCACCGATGTGTCCGATGGTGTCGGGCAATCAGCACAAATGTATGTTTCATCAACAAATATTTGTGTGTGCCACTGCGAACTCTGCGCCAAACAGGTCGGCAACTTTACTTTCTCGTCGTCGTCGGGTCGTCACTCACAAGAGGTCCTGCCAGTATACCAGCGCTAGTAGCACCATGCTGAGGCCGGGACTTGATTGAGCTCACACTTCACACACGCCTATTTATTATGAGTAACTTTTTTTATTGTAAAAATCTACCTATCGTCAGATATCGTACTCACCTTTGTCTGTAGTCTTAATGTGTGAATGTTCTATTTTTATTTTCTAATGAGTGTTATTGTTAAGTATTGTGATGGTCAATAAAATGTTTCTTTCTTTTTTTCTAACTATAGATACACAAGACCGTGCGAGTTGGAAGAGTCGAAGCAGCGAAGCGGACACTGAGCTCCGAAACGACAGGTTGCCCATAAAAGCCACTGATGTCAGCAAAACGATATTGTATCATTTTGCTGGTATCAGTGGCTTTTGTTGATGATGATTTAATGATGATGATTAGTTGGGAAAATACAAATTTTCCCTAGTTCACAGACACACACACAAACAAACATTTGTGTGCATGAACATATCTGTTTGTATTGGTCTGGGTGTTATCTATGTATTATAAGTATGTATTTACAAAAGAAAAGTATTAAATGTATATAATTGTAATCCCACTGTTGATTCTGATATCCGTAACAAAGGTGCTTGAGTTACCTATCTCGGAGTCAGATCAATGTATGTGATGTTGTGAACTATTTATATTTATAAGACCATACAACTAAGACAAAACAATAATCTATCAAAATCAGTATAATAAAGCATGAAAACATAAACAATATAAAAGAGGCTAGTCGAGCCGTCGATTCTCAGCAGCTGGTATTCTGTAAGCATCTACAGAAAGAGCACTGAAATAAAAATAAATACAATGAACCAGTGTTAGTGTTTTCTACAGGGACGAAAGACCACCTAAATTGAGATCAAATTAATCTTGAAGAAATTAGCATTGGTACCCCAGAGACAGTAAAGAGAACCGCGGCAGACAACACTACAGATGGGAAAATGGCATTATTATTAACCTTGAAGAGACTATATACCTAGATACAGAGCGCTCAGTGAAAATTATATCGGCAAATGACTTCCATTATTAAGGAATTCGCGAGCGGCACAAAGGAATTCGTATAAGCATATTATGCGTACCAAATATGAACAATCCAATTCGAAGATCCATTATAGATTTCACGCTTTCGACCATTAACAAGCTTAGTCAAGGATATTCCAAATTCAAATGGTTTAGTTTATTTGTCAAAGCTGTTGGCCGGAGGAAGAAATCATAGTTGATATTTTTATAGCAATCTTTTGCAATTTATTCTTAAGTAAATAACACACTTAAAAATTTCATCTCGTGTTTAGGCAGGATTCTCGAACCCACACCTTCCAAAATCCAGGTGAATGTTCTACCAATTAGACAAATTTGTAAGTGCTTGATTCTACATGAGCTGTCGATAGTCTCATCAATATTGTAGGTATATTTACAATATCCAGTGGAAATATTATTACAAATATTTGACCACCAGTTAAGATGAGACTGCTAAATCAATAGTTGCCTGAACAAGAGATGAAATTTTTAATTGTGTTATTTGCTGAAGAAATCATAGTTGCGTAACATTGGTAACATCAGAGATGGACGGTGATCGCCAATGCTGAAGAGTTTATACGTTATTTCAAATAACATTAAATTGTCCTGGCGCATTTTGCGCATGTACGAGTAGTGTTGTGGTTACGATTGGCTACATAAGATTTAAATGAAAATGAAAGTTCTAAATTTGAAAAGTATAATTTACGGCAGTTTAACAAACCTATAACAGACGTTTCTATAACTGGTAGACAGTCAGTATAACTAAACCTTCATAACTAAGGTGACGGGTAGGGCACACTAGCGACGCCAATTAATTATAATTTTTAGCTACACCGGATCTATTTAAACTGATTTCGGGGTTACAACCTCTCGGCAAACACTCATACTATTTATTAAATAACCATGCACAAATGTTGGGTCCTACGTGTACGCGAAAAATTGATTCACGCCAAAAGTGGTCGCTTTTGGCGTGAATCAATTTTACGCGTACAAAAACGGACCCAACATTTGTGCCTAGTTATTTAATAAATAGTATAAGTGCTTCACGAGAGGTTCTAATCCCGAAATTGTTTAAAACAGATTCGGTTTAGTAGCTAAAAATTAAAATCGATTGGCGTCGCTAGTGTGCCCTACCCGTCACCTTAATGGATAATATTAATCTACACTATTTATAAAGATTCTACAGACAGCGGCAATGCTTATAGGTAATCCGAAAAAACGAAACTCTTGCGCGATGAAAACGACACCTAGCGCCATCTATTCGCATACGCCATACAGTAAAACTAATGTCCCGAAAAGAAGTGACTTAAGGACGGGCCACTAGTAATAGATAAAAATCATATTTTAGTACTCATAGGCCTATATACATATAATTTGGAATTCGATGATCGGTGTATTGTCTGCCACATTAAATTTTTTTCGCATCCCTGTACCTAGTTTTCGGAATCGTGTTAAATATAAATCAGGCGGGGGTTTTATTCAATCGGACCATTTAACCAGCGGACGTTAGAGACCAAAATGGACAATTTGTGCCCGAATAAAATTTTACAACCGCGACCGTCGACACTTTCACTAGAATATTCTATTGCAATCGGAATAGGGGGTTTTATTGTGATTACGAAAAAAGATTTCGCCGAATGACCGTCGGATTTTTCGCGCCACAACACAATGGGTAGAATTAATTTTATTTCGGGCCTATTGGTGGTGTGGAATGAAAGACTTCGATTTCTACTATTGACACGAAAGTACCAGAATAAATTGACGAATACCATTTCACAAGGACGTTCTTACGTATTTTTTTTTGTGCAAGAGGCGACAAAGGAGCAAGCGGGTCAACTGATGACAGAAACCTTACTTACTCTGATGGCTCAACGACCTGTAGCGGATCTTGGCATCCGACACAACAAGTCGCCATTCCTCTCTGTTGGGCCACGGCAGACCAATCGTCGATCTGCAGCCCAAAGCAGGTCCTTTTCTACTTCGTCCCTCCAGCAATACCTCGTCCAACAGGACACCGCCCAGTTGGCCGTTCCATGTATGCTCTATTCACTGCTCGATCTTCTTGCATTCTTACCGTGGGAGAGCAAAGCTTCGGCATGAATGGGCCGGCTCGATCGGAGTGATACCACCTTACAGAAAACCGGCGTCAAGCAGCTCTGTGCTGTGTTTCGCTGCGTGAGTGAGGGTACCGGAGGCCCGATCCGGGGAATAGGGGGGTTTAAAGGTTGGCAGCGCCCTTGTGACACCACTGGTGTCGCGGGTGTCCATGGGCGGCGGCAATTGCTTACCATCACGTGATCCGTCTGTTTGTCTGCCTACCTATTACATAAATTCTCTCCAGATGCCCAAGCCAACGCAGTCTAGCCGATCAGGTCTCTCCAATTATGTTATATGTATGTTATATTATGACAGAAACCAGATAACAGAAATCGCTAATGGGATCTAGTCTTGATCCGAATCACGTTTTCCTTTTCATTCTAGCGTGTAGTTCCCAATTGCATCCAAAGCTGTCGCTTTTGAGCTCAGGGTACGCTTAGACCATTTAGACGGATTTGGGGAGACTGGTAATTATCCGAATCACCAACTGTCATATAGGGGTTATTAAAATATAAGCGAGGTTTTAAAAAACGAGCTCTGGCGAGCTTTTTAATAAAACTCGCGAGTGTTTCAATGTCTGCCAAGTTATGTTTCATCATCATCATCAGCCCATTTAAGTCCCCACTGCTGGGGCACGGGCCTCCCTCAATCACATGAGGGGTAATTGCCATACTCACCACGCTTGGCAGACGGGTTGGCGAGGGTTTTGAAATGCAGAGTTATCCTTCTCTGGGTGCTGATGATCATGCCAGCAGCTTTACCTTAGTCGCCTTTTACGACACCTCGGTAAGAGTGAGGGTGGCCGTGTGGTCCCCGGCAGAGTAGAAGTTATGTTTAATCTCATACAATACTCACAGAAAACCGGCGTGAAACAGCACTGTTCTGTGTTTTGCTGCGTGTGTGTGGGTACCGGAGGCCCAATCCGGGGAAAAGGGGAATTTAATGGTTAGCAGCGCACTTGTGACTCCACTGGTGTCTCGGGTGTCCATGGGTGGCGGCAATCTCTTGCCATCAGGTGACCCGTCTACTTGTCAGCCACCAGTTACAATAAGGGTTATTAAAATACAATTGAGATTTCAAAAAACGAGCCCAGGGGCTCTATTTTTGATTTACTCGTATGACTTAGCGTCGTGACAAGCGCACAATTTCTACTGATTTTCCTTCGACATACGAAATTCCGCATTTTTGAATAATTCGTCTGCAACAAGTGACCCCACCCACTCGTTGGGCGAGTGACTTAAAGCGTTAGAAGCAACGTCAAAATAGTTGTCAATAGCAACAAGCATAAACAAAATATTATAAATTTCAAGACTTTGATTTGACAGGTGACATTCATAGTTTTTTGTGACAAAAAAGCAAATTTTCGTATTCAGCCAATAATCTATGGTTATTGCGTTCCGTTTGTAATGCGTAAGTTACCGGTTTTTATAAATTCTGCATGGAAGGTTTAGAATGTCAATTTACCGTATTATATTGGCAACATCGAAATCGAATGATTCAAAAATAGGGAAAATTGGATTCATGCGACTTAGAAGGCGAATGTGACTTACATCGCATGCGACGACGCTAAGTCATACGAGTGAATCAAAAATAGAGCTCCTGGCGAGTTTCATAGAATTCGCGAGTGTTTTAATGCCTACCAAGATATTTTCAATGTCATACACTACTTTATCTAGATTGTAGATAAATTATTGATGGATGTAGGAAGAATTTCTTATTATCCAGAGACACCTTGAAAGAAGCCTTGCTACAAATATTCCTGAAGGAATAATTCAGTACCCTACGAAGTTCAGCACGGCTGAGAAATTCATGAAGAATATCCTTCCTTTAAATGAGAAATTTCGTTTAGCTTTATAATATCCTCCAACAGATTACGGCTACGGCGGCCACATACGCAAGATATATTAAAGTGCTCAAGTGTGTGCGCAAACACAAGTGCACTCTCTATACCCTTACCCTCATATTCCCATGGGACACCAGCGTGACACTACCGGAGAGGGATAGGGCGCAAGACCAACGTCTTAACGCTTGCTTTCCGAGGCACGGGGATACAAGACCGAGAACTCTCAGACTCCGGGTTGACACTAAAATTTTTCCATCGAAATTAGGTACAAATTTTTGGCCCGACCAGGGGATTGAGCGCGGGACCTCTTGCTTGCGTGCGTGCGTGAGTGCTTGCGTGTGTGTGTATGTATAAGCGTGTATGTATTGTGAGTTCTTGTTATACGTAAATACGTTCTGATTATCCATTTGTTATTACCAAATGTATATGTGTAGTAGGCCACCCTCACTCTTACCGAGGTGTCGTAAAAGGCGACTAAGGTAAAACTGCTGGCATGATCATCAGCACCCAGAGAAGGAAAACTCTGCATTTATATCAAAACCCTCGCCAACCCGTCTGCCAAGCGTGGTGAGTATGGCAATTACCCCTCAAGTGATCGAGGGAGGCCCGTGCCCCAGCAGTAGGGACTTAAATGTGCTGATGATGATGATGATGATATGTGTAGTGGTGTATTTTCTAGAGGTTCACAGACACACTGGCAAAATTGTCGATGATGAATTGTTGCATTTAGACGCAAGTTTTTTTTTATATGAGAGTCAAGTCAAGTCAAATAATTCTTTATTTGCATAGGCTTGTACACATCACTTACAAATCGTCATACATTTGAATGACTTAAAACTATTTATAAGTACTTATGTATAATTTACATGTTAATACATAAATATGTTGATACATAAAATACTACGAACTCTCATTCGCAAGGTAGGAAGTACACGTCCTTATCCACTAAGCTTCTAAAGCTCTTATCTTAAATCTTGCGTGCGCCGTGTAACTGAGGTTACCGGAGGCCCAATGGGGGTAAGGGGAAAAGGTTGGCAGCGCACTTGTGACTCCACTGGTGTTGCGGGTGTCCATGGGCGGCGGAATTGCTTACCATCAGGTGATCCGTCTGCTCGTCTGCCACCTCTCATATAAAAAAAAATACAAACGCTTTTTTAATAAAGCGCCTGATTGATGGAGAACTGTTACTTTTCTATTAACTCGAGCAATATTTAACCGAAACCTTTAATTAAAAAAAGGTCAATAGATATCTGTTTCAAGTGAAATTGCAAAAAACGCCGTGAAAGTAGTAAGGCAAAAGTTGTAGCGATTTGTAATTTTATCATTGAACTGAAATAAAAAGTTCGATTGCCTCTTTCTTATTACTACTTACTTACTCCGATGGCTCAGAATATGTCTTGGTTTTCGGTACGCCTAGCACGTCGAGCATTATAAAAAAGTCGGAATGCCACTAGATTGGATTTTATAGAGCTCCGCAGACTATAAATGGTTAAGAAACGCTGACTTAGAAGCTTAGGATGAAAAAAGGCCTCTAATATACGTCCACTGGTCCAATATACGTCCATTGTGGTCCCCGGCAGAGTAGAATAGGCCACCCTCACTCTTACCGAGGTGTCGTAAAAGGCGACTAAGGTAAAGCTGCTGGCATGATCATCAGCACCCAGAGAAGGAAAACTCTCCATTTATATCAAAACCCTCGCCAACCCGTCTGCCAAGCGTGGTGAGTATGGCAATTACCCCTCATGTGATTGAGGGAGGCCCGTGCCCCAGCAGTGGGGACTTAAATGGGCTGATGATGATGATACGTCCACTGCCGGATGTAGGCCTTCCCCAATGTACTCCACAAAGATCGGTCCTGTGCCGCCTGCATCCAGTGGATTCCCGCGACCTTCACCATATCGACATAAGATTCCACTGGTCCCGATCATTCGCGGGTTGGCGTCCAGTCGCTGACACGTAGCTCGAGTAGATTCTTTCTGCACGACATCATCCTAGCGATATCTGGGGCGGCTGACCGAGCGTCGACCGGCCCAAGTTAGCTTTCTTATCACTGCGATCATCTGCTATCCTTTCTATGTGGCCCAGCCATCGGAATCTATGAGCTTTCTTTCTCTTTCTTAGACAACTAAATAAGTCTGGATTATACATTTAAGGCAAGAGTAAACAGGCATCTTCTAGGCATACGCGTATTGTAGACCTAGACCTCATCAACAGTGACTGGTATGAGGTTTAGTACGGTAGTAACTTTAGATGAGTTTCGATCAGTCAGAGCAATGACTGCCTCGGTGGCGCAGTGGTTACTGGGTTGCACTTTAAAGCGACGGCTGCGCAAGAGGTCCCGGGTTCGATTTTGATCCCCTGGTCAAGCCAAAAATGTATACCTAAGTTTTTCGGTGAGAAATTCTTAGTGTTAGCCCGGAGTCTGGAAGTTGGCGGTATTGTACCCCCGTGCCTCGGAAAGTACGTAAAGCCTTTGGTCCTGCACCCGATCCCTCTTCGGTCGTGTCACGCTGGTGTCTCATAGAAATACGAAGGTAATGGAAGAGTGCACTTGTGTTTGCGCACACACTTGAGCACTATAATATATCCTGCGTACGTGGCTAATCGTTACGAACGGCCGCCGATGCCGTAATCGGTTGGAGGATGGAACTTTCGATCGTGTTTTGTATTAACAAAACGGGTCCAAGTTTAACATTGTTTTTTCTTACGGCAAGTAGGAAAACGTACGAGAACACAGATTAAAAAAATAAACCAGAAGCATGAGCTTAGATTTGAGCAAACAACCTCCCGGAAGCGATACGTTCTTATACACTGAATTACCTCGGTAACGTATAAAGGTATAACATAACCGCCCTTTAGCTTGTAAATTAGACCAAATCCCAGGATGGTGTGACTGACGAAGGTCAGCCCTGACCCCTGTCACCGCCACACCGTACCAGAAAAATGTACGACCGACTAATAGAAATCATTTTGGTTATTTGCAGGATTCCTTGTTTCCTTAGCCGCCTTGTTGGTTTCGCTTAAGTGGTTTGAGAAAGGGTTAGACAGACAGATGATGAGAGGCTTTTTTAGGGTTCTGTAGCCAATAATTCTTCCAACAAAGAGCGTATTCCTTTTTAAAAGGCCAGAGAAACACCACGTCGAAAGGATGGTATCAGATAGGGGCACCAAGGAGGCATATCTCGGACAATCTACTGGTCGTCGTCTAGTTGGACGTCCACGATTCTGCTGAGGGATGTAGTGAACGCAGACCTGCAAGAATAGGAGGCAAGAGATAGGCGTCAAGCTGCACAAGATCAAGACATGGCCTATATTAAGGTACCTACCCCTTCCTTAAGTCGTGGCTTTAGCTGAGTGAGCTCCTTTTTGTTAGGCACCACGACGCACCTGGACACAATGTATATACGTATATCGCCTGGCCGAATTATTTAAACTTGGAAGTACTTCCTTTTTTTTCTTTGTTTTATGTGTTGTTTTCACTTTTGTTTACATTTCCCAAGTTTGTTTTTTTTATTTGTAATGTGTGTCGTACATGTTGAACAAATATATGTTTTGATCTTATCTTACAAACATCATATCGTAGGCCAAGACTCTTTTTGGGTCGCTGAGCCATTGAAGTAAGTAAGAACCTGTGACTCCCTTACTGTTGCAGATGTCCATCAGCGGTGGTATTTGCTTTGCCTGGTCATCTATCTTATAAAAAAGCTTATAAGGATTTTGTACACCGTATTTTATTCCGAAGTTTGAATACACTTGAAATTCGGTAGTCCAAAAAGCCCAAAAAGTTAAAATTGTTTAAATGCCTTTTTGAGATCAGCTCATTTTCAAAAAATAAAATATTACCATTACATTTATATGTACCTATTATAATATTAATTGTTGGACTTGAAATCAAAATTTGTGAGTAATAGAGTAAGGTAAGGTAATGCTGCTGGCATGATCATCAGCACCCAGAGAAGGAAAACTCTGCATTTATACCAAAACCCTCGCCAACCCGTCTGCCAAGCGTAGTGAGTATGGCAATTACCCCTCATGTGATTGAGGGAGGCCCGTGCCCCAGCAGTGGGGACTTAAATGGGCTGATGATGATGATGATAGTAATGTAATTTGTTGATGTCCAAAATTAAGTGGTATTCTGGAAGCGAACTAAGGTATTCGGTGCATTAAGTGAATAGGTACAAGTAAGTAAGTAATTGTTTATTTGGGTATGGTTACAAATGATCTTAAATATATCAATTCCAACATATTCTATCGATGAGTCGATGTGCAAATGTCATTCTTAATTTAAATTTTACAATTCATAATTATTTTGATTATTTTAATAACAAGCCAATTACCGGATAGTCGCATTGTATGAAAAGCCTTCGGAATATGTCCTTAAGTTTGTGGTGTGCTTCGCGTTCATTAAAAGAGTGATCAGGTAATAACATTTTATTAGATACAACATTTCTCTTATACTGGTAAAACGTTTGTAAAGTCAAGACTAAAATTTAATAAACTTAGCATGAACGCTGCCTCTGATACAAGGGTTGCGGGTTCGATCCCCGCACAGTACAAACATTTGTGTGCATGAACATGTTTGTTTGTATTAGTCTGTGTGTTTGCTATGTATTTACAAAAGAAAAGTATTATATGTATATATTTGTAATCCCACTGTTGATTCTGATATCCGTAAAACAGCTATCTCGGAGTCAGATCAATGTATATGATGTTGTGAAATATTTATTATTATTATAATATCAACTTAGTATTTAGAATACACAGAAGATTTTAACGACTATTTTCCACCAAAAAAAATGTTGTGTGAATCTAAAACATATATTTTACGGTTACTCGAAGCTTATTTACATATTTGAGTCAACTTCGTTACAGTGAAAGCACTGCATGCGACTCCATTTCATTATTTTAAGAACACATGCCCAGCTCACTGTACCACCTGATCTTTCAAAGTGAATTTTTCCATGTATGCTATGTTTATATTCAAAATGCAATACCACAGTCGTGGTTAAGGTAACGGGTAGGGCACACTAGCGACGCCAATCGATTTTAATTTTTAGCTACTAAACTGGATCTATTTTAAACAATTTCGGGGTAACAACCTCTCGGAAAACACTTAAAAATTAATTAAATAACAATGCCCAAATGTTAGGTCCGTTTTTGTACGCGAAAAATTGATTCACGCCAAAAGCGGCCACTTTTGGCGGTAATCCAAATTCGAGTGCAAACCAAACTATAAGTATTAAATAATATTACTTCTTATCACTAAAGAGAACTTAAACCACTAGGGTTTAAGTACCTGGCCGTGATCTCGGGGTCCTGGGTTCCATTCGAGCGAAAAGTATGTTTCTAATTTTTCGAACATAGCTCGGGTTTGTGATCACCAATCCGCATTTGGCAAGCGTGGTGATTAAGCCTAACCCCAATCAAAGTAGCGATAACTTGATTTCTATGATGGAGGCCTTTGCCCTGCAGTGGGACAGTTTACAGGCTGATACTTTACTTTACTAGAGAGAGACCTACGTTGTCTATCTAAGTCGTCATCATCTTTTAAATCATCTCTTAAGATATGCCCAATAATTCATATTAAACAAGAATTAGGAGTAGATAAATTATAAGTCCCTGGTATAAGGAAGAAGCGCACCTCGGGCTCGTCTAAGCGCGTCCAAGCGTACCCTGGGCTCCAAAGTGACGCTTTAGTCGCAACTGAGAATTACCTAAGATGAGGAATGATCCAAAAAACATTAACCCAGAAATCGCTCAAAACCGCCCAGAGTGGAGAAAACGGACAAGGAGAGCAGACCCCAGATTATAGGAAAAGGCCGGAAGATGATGACGAGGAATGATCCCCATTGTGCTGAACAAACTCATTACCACACAACTATCTAATAACATTATGGCAACTTTTCTTGTTTCGTATAGTTCCAAGCGCGAGCTGCGGTGCGTTTTCAAATGTGAACTACGAACAAAACCGTCGCCCAGGGAAAAAACTTTTACGAATAGTTTTTTTTTCCAACATCGTTAGCTGTTTGTTGCATTCGGCCCACTTTTCGTGCGAGTTCTATGATTTAATTTCGAATTTAATTGATAATTGTCATGAATACTCCGACTCACAGAAATGCGGAGCGGAGTGGAACACCTGCGCTGTGTTTCGCCAAGTGATTGAGGGTACCGCAGGCCCAAACTAGGCTAAGGGCGGTTATAAAGTTGGTCATGGGCGGCAACAATCGCTTGCTATTAGGTGATCTGTCTGCTCGTCTGCCACCTAAAATATTAAAAAAACAAAAAAATGTTTTTGTTTGTAGACTGGTATTTACTACTAAGCCGTGTGGTCCCCGGCAGAGTAGAATAGGCCACCCTCACTCTTACCGAGGTGTCGTAAAAGGCGACTAAGGTAAAGCTGCTGGCATGATCATCAGCACCCAGAGAAGGAAAACTCTGCATTTATATCAAAACCCTCGCCAACCCGTCTGCCAAGCGTGGTGAGTATGGCAATTACCCCTAATGTGATTGAGGAAGGCCCGTGCCCCAGCAGTGGGGACTTAAATGGGCTGATGATGATGATGATGATTTACTACTAAACTGATTGACAGATTGACGTAGCGTAGATTTTAGCTGTTCCGTTTCCGGATTCCTAAGTGAAGGTTCCCCCCCCAAAGAAAATTCCCCTGTAGAAGGGGTAGACCTGATAAGGTGTAGATTGACATCCTAAGGAATGACATGCGTGTTAATAAACTGACTAATAAGTATGCACAAAACCGTGCGAGGGTGATTCTCCGAAATTTGACCTTCCGGCTTCTTCGCATCTGATTTCCATGGGATCAAAAATATTGCTGAAATTAGAATTTTAAATTGAAAAAAGAACACGTTAAGATGCCTACCCCTCTTTCATTGTAAACTTCTTCAGATTTCAATATTAACTTCTAATTTGAACAATATTTTTGATCCCATGGAAATCAGACGCGGAGAAATCGGAAGGTCAAATTTCAGAGAATCACCCGCGAAGTGGAGTAGTCGAAGTAGAAAAGCGAACTCCAGGCTCCGAAGTGACAGCTTGGGATGCAACCGGGGCAAAATGCTAAGATAATGATGATTGATTTCTAAATGTTTGCGCAATAAAGTTTTAAATAAATATATTTCAAGAAAACCCATATTTGAAACTATTGTCGACCAGATCAGAATTTTCAACGAGCAATATATTAATATTAATATATCAATATTAATGAGAGAGCCATGAGAGCCATGGAGAGGGCTATGCTCGGAGTCTCCCTGCGTGATCGTATCAGAAATGATGAGATCCGCAGGAGAACTAAGGTCACAGACATAGCCCAAAGGTTTGCATGCCTCAAATGGCAATGGGCAGGGCACATAGCGAGGAGAACAGACGGCCATTGGGGCGGAAAAGTCCTCGATTGGAGGCCACGTACAGGAAGTCGCAGCCGTGGCAGGCCCCCCTACAAGGTGGACCGGCGATCTGGTGAAGATTGCGGGAATCCTTTGGATGCGGGCAGCACAGGACCGATCTGTGTGGAAAACATTGGGGGAGGCCTATGTCCAGCAGTGGACGTCTATTGGCTGAAATGATGATGATGATGATGATGATCAATATTAATAAAAAAAAATTGTTTTCTTATTGAAAAACCACGAGAACAATATAAATATTTTTAATCTACTTATTATACTAAGGGATCTATTTATCGCCATTCTATAGAGTCCACTTCATTGATATATAACAGCTACACAATACAAACCACTTCCATTCACAACAATGTCCCTCGTTAAACAACACTGTATTTTATTGCACGGCCGACAAGTGCATTGACTTACTGCCCGTAAATCAATGCAATTGCCAAGTAAACGTCAGACCGCCCATAACAACGAAGTGTGAAGTTCTTATGTCATCGTTAAAGTGGTCAGTGTTGCCAGATATCCGTCTAGCGTTCTCCCCAAATGTTTTTTTCTACGATATGTGGGAAACGAGATGGATCACCAGATGGTTAGCAATTACCGTCACCCATTGGAGTCAAAAGTACGTTGCTAAGGTTAGCAACGTACTTTTGACTCCAATGGTTGTAAAACGTACTTTTGACTCTTATCGGGTAAAAGGGGTGTTTTATAGGTATAAAACCCCCCTTTTACCTGATAGGACCTCCAGTACCCTCACCCACTCAACGTTCGAATGTTTCCCGAAGTGCTTACAAAATTTAGGTTTTGAAGAGAAATCCCTCCCAAAAACATTTTTCAATAATAGACTAACTGGAAATAGTTTGGAAAAATGTAATAGGTAAAAGACTGGATTAAGTTCCTACATTGTGAGTGCTAGCGTAGGAGTCAGACTAGATGCAATTTCTTTTTTATTTCCAGGGGAAAAAATCATGGCCGTCACCTTGCTACGTGTAAGGAATAAGGTGGTGTGTATGACTCTAACCCTAACCAAAACCCCTGGGGTGTCCATCTCTGTGGGAAACCCCACAGCCGGGACTAGACCGCACCGCTAAATACGCTCGCTGCTTCACCCCTACCTGGCGCAACGCAGCCTTCATTAGTGTACGACCTTTTTTTTTTGTTTTCCCGGTGGTAAAATGCCGCCTGCCCGATGTGCGATGGGCAGACGTAGGCGCCGGTAGGCGGCGCCACCTTATGCACACCCGACCGCTGGGAGACGGCTGGGTAGTGTGGGGCTCTCCCCTTGGGCGTACCCACTAAAAACCGGGGCATTCCCTGCTACGTCCATGTAGGATGGGCTGCGATAATGGGTACAAAATCATGTTCGCGGCCCACACTCGAAGGACAAGAGGCTCGCCAGCACGGCCTCCCTCAAGACGGGCCTCGCCAAACACACGAGGCCTAGGGCCACTCCCATGACCCACCCCTCATCCTCTCCGAGAGGTGTCCACGTTGCTGGACTGCAACGCCGATGCCCAGGAAAGGATGACTGCAGGCCCCTCTCATAAACCCTTACCCTGATGACTGCAGAGCAGAGATAGAAGAGGGTACCCATAGACTTCAACACCAGACCCAAAAACCCGCCCGTTCGAGCCTATCCGCTGGGTTGCGGAGAAGGACGACGGGACCAGGAAAGCGGGTGCGGTGAGTCGTAGCCGCATCTCACTGGCTGTGGGACGAAGTACAGACCCGCCAACAAAGTCCCCACCGTGTAGGTGGGGGGAGCACTCCCGGGTATCAGGGGGCAACAGCCGGTTGAGCCCGAATAAAAAGGCGCCTCTGTACGGGTGAGCCCAAAGTCCGAGCCCAACAAAACTCTTCGAAGCGCATAATGACGCGATACAACACTGAGGGTTTCCTCCACCGAGGATCCTCCACACTCTAACGCGCCCGAAGGCGCAAACACCATGAGAGCCCACGTCAATCAAACGAGCTCGCCGGGAGATCGCTGCGCAGCTCGCGCAAGTGAGGCCGGACAGGGCCCACTGTGCGTCCGTCGGCCGTCGGATGACAAAAGTGGCAGAACACATTTTACCATCCGCCGTTGCCCGGGGAACACCGGATCCCAACTGGAAAACGTTTCCGCCTGATACCAGCCGAAACTGGAATCAGGTCAGGACTGATTTCCAGTAGGGTCACACTAGGAGGTCGACGCACCTTAGCTCCCCATTGCTGTACGACCTACCAGGACCCCGGTGACTTCGTCACCATGGAGTCGTATGCTGAGCTCTTCAGCAGTGGCTACGCTCACGTACTTTAAAGGCCCGCTTATTCGCCTCTTACGACAGGCCGGGAACACATTGTCAGTATTCTTAAACGCCCCTAGCTTCAGGGCATAGGCTAGATGCACTGCAGTAACTCGCACTATTTGAACGACATTTACACGTAACTATCAGAAAATAGCTAATAACATTAAATTGAAAATTTAAAAAACCCCCGACACAACTAAAGCTCTTTGATTTGATACCTATATTGAGGCAGTTGGAAGAACAAATAGGTTATTCGCCATTTTCTGACGGCGGCCATCTTGGATTTGATTTTTTTTACAATTAATATATTCTCAAGCCCTTTTATATGATACCCATATTGTGGGAGTTGTGTTAAAACATAAAATCCAAATCTTTGTGACGGCGGCCATCTTGGATCGATTTTTATCAAACAGAGCTAATAACACTCCCTCTTTATTCATCTTTCAAGCAAAAAAATAAACTCAAAATCGGTTCATTTGTTCGGGAGCTACGATGCCATAGACAGACACACACACAGACACGTCAAACTTATAACACCCCGTCGTTTTTGCGTCGGGGGTTAAAAAGAAGCTCGCTTGACAAACCAAGCTCGTACTGAGTAAATCAAATTTTACTCATAATATATCGGAAAAAATACCTCCCGTTACTGAATTAAAAGCCCAGTTCGAGGGAAAATCTCCCATACTGGCATCAGTGGTGGAGAGACAAGAGCCTTTTTCCGCTCGTAAACCGAATTCACTATGTGTGCAATAAAGTGCAATAAGCCATTCGCTACGGTTATAAAAAGGCACTTATGTCTCGAGTGGTTGGGTTCAAATTGGCTCATTCTCAGCGCTGCCAGCAGGCTGCAGTGAGGCAATTAACGCTTTTGTTGCTAACGAATCGTGTCAATGTAAGACTGTTGATTTTATTAAAATAAGGAGAAATAATATTGAAAAAAACTTCATACGCCCATTAATAAGTCAGCTAACGTCTCCAACTCCTTTACCCTGTCTGCCATCAGACTCTGGAACTCGCTACCTGATGACATCAAAAAGTCCTCCACCAGATTTTCATTCAAGTTCAGTTCGGGACCATTTTCTCCGCTCACTAGAAATTTAACTTACACTTTTTTCCCTTTTTTTTAAGACTGCTGTGGTAAGATGCGTCTATTCCAACTCTTTAATACTTACTATATGTATAGATAAGCCAGTATTCGTCGTTTATTTTGTTTTTTTTTTTATTATATTATTATAGTATAAGTAAGTTTATTATTTTATATAATCTAACATGTATGTTTATGGATATATATTTATTTAGCCGTCATAGATATTTCTGCATCACCCAATGGTTAAGCCGTGTGGTCCCCGGCAGAGTAGAATAGGCCACCCTCACTCTTACCGAGTTGTCGTAAAAGGCGACTAAGGTAAAGCTGCTAGCATAATCATTAGCACTCAGAGAAGGAAAACTCTCCATTTCAAAACCCTCGCCAACCCGTCTGCCAAGCGTGGTGAGTATGGCAATTACCCCTCATGTGATGGAGGGAGGCCCGTGCTCTAGCAGTGAAGACTTAAATGGGCTGATGATGATGATGATGACCCAATGGTTGACTGGTAGATAATGCTGCATTAAGTCCGCCAATTTTTTTTCTTGTGCAATAAAGAATAAATAAATAAAATTGCTATAAATGTATCAACTATTGATATTTTATTTATGTGATAGGTGGTAGACGAGCAGACTGATCACCTGATGGTAATCGATTGCCGCCGCCCATGGACACCCGCGAGACCAGTGGAGTCACAAGTGCGCTGCGGACCTTTAAACGCCCCTTTCCCCCAAAATGGGCCTCGGTACCCTCACTCTCGCAGCGAAACACAGCGCAGTGCTGCTTCGCCGGTTTTCTGTGAGGCTGTGGTATCACTCCGGTCGAGTCGGTCCATTCATGTCGAAGCATGCTAAATAGACCGTGGGAGAGCCACGCGGAGAGGGGGGTTTAAAGGTTGCCAACGCTCTTGTGACTCCACTGGTGTCGCGAGTATCCATGGGCCATGGCAATCGTTTACCATTCATCTGCTCGTTTGCCACTTATCACATTAAAAAAACATATTGTATAAAATAATAGACTTGAAAAATTATAAATTCTTATACGTACTCGTACATAAGATAAAGGATATATCAGGAAAGCAATTCATAAAAATGTATTACTAATGTCCTTTACCTGAAGGTTGTCTGGTAGAGATCGCTCCCAGCGATAAGACCGCCTAAATTGTACATTGTATCTCTGTATACCTAGCTTTTAAGTTTTGTATGTTGTGCAATAAAGAGTATCTATCTATCTATCTATCTATCTACTATGTAAAATATTTAAAGTCTTCTTTCTTTAAGGCGACGGGTAGCCCTAACTAGCGACACCAATCGATTTAAATTGATAGCTACTAAACGGATCTATTTTAAACAATTTCGGGAATATAACCTCTCGGCAAACACTTATACTATTTATTAAATAACCATGCACAAATGTTGGGTCCAACGCGTACGCGAAAAATTGATTACCTCTAAAAGCGGCCACTTTTAGCGTGAATAAATTTTTCGCGTACAAAAACGGACTCAACATTTGTGCATGGTTATTTAATAAATAGTATAAGTGTTTGCCTAGAGGTTGGAACCCAGAAATTGTTTAAAATAGATCTGGTTTAGTAGTTAAAAATTAAAATCGATTGGCGTCGCTAGTGTGCCCTACTCTTCACCTTAAGGTCTACACCGTGCTTTTTTTAACGACTTTACATATTGTACCTAATTTATTTTCGTCAATTACTATCGATTAATCATCCTAAAAACCTCCCATAAAAACTGCATTAATTGGCTGTTTTTTTTTGTCTTTTATAGAGTTTTTGTTCTATGCTAGAGGTGGACAAACGAGCAAGCGAGTCACCTGATGGAAAGTAATCATCGCCGCCCATGAACATCCGCGAAATCGGAAAGATCGCTAATGTGTTGCCGGCCTTTTTAAAAAAGAGCACGCTCTTCTCTTGAAGGTCCCTAAGTCGTAGCCGTCCGGAAATACTCCTGCAGCCAAACCGTTCCACAGAACTGAGGTACGTGGTAGAAAGTTCTGGGAAAAACGCACAGTATTACAGTAATACAGTTTGCTGTTTGTAAGCAAATATTAAGTTTATTAAAAAGTCCAAAAAAATAAAAACTGCTGTTGACTGTTCTATGTTTAAACATTTTCAAACGATTAGAAAAATAGGAGGAGGTTCTCAATTCGACTTGTATTTTTTTATGTTTGTTCGCCGATTACTTTGCTATTTATGAACCGATTTAGATGATTATTTCTTAGTTGGAAAGTAGATAGTCCCGGACTATTCCAAAACTAGTTTCCGATCCTGATATCCTTATCATAGTACTATTACCATGATAAGGATATTAGGATCTGATGATAGGATCCTGGAAAAATTGAGGGGTACCCTCTAATTTTATAATGATTCTCACCTTAACGTGCTTAAGGTGAGAATCATTTATCGGTTTAATATCAATTCCAGTCTGTACAAAATATATTTTTATTTTAACGAGAATTTAAGATTAATCTCACCTGATAGTAAACTGCTCATTGCTAGGTGCAGTAAGTATAGATAGACCAATTGATCTATTTTCGATTGATAGCTTCGATCAATTGATTGATCGAAGTTGATTAATTAGTGTTTAAGAAAGAAAGATATACTTTATTGCCCAAAATACACCACTTAAGCACTAGGCATTACAGACATTTTGTGTACAATTTCGCTTTTCTTAATTAAGATTTTATTAATCGACGGATCCCGTACCATAACACTTTAAAAGGGTTAAAAGGTTGTGAGGTTCAGACGCAGTCGCTTCACTGTAATTACCAGACTCCACAAATCCTGAATCATGATCTAAACGTACCTTGGGCTCCAAAACGACAGCTTTGGATGCAACCGAGAATTACACGCTAAGAAGAGAGAGTCTTATAGGACCATTTTTCCTTGCATGATTTGAACTATACATATCTGAGTTTTTTTCCCCTAAAAGCCGCCCTTGGACTCTATTTGTAGCGATGGTTCGCCAATTGCCCGAGAGGTGGCCAAAATCATCACGCCATCTCTTCTTGGGCCTGCCTCTCAATCGACGTCCTGCTGGCTGCCAATGTGTAAAAATTCTGGTCCACCTCTTTGGGTGCATCCTACAAACGTGGCCGGCCCAGTCCCATTTTAGCCCAGCGGATTTATCGCCCACATCTGTATTGGCATTTATCTATTTTGAAAATAAAATCGATATATTTTAATATCATGTCATCTGACTGTAATCAAATCGATAAGATTAATTTAAAATCAATTTATCACTTTCATTCATACATCTAAATTTACTAAATAATTTACATTTATTTATTTGTTATTATATTTAATATGAACATGATTTAATTTCGTAAATTCGATATCGATATTTCCGGGGAATCGATTTGATTACGAGAGGACGCGAGGGTCGGGCATTCGGACACTGGTGGTCGACACGGACGAACACACTGTAATTTCCTGATTGAGACGAAATTAAAGAAGGTAAAAGTGAGCGGTTGTCTTATTTAACGGACCCCTTCTGGCTTATTCTAATATCTGCAATCCCGGTTTTGGAGCGTATTGTTGTATTTTTATATTTTGAGTTTACAGTGGATAATTTGATGACGAATGACAGGAACGTATCGAAGAAGACACTGCGCCAGAAAACCTGGGAACAGGTCAGCGAGTTCATGATTTTCTTAGATTAGAGTTAACGCTCTAAGCCAATAATACACCACAATGACAGTGAAAATACTGCTGAAACTAAGGTATTGTACCTACAGCGATGTGCATTCCATTAGGGGCCCGCCCTCCACCGAGGCACGTGACTAGAATCCCAATGCAATAAGTCTGAGGCATAATTCATCGATGTTTTTCGTAACATTATAAGGCGATATTTTTATTTGATAGGATAGGAAAAGATGAAAGGAAACGTCCCTTTTTCAATAAAAAACACGGTCTTTTACATCCATTGTAGTGAGGTTATTGGCACACATGTCTATCCCTTACAATGGCAAGTTTTGATTTTACCTCTTGATTTGATGTTGTGGCATGACCAGATAAAGAACATCTGGCCGAGTGGTTAAGGTAAGGATGTCTGGAATCAAAAAGTGGATAGTTCAATCCCGAGTGAGTTGTGGTCCCTTTAAGCGGGGTCAAATGGACTGATGAGTCAACGTAGCGCCTAAGTCAACAGCAGAGGGCGTCGTAGGGTTTTTAGTGAATATACCTCTGGGTCAACTTTCCAGAGGGAGTATCATACACCCTGTGAGATTCTCCGACCTGGCGGGACGGTGGACGACATTTTCCCAGCGTGACTAAAAAAATGATTAGACATTTCTTGCCCATAGGCAACCTGCCTACGTAGTTATCCGGCTTCCGTAGAACATGGCCATACTAGCGTAGGAGATACTCCAGCAATTTGTCTGCTGTACAACTATCTTAAACATGAAGGCCATATATGGGAGAATTTCTCACACGATCTATCCGCGTAACTCCGCATCTGTCGTAACAACATTTTGTTCTTTTCTGTGGCATGCAGCATTTAATAAAAAGCTTGGATGTGCAATCACGAACTGTATAAGGTAGATATAACGACAGCAGTTACTATATAATAAGTTTGCTACAATCTTTCATAGTTTTTCAAATAATCCGAGACGTGCAGGCTCCTCAAAAAATGAATTGATGTTTGTTAGTCTGATTAAAACCCGAGAACGGCTAGACCGATTGAGCTGATTTTAGTTTTAAAATGTTTGTCGTAGTCCAGGGAAGGTCTCAAAGGTGAGAAATTAAACAATAAGTAGGTGGAACGAAGTTCACCACTAGTGTATGATACATTTGTAAATCAAAACAGAAAAAGATAACATAATATTATAAGTAATAAATTAGGAACAAAGCAACGAATGCTATTTGTAGACATGAAAGGTATTAAGATATTGTGTATTGGTCAGCAAAGCTGCACCCCCATGAGTTATTGCCAAATTCCCCTTAGGAAAATTGCAGAATCTTTTTTTTCGGAATTGGAAATGTAACTTTAAGCAAAGGGGCCAACTAGTTACAAACAGAAATTGATGTAACCCACAACTTCCGTCTGATCTTCGCAACCTTTTAACAGAGGAACCAAAGAGACTGCATTATGGTTACACGTTTCAGAGACGATGTTGTCCCTCACCGTTGTCCTACAGTTTATTAGTATTGGATCAGATAAGTAGGTACTATTATTGTAACCTGTGAGGGGAACTTGAGTTAGTCATGCTCACTCAAATGTTCCTGAGGTGGTGGCGCTATGTGGCGGGTCATTAACTTCCCTCTAATTTGGTTGAGTGAAATGATGGCTAACATATACGTCATGCTTGTGAACAGGTGCCACTTTTGGGGACTGGTCTGCTTCGGTTTACCTCATATTTCACTTTTGATTTGCTTCCTTCTATTATGTGTTGCATTAGACTGTACGACTTGGTATGATGGATAATAAATCATTGTGTAAAAAGTTGACGATTAAAAAGAGTAACTGGCGAGTTTCTTGCCGGATCTTCTCGACCAGAAACAACTTTCCGAGCTGGTGGTAGAATCGCATTATGTTTATTTCTTTCTTATTATATTTTATATATTGGCATATATAGGTATGTAACTACATGTAAATTATTAGTTGATATTTTTTATAGCAATATTTTGCAATTTATTCTTAAGTACACACTTAAACGCCTTTATGGTCTAGTGGGTTAAGTACCGGGCCGTGATCTCGGGGTCCTGGGTTCGATTCCCGGGTCGAGCGAAAAGTATGTTTTGAATTTTTCGAACATAGCTCGGGTTTGTGATCACCAATCCGCATTTGGCAAGCGTGGTGATTAAGCCTAATCCCATCATAGTAGCGATAACTTGATTTCTATGATGGAGGCCTTTGCCCTGCAGTGGGACAGATTATAGGCTGATACTTTTACACACTTAAACATTTCGTCACGTATTCAGGCGGGACTCGAACCCACACCTTTCACAATCCGAGGTGAATGTTCTACCAATTAGACCACTGAACGCGTTACTAACTCGACGAAATTTGTAAGTGCTATCGTGTAAATATATATAGTGTGTATTGTGAAAGTGTAGTGAGACTATCGACAGCTCATGTCGAATCAAGCACTTACAAATTTCGTCGGGTTAGTTACGCGTTCAGTGGTCTAATTGGTAGAACATTTACCCAGATTGTGAAAGGTGTGGGTTCGAGTCCCGCCTGAACACGAGATGAAATTTTTAAGTGTGTTATTTACATGTCAATTATTACTATACTTATTAACAATTTCAAAAGATGTTAATGTATGATTTGTAAGTGCTGTGTACAAGCCTATGAAAATAAAGAATCATTTGACTTGATGCAGATTTGAAAAATCTATGGAATAGGCATGGAAGGCGAGTTCTTATCCACTACCAACCGCTCAAAATACTATTGTACAAGTATAAAGATGTATATCGCAGGCTCGCAGCGGTATTGTAAGACAGTTCGATAGAGTTGTGCATTCCATTAGGGGAGGCGGCTCCATCGCTGCGCGTGATCAGAATGACAATGTGACAAGTTGAAGGCATAATTCATCCGTGTATTTCGTTTACGTTGAAAACTAAACAAATTCTGCGGTACTGGGAAATAAGTCTGACCAAATTCAATTCAATTCAAAATATCTTTATTTGCATAGGCTTGTATACATACAGCACTTTCAAATCGTCATACATTAGAAATTATAACTAAGTAGTTATAATTCCTAATGTAGCTCTTAGAGTTGACAAGCGTTTGATTATACGTTAGTCCGTGACATTTTTGAGGAATCCCATCGAATGTCGGTATACATAATACTTGAACAGAGCAACATATACATATGAGTGTGAGATTGGTATCAAAAACGGTCTCACTCTATAAATAAGTTGTCCTGACCGGTTTTGATGCTAGTCGCCACTGTAATGTTGATAAAGTCGTGAAAATAAATGAAAGCGCCACTACCGTAAACATTATAGGGTATGGTAACCCTATTGGCATGGCATAGCATGGGAACTATATTATACTAAACGCAAAGGCTTTTGTCATAAGTCTTTGGCTCGTATAACCATTACTTGTATATTATACTTACAAATAAATATTTGTAAGTATAATATAAATTTAATTACACATATACGGCGATACATAAAATATACTAAGAAATGAATAAGCATATTTAATGTGATTCTACCACCGGAATCGGAAAGTTGATTCTGACGAGAAGATCCGGCAAGAAACTCGCCAGTTACTCATTTTAATCGCCAAAAATTTTAATACAATGTTGCACGGGCGCTCCCCGGTAAACGGGCGGCAGAAGAGTTAGTTCCATTAACATTGACTTTTTGTATTCTATCACTTAGGTAAGACCGTACTAAGCTCAAAGAGCTATCTGTGAGACCGTAATGCTGTAGCTTCATTAGTAATGTTTGGTGATTAACGCAGTCAAATGCTTTAGATAGGTCGAAAAAATACCTACAGCATCTTGCTTATTTTACTATGCATCAAAAATGTGTTTGATGAGTGCAACTCCCGCATCAGTAGTAGATCTGCCCTTAGTAAATCCAAATTGTCTATCGTGTAATAAATTGTTGAGATTAAAATGACCCAATAATTGATGGAATATAATTTTTTCAAATATTTTACTAAGGGCTGGTAAAATTGATATTGGTCTATAATTAGATGGGTCACTTCTATCACCTGATTTGAACAGTGGAAAAATTTGCTATATTTCATTAGATTTGGAAATTGACCAATATCTGCATATTCATTAAATATTACATATTTATTAAATATGCTGTGTGGTCCCCGGCAGAGTAGATGCCGTGTGGTCCCCGGCAGAGTAGAATAGGCCACCCTCACTCTTACCGAGGTGTCGTAAAAGGCGACTAAGGTAAAGCTGCTGGCATGATAATTTGTTGTTTTGTTATTAATTATTTGATTTATATTTTCTATTGCATGCCTATAACTTTGGCAAATTGTGAGAGTCATTGTTAATGTTTCCACCTACTGTACCACATTTTGGGCAATAAATGATTTTATGATCATTATGATTATGATTATGATCATCAGCACCCAGAGAAGGAAAACTCCTGTAATGAATGTAATAACTCTAAACGCGGAGTAATTATTAAACTTATACTATAACAAAGACACGGACAAGAAAAAAATACTACCACAGTACTAAGAGTAGCAGATGCACTGCAAAACTACTCATTTGTATTTAATGTATGTAAAAGGGACCTCTCAAGTGCTAATGTCAACACAGCACTTGTTAGTGAATTGTTAGGAAAGCTTCACATACACAGCACCCAGAATCGCAATGGAAATTATTCGTCCTTAATTTGTTTGTAACAAGGTGCAAACTCGGAGGTCCTCGGACAATGGTATGCAAACGCAAAAGTTAGTCTTGGCTAACTCGAGCTCGTTGCTCGACTTATTATTTCATTTGTGTGAGCACAAGCCACGTAATAGGGTATGTGAGGAGAAACACAACTCAAATTAGAACACATTCGTCATAATTTTCACAGTCTCATTTTTATGTGATAGTTGGCAGACGGATTAATAAATAAAGGGTCGTAATAAAGCCGTTAAGTCCTTGAGTGGAGACCGCGACTGGTAAGCGTAGTGTGAGACGCCCTGCGACAAGATAGGATGATGACATTCGAAGGCTGGCTGGTGTAGGCTGGATGAGAGTGGCCGAAAATCGGGAGCAGTGGCGTGCATTAGGGGAGACCTATGTCCAGCAGTGGAAGAGTGTGGGTTGCTGATGATGATGATAAATAAAGCATCGCATCGACTTCGCTGGCTCGGCCACCTCGAGAGAATGGGAGAAGATCGTGCAGTAAAGAGAGCGTACCTGGAACGTCAGCGTACCTGGAAATTCCATTAGGACGTCCAGATTCGCCCATTAGGGCGAAGGCCAGTCGTCCGTCCAAGATACCGCTGGAAAGATGAGGTCTCTTGGTGGATGTCTGGCAGGAAGTGGCGCAAGACCGAGATGGAGGCTTTTATTATCGGAGGCCAAGACTCACTATGGTCGCTGCGCCAACTTAGTTAGTTAGTTTTGTAATAAATTTGTATTAATTGTGACGATTATGAGACATTTCAAAAAGATACTTGGCTTCTGAATGAGATTGGCTGCCTTAGCCAAAATCTATGAGAGGATATTATATTATTGCCCAGGAGCAGTAGAGAGAAAGCTGGTAGTAGTGACACTAAAAGACCACAAAATAGAAAGACGGTTTCAAGAGCAAAGGAAAGTCGTAGATGTAAAGCAACGAGTGGTGGGGGGGGGGGGGGGGGGCAGCCAGGGTTGCTGGCTATTATGTAGAGCAATTGTCTATTTCAATACTGAGTTATGATTTTATCAAGTTAACACAGTTGGCAACTGTAAATTGCATGCAAAAGCAAAATAAATGATTGTTTTTAACATGCCATCTCATGTAGACTTAGCCAAGAGCTTTCCTAGAAATTGGCTTCCAACTTCCATTCCCACTATTTGGCTAGTTAAATAGAGCGAACATTTTTATCCAGCCAAATAACACAATTTCAATATTCACCAATATTTTATTCAAATCCAACAGAAGCGTCACTCTAAAAGGCCTTTGAAAAATATTTTTACGCTTGTTTAAATACAAATTGCTTTAAAATCGACGAAGTCAATGGGCTACTCATACCGTATATTTTGCAGAATTTTGTCAGATCCGTAAACATTTGAGGTCATCGTTTTACATCGGCTGGCTTTTTCAATAGGTCCGCCGGTGAGCTTTTATTTTAAAATTGAACTAGTGATGCATCTGGGCAATAGACTAGTTGCCACAAAAAAATGATATTTTTTTGAAGCAGCTTTCCTAATATATTTTATTTGTTTATTTTTTAATGAACAAAAAAATAAAGTACAATTGGCATCATTCTCTACCAGTCAACCATTAGGCGATGCAGAAATATGTGTGACGGCTAAATAAATATATATATCCATAAACATATATGTGAGTAATATATAATATGACTAAATATACATACATAATTATATAAAACAATATATTTTATATTATATTTTCGCTATACAGCCATAAAAGCCGTCCGCCATGATGGTCTATTAATTATCTGTGCCGTCACTGTTATTGTAAGCATTGTTTATCATAACCTTTTTAAGACCACGAATAACGTGAAACTGGTGTTTGACGTTTTGTTGTTTACAATAATGGTGACGTAGAACTATGGCGGACGGTGTTTGTAATCAAAAGAAATAAAAGTAAAAATATAACGGGTTTAAGTTGAATTTTTACAGCAATCCCTTACTTATTTATTTATTTTATTTATTTATTGAATTGCATACATGTTACAATTGCAGTCTTAAAACTAATGCATTACATGAAACTTTTTATGACTAGCAAGTTATAGGTCGGTAACATGCACCCTGTAAGGGTGTAGCAAGGCACTACTTATTTTAACTATAAGTATGTATGAATCAAACTATTTTATAACTAAAATTAGGTTATAAAAATACTTAGTATCTAGAACAAGGTAATAAAATTTACTGACATTATATTCTTATTTTATTATTAAATAAACATATATAATATATAACAACAATATATAATATTATTTATATAAACTATATTACTTTGTATAAATAATGACTTATGAGTAGTGTACTTAAATTTGTGTGGCGATTGGTTTGCATGTCGTGTTGAGTATACGTGATATATTGTGAGCAGTGTAGTGGTGGGTATCTTATTTTATACTTTTATCATTTAAAAAATCTTTTATGGAGTAGTAGCACTTAGTGACTAGGAAGGCCTTTAACTTTAATTTGAATGTTTTATCATGAGTTTCAGATTTTATATTAGTGGGGATTTTATTATAAATTATGATTGATCTATAGTATGGGCTAGATTTGTATAATTCCAATTTTGGTTCTGGGAGGGTTAATTTGTCATTTCGTCTGATATTTTTTATAAATGTAAAGTATGAGGGATGATTTCGAACAAAGATGGCTATTTCTAAAATGTATATGCTTGGGAGGGTAAGTATTTTCAATTTTACGAAGTATGGTCTGCAGCTATCCGTTTGTTTAATGTTAACTATTATGCGTAAGCATTTCTTCTGGGCTATTAACAACTGTTGGGCATCAGTGCTTTCGCCCCACAGGATGACCCCGTAGCGGAGCCAAGCGTGGGCGTATGCGAAGTATGCCGACAGTGCGCATTCGGAGTGTGTGTTCCTCTTTAATACGCTTAAGGCGTGAATAAAACGGGATAACTTTAATTTTATATTTGAAATGTGACTTTTCCAATTTACATGTGTGTCTATTTTTATACCAAGTAAGTTAAATTCTGTTATTTCTTTAATTTTTTTAAGGGATTTTATTCCATTTAAATCTAAGGGACGTTTTTGATGGGGCCTGAATTGTATAATATGTGTCTTCTTTGTATTTAATTTCAGATTATGGTCCTGAAGCCATTCTTCAACTAATTCTAAAGTGGTTGTTATTTGTGAAATATTACGAGTTTCTAGATTATTATGTATTTCAAATATGAGGGATACATCATCTGCGAATAAAATTGAATCTGTGTTAGTTATTTTGGGGAGGTCGTTTATATAGACCAAGAATAGCACACACCCGAGTACGCTTCCCTGAGGGATGGAGCAGTTAAGAGTTTTAATTTCAGACTGGAAAGATGAGAGTTCACCGGTAGACTCATTGAAGTGGTCTATTTGTACGAATTGCTTTCTGTTGCATAAGTATGATTTGAGCCAGCTGTGTGCTGGTCCCCTGATGCCTACATCATTTAACTTATGCAGTAAGATGTCGTGTAATACCATGTCATAGGCCTTAGACATATCGAGGAACAGTCCTACTGCATAGCTTTTATTTCTTATGTAATCTAATATTTTTTGGATATAGTGGTATATTGCTAATGTGGTTGAATGGTTTTCCCTGAAACCATATTGATTTTTATCTATAAGTTTATATTTTTCTAAGAAATTATATATACGACTGGACATAGGTTTTTCGAAAATTTTGGATATGGAGGGAAGCAGTGCTATTGGTCTGTATTGGTTGCTATCATAAGGACTTCCGCCTTTTTTAGGGATAGGTTTAACTTTTGCTATTTTGAGTTGGTCGGGAAAAGTGCGTTCGTCGAAAGATTGGTTGACTAATTGGGTTAAGATAGGTACCAGTTCATTGTAGCAAGTTTTCAATAATTTAGGCGGGATGTCGTCGTAGCCGGTACTGTTTTTATTGGGTAGGTTTTTGATTATGGTTCGGATCTCTGCTTCGGTTACAGGCTTTAAGTACATATTTATTGAAGTTTATATATTTCAGACCCTTATACGGAATATTATTTGAATTAAAAGTTATTTTTATAAATGGTGACATGAGGCAACTTGCCTATAAGCGACAAGGCGCAGGTTTTCCCACTATGTTTTCCCTCACCACTGTACTGAGAAATAATACGCACATAAATTTAAAAAAATCCAGCGGTTCATGGTAGGATTCGCATCTGCGCAATCTTTGGGGAAAACTACAATTCTGTAAAATAAATGTATACCTACCTAACATATTATACTGAATGTATAATCGAGTAAATGCTTTCATCTACAGTCAACAAATAGGCCCACGGTCTAATGAGTCTGTGGTAAAGTAGATTTCAGTTTAGTTCTGCCTTACAGTGTAGTGTTGTATACTTATACATATATACAGTGACGTCGATATTGTACAGTATTTCCAAAAAAATATATATCAGGCAAATAACACCTGACCTACAATAAACAGAATATATCGATGTTTGATGACCCGTTAGGATTAGTGGAAGTGATCGCTGCCTCTGTTGTAAGGATTGCGGGTTCGATCCCCGTACAGTACAAACATTTGTGTGCATGACCATGTCGGTTTGTATTGGTCTTGGTGTAACATAGTGTGTATTTACAAAATAAAAGTATTATATGTATGTATATATTTGTTATTCCGCTGTTGATTCTGATATCTGTAATACAGGTGCTTGAGCTACCTATCTCGGAGTCAGATCAATGTAGGTATGTGATGTTTTGAAATATTTATTTATTTATTGGTAAACATTTACATCCGTTTAACCATGTCTTTACCATAAATTCTGAACAATATGACTTTTGGGAATTCGTGTAAAAATAGCAACTTGTTATTCACAGTCGGTCACGTGACTCAGTTTTGTCGAATTTCCAAAAGTCGTTAAACTATCGTTAGGTAGAGATGCAACTTTTTATAGATACAATTAAAATTTTGTTTTGCGATATTTGGAGCTGAATGCAGATGAATGTAGAAATTAAAAAAATTGTCCAGACGTCTTTGAGTTAAATATCGTGTAATTAACACGACTTTTTCAATAGATATATATTTCTGTCTTTATCTTTAGTTGAAGTAAATACTCGATAAAACGTGATATTCTAAATAGAAATTGACGACCTTACCTAATAGAAATAGATACAGTGTGAGTCTTCATAAAGTGCACATATTGAAAACAGGGAAAATATACTTAATTTTATCGATGAAAAACATAATAAAAAAATTTAAAAAAATATCTTAATTTATTTATACAATTTTAAAGTTTTTTTTTTCTACAGTGACCTTCTTTTTATTAAAGCGATGTAACTTTTGAACTAAACGATTAATCACAATAAAATAAACTTACTACTGATTGGAAATAACAGGACTTTCTTTTGAAATGAAAATTATAGGAAAAAAGGGGTTCTTAATTAGTGAATAAGGTATTTATTGTTCGAAAAACTTTTTTTTCTTACAAATTTTTACGATAATTGCAAAATTTCTCAATAAAACACCCCCTTTATGTACATTTTTTATTTCTTTAAGTTAATCTACATCATACAGGCTATTTATGGTGAAAATAGTACAATTGTTACTCAAACACAACATTTTCTATCAACTACGACAAAAAAACGCCTTCCGGACTCTCGGCAATTAATCTTTTAAGCAGACGTTTATTTGTGTTTGTAAATAATACACAAGAGTTCAATTAAAATCATTTATTTATCTAGCTTATAACTACTGCTTCTAAATACTATTCAGTAACAAAATCTAATGCATAAGGTTTTCAAAATGTCCCCCTCTTTGTTGTAAACACAAAGTTGCGCGCTGCACAATTTGTTGTGTCGCTCTCCTTATCATCTCGGGGTCATTACTAATGGCATTGGCACAGCTTATAACGCGTTCTCGCAAATCAGCCTCACTGTCGATTGGGGTACTGTAAACGCGTTGCTTCATGGTCCCCCATAAGAAGTAGTCTAAGGGAGTCATATCGGGTGAACGCGCAGGCCACGCTACCGGTCCTTGCCGGCCGATCCATCGATTTTCATAATTTTCGTTTAAAAACGAACGCACATCCCTTGCATGATGAGCAGGACATCCATCCATTTGTAGATACATGCGGTTTCGTGCGCGTAAAGCCAATGGCACATCCTCCAAAAGCTCCGGAAGTTCGTCTCGTAGCAGTCTTAAAAAACTTTCACCGGTCAATGTTGATGGTAATATCACTGGTCCAATTAACATATCATCAATGAGACCAGCCCAAACATTTAAAGAATACCTGACTTGAAATGTCGATGAGCGTTTTAGCCTTGGATTTTCACCTTTAGGGCACCATTTGTGCAAATTCCGGCAATTGACGATACCGTCTCTCGTAAACCTTGCCTCGTCCATCCACAGTATTCTTTTAGGGAAGTTGGGGTTATCTCTGATCTTTCTTAGTATCCAAGTAGACATCACGCACCTTGGACGAAAATCAACGTCTCCATGAAGATGTTGCACCCTTTGATAGTGATAAGGATGTAGCCCTTCCTTCTTCAAAATACGCCATGCAGATTTTGGGAAATGCCGTGACGCAGTGCAAGTCGTCTAGTGCTAATGCTTGGGTCAGCAAATAAATCAGCCAACACTGCTTGTTCGACAGAAACATCAATTATTATTTGCGGCGGCTCGCGGCGATCTCTACTCAATCCAAGTCCAGTAATAGACAATCTTCTGTGGATCTCTTGGAAGTTGCGGGCAGATGGCACCGGATGCCGGTTAGGAAACGCAGCAATGTAAGCGTCACGCGCAGCTCGAGCACTTCCTCGTCCCAGGCCATAGTAAAAGTGAATGTCAGCAATGTGTGCTGGGGAGAATTCACTTAGACGCGGCATTGCGTAGGAAAAAACGAACGTTAGCGATATGTGAACGGAAAAAGAAATACTACTAGCAGCGGCGAATAATTCGGAGCGACTGTCTGTCTGGGTCCTCAACAAACAGGTCCTTTGTTTGGCTCTCTTTGCCCCGCGCACCCCACTCCGCGCTCACTAACAATGACTCAAAAAGGGTCTCTACCTGCCAAAAAATGGCACGTGGCCCTGCACACGACGTTATCTTTAAAAATTGATAAAAAATGTTATGATTGAGTTAGAAGCATAGTATTTTTACCTTTCTAAAGCTATTATGATGTAGAATAATTAGAATCAATAAAAAAAGTAGGTTAAGGGGTCGTTTTGTTGAGATATTTTGAAATTATTGTGTAAATTGATGAAAAAAAAAAAGATTTTCTTTAAAAAAAAATCTCTAAACTGTCAATCGAGCGTATTTTGTCCTCAAGTTTGATTTTGTGAGAATGCCCTGTTATTGCCAATTAGAAATAAGTTTATTTTATTCTGATTGATTCTTTAGTTCAAAAGTAATACCGTTTTAAATAAAAAGGAGGTCACTGTAACAAAAGATAATCTTTAAAACTGTATAAAAAAATTATCAATTTTTTAAAAATATTTTAAATATTTTTTCCGTCGATAAAATTAAGTATAGTATTCGTGTTTTCAATATGTGCACTTTATGAAGACTCACACTGTATTTAAAAAATCAAGAATTACACATAGTCACAATTGGAATAAAGAACAAAAAACTTGAAAAAAAGAAATGTCGATATTATATTATGTAATAGTTCCCATCCTTACTGCGAGGGTTTGATTTCAAACCTGGTGGACGGTGAGCTTAAAAGCTAAAAGGCTGCGGTGATCGCCGTTCTGAAAGAACTAATAAAGTTGTGAAAAGCTCTTTTTAAACAACTCTCGATGGTCACGCGGGTAAAAAGCTCACAGCGATAGGAGCTTTTGCGTTTTATTTATGAATTTTCGCCCTTTTACCTAAATGGTTTTGTGCAATACCATTTGGTTTTAAATCTGTAAAGGTATTCTTATATTTGAGGAAAACTTCGAGTTTACTTCTAAAACCACACAGCGCACCCTCAGTGGAAAATAAGCATAAAAAAATGCGTTTATTTCACATAATCTTTTACAAATAAGTTGCCGGGGCTCCCCAAAAAGTTATCAAAGCGATACTTTTGTTGGGATAGCCTCGCTCTTCATTATCATCATCATCATACTCGTAACAAGTAAAATTTAAAACACTGTGGTAGTTACTTTAAACTTGGTAGGAAAGAAATAAACTAAGTACAGGTTGCTCTTAAAATTGTTAAGCATAAGTGGTTAAGACCACTTCTAACCATCGATTTTATCATATTTTAAAAGTACGTTTAAAGATACAAATGTAGAATTTCTTCCATTAATTCGTCAAATTAAAGAAGAAAAATATTCAACAAATGTATCTTTAAACAAACTTTTAATATATGATAAAATTAGTGGTTAGAAGCAAGACCACTTATGCTTTTTTTCCATTGGGGGTGCGACAGGTGCTTGAGCTACCTATCTCGGAGTCAGATCAATGTATGTCATGTTATGAAAAAAATAAAATAGGTCAAGTACATTCGGAGTTGCACAAAAACGAAATTCACGTATATTGTATAATAATATATACTTCAAAATGTAGAATGTATGACTGGACTGAGTGACACTAGAATCTGCAGAACGTGTAACGAGGCGGATGAAACCCCTATACACATAATCACTGAATGCGAACCACTGATGTGCAAACGTAGCTTACATCAGCAAAGCACTGTTTGAGCCCCAATGAAGCTAGGGATCTCAGTCCCAAACAATTAATATACTTTCTGAAAAGTTTAGGGTTTGGGACTGATATGTAGCACAGAGGCGATCACAATAGATCAAACTGGTCGCAGTGATACTATTCTGAATAGGACCTGTATAGCCAAAATAGTGTATGAACGCCATTCTCAAATACATTAATACATTGTTCAAGAGAGTTTCAACTATCTGGCTAAAGTTTTCAACTTTTTTTTATATGATAGGTGGCAGAAGAGCGACGGATCACCTGATGGTAAGCGATTGCCGCCGCCCATGGACACCCGCGACACCAATGGAGTCACAAGTACTTGCCAAACCCCCCTTTCCCCCGGATTAGGCCTCCGGTACCCTCACTCACACAGTAAAACACAGCACAGTGCAGATTCACATCGGTTTTCTGACTTAATAGAGATGTATAATTTGTTTTGCAAAAGTAGAGTGTTACGTAAGTATTATTCTTAATATTGCCCCCCTTCCCTTTTTTTGTTGATCACCATAGTGAAATGCCGCCGGCCCGAGATGTTGCATCTAAAGCGTGTATTTTCCAGTTGCATCCAAGCTGTTGTTTCGGACTTAGTCATATTGCCTTTATGTGTAAAAATAATAAAAAAGTATGATGAAATTTTAATCATCATACTTAATAAAAATAAATTAATAAATGTGTAAAATTCACCATGCCAAATGTAAGGCAGGTCGATACAAGTATTAAGATGAACAATGAATCTATTCAAATCATTAATTCCACCGTTTTTCTCGGTATAACTATAGATGCGAAATTGCAGTGGAGTCCCCATATTGCTGCCTTGGCAGGAAGACTAAGTTCCGCTGCATATGCAGTAAGAAAAATTAGGCGTCTGACTGATATCGAAACGGCAAGACTGGTCTATTTCAGCTATTTCCACAGTGTGATGTCATATGGTCTACTGTTGTGGGGGTCTGCTGCTGACATACAAACTATTTTTGTATTACAGAAAAGGGCCATCCGCGCTATATACAGCCTTAGATCACGTGACTCACTTAGGGAAATATTTAAAGAAATAAATATTTTAACCGTGGCTTCCCAATTTATCCTCGACTGCATTATGTATGTACGTAAGAACTTGGACACTTTTCCAAAAAAGTCCGATAGTCATAGTCTTAACACCAGAAATAAACATAGGCTTGCCGTTCCGGTCCTCAGACTTCATAAAATCGGTAATTCGTTTGTTGGCTTAAGTATTAAGATATTTAATAAGCTACCACAAAATGTCATTAACCTATCACTGGATAAGTTTAAGTCCCATATTAAAACCTGCCTAATGAAGAAAGGTTACTATAGTGTACAAGACTATTTAAATGATAAGGATTCTTGGTCATGTTAATTCATTAATCTTTTGAGTTGTTATTCATAGTAGTCTATTAACTTTCATAATTGTATTTTTTTCTCTCTTCTCAATTGAAACTCTGTAACATCATCAATATTTGAAAAGAGTAACTACTGAGTTTCTTGCTGGTGTCTTCTCAGTAGAAATCGACATTCCGAACCAGCGGTAGATAATATGTACTATTTTGACATTCATAAGTGTTCTGTGTGGACCTAAATTGAATAAAGAATTTTTTACACTGTGCTCGTATTCGAATCTATGACTTCTCATCCCGAGGCACATGTTCTGATCCACTAATCTTTACCTAAATGGTATTTGTTTTTGAAAAACTATAAGATGGTTTCAACGGAGGCTATCGCGTGCGAAAAATCCGCAAGATGGCGTACCTACTATAGAACTGAGGTCCATCTACAAGGTGATTGGGTATTTTTAGACGTGAAATGTCAAATTGTCAATTAACGAATAAAAAAGCCAATGACGTTGAAGTTGGACCTCGGTTCACAGGCACGCCATCTAGCGGATATTTCACACGCGATTATAATGTACGAAATTTCACGACTGAAACTTTCACAGTTTTTAAACTTAGCTGTAAAAATGTCGTTAAAATAAACTGGGGCCAAGTTGTCTACTTGCAGATTGATTTGGGAAACGAATTTTTTTACGATCGAAGAATTTATGAGGTCGCGGAGATTTGAGATTTATTTTAAATCGTAAACCGAAGTGATATTGTAAAAATATGCTTCCTATTGTGTACACATAAGGGGTTTTGTTTATGACAGATAGATGAAATATGACGAGTACAACACACATAAGATAATAATTATGTAGGTATTTCATATACGCCCTGTTGGTTGGCCGTGATCTCGGGGTCCTGGATTCGATTCCCGGGCCGAGCAAAAAGTATGTTTCGAATTTTTCGAACATTGCTCGGGTTTGTGATCACCAATCCGCATTAGGCAAGCGTGGTTATTAAGCCTAATCGCGTAATAGTAGCGTTGACTTGATTTCTATGATGGAGGCCTTTGCCCTATAGTGGGACAATATTATATAGGCTGATACTTTTATACTTTATTTCATTTCATCATCATCATCAGCCCATTCAAGTCCCCACTGCTGGGGCACGGGCCTCCCTCAATCACATGAGGGGTAATTGCCATACTCACCACGCTTGGCAGACAGGTTGGCGAGGGTTTTGATATAAATGCAGAGTTTTCCTTCTCTGGTCGCTGATGATCATGCCAGCAGCTTTACCTTAGTCGCCTTTTACGACACCTTGGTAAGAGTGAGGGTGGCCTATTCTACTCTGCCGGGGACCACACTGCTGATTGATGATGATTATTTCATTTACTGCAGGCTATAAACGATTATTTTAAATTATAGTATATATTATTATATTTAGAGTGTCTGGGCTTAGTATCTATGTGTTGGAGTATATATTTTTAATTCCTTTTTAGTCTGATATCAGTACACAAATGCTTTTAAACTACTTTGTACGAAAACAGGTCAATAATCGTACTTGTGGCAGTCCATAGAGTATTTAATTAATTTATTATGAATGAAAGTGTCATATTTCAACTGCCGGTTTTATTTGGCTCAAGTATAATAGTATAAACCTATTGGCCATTTTGGATAACTTAATTATCTTAAAAATAAATTATTGTCACCCACACCCTTACCGAGGTGTCGTAAAAGGCGACTAAGGTAAATCTGCTGGCATGATCATCAGCACCCAGAGAAGGAAAACTCTGCATTTATATCAAAACCCTCACCAACCCGTCTGCCAAGTGTGGTGAGTATGGCAATTACCCCTCATGTGATTGAGGGAGGCCCGTGCCCCAGCAGTGGGGACTTAAATGGGCTGATGATGATGATGATGAAATTATGGTCGCTACATCAAAAATAACGCTAAACGTGAAGAAGAACTCATTTGAAACCTCGTTTAAAAGAGGACATGTCGTAGCAATAGGGAACACCACTGCTGGAAGCTCATTCCAGAGTTTACACCATGAGAAAAATAAGCGCTGGAAACGCAGCGTTCTGGAAGGGATTGGTTCCAGATACTATGGGTGGAGTTTACCACGTCGTCTAGTCGTGCGATTGTAAAATGATGACTCTGGTATAATGTTAAACAGCTCTTCAGAGCACTCCATGGACGAGCCTTTAGAAGAGGCAAAGAGAGCCAAAGGCTCTTCGCGCCTCCAACGACTCTAATTTGTCGGTGAGATCTCATGGCATTAAAGAGAGATCGACATACTTAACTATAAAATGGCATGCACATTTACACACGTCTGAGTTTAAATTGATTTGTTGTTTAAAAAATAGATTCAATTATTTATTAATGCAACAAATTAAATTTAAACACTGTATAACATTATTTCACCCACAACAACGCATGTCAAGTTCCCTTGTAGATATTAAATGATAGTTGCAAAATAGCAATCTATTTTTAAACCTTTGAATATCTGTAACCTATTCAATCAATCAGATTATATTATATACGATTTTAAATTGTAAATTGTAATTGTAAGGTGAAGTCTGAAGCTTCGATTACTAGTAACCAATTAATCACTTTCTTTAGTAAGATAGATAGATAGATATACTTTATTGCACAAAAAAAAAAACACAACTTTAAAAGGCATTACAGAAACTTAATTGTACAATTTCGGCGGTCTTATCGCTGGAAGCGAGTAAGATGAAACGTTTCAAGGATTTATTAGTCTAATTAAATATTAAAGTAATAAACAATTTCAAAGTTTGACTTAAAGACTTGATAATATTGTTTGCATTTATTTTCAGTTCAAGCTAGAAACTTTTAATGATTTTTATTTGGAATTAATATTTTTGCTTTCTTAGATAATACTTACTTACTGTCTCTGTTGAGATTCGTACGCCAAAGACCCGTGAGTGAAGTTCTCCACGTAAATCATGTTAAGCAACTTTTCAGGAAAGCAAAAAAACTGATCGGAGACTTACGTGCTATTTCCATTAGCATTCAATTGTTGACTTCCGTTCTGTTACCTTTTCAACATTGAAAAGGTTTTTGATGGCCGCAACTGAATCCTGATTGATAAAAACGATTGGTCTTCTAAGTCTCTAACGAACGGCATCAAAATGTCATAACCGCCACCAGCAAATTAGTAAAAATTAAAAAAATAAATCGTGACGTACGTGATCATCTCAAAGCGTCGGTCATTTTATGACTTCAGTGCAGTTACTTTAAAAGTTTACTAATTTTAAAGGTTTTTTTATTGGTCGCATCTCGATACTGAATCGGTGAAATGACGATTCGATATCGATTCTCTAGCGAAAATGGCATTAAAATTCGGTTCGGCCCCATATGGAATGCTGCTCCCATCTCTGGGCTGGTGCACCTCAGTACCAACTTCTTCCGTTTGACCGCGTACAACGTAGGGCTGCTCGAATTGTCGGTGACTTGACTCACTCTAGTCGACTTGATCCTCTAGCACTGCGGCGGGATATAGCCTTCCTCAGCATTCTATACCGCATCTATCATGGGGAGTGTTCTGAGGAACTGTTTGATCTACTCCCTGCAGCTGAATTCTTACATCGAACCACACGCAAGCGATTGTCATTCCATTCTCATCATCTCGATGGATGGCGGTCGAATACTGTGCGTTTTTCGCGGAACTTTCTACCACGTACCTCAGTTTTGTGGAACAGTTTACCTATGGGAGTATTTCCCGACGGTTACGACTTAGGGTCCTTCAAGAGAAGAGTGTACTCCTTTTTAAAAAGGCCGGCAACGCATTAGCGATCTCTCTGATTTCGCGGATGTTAATGGGCGGCGATGCTTTCCATCAGGTGACTCGCTTGCTCGTTTGTCGCCTCTAGCATAAAAAAAAAGTCAAAACCGCCAAAATATACTTGCGTGGTGTGAGAACTTCACTGACGCGTTGTTAGTATGATTCCCACCCTGGGCAAAAATTCGTGTGGAACACGTGTTAGTTCAGTGTCTGTTGTCATGGATCGCCCTCACTTTGTTTCCGTAGTTAATTTTGCACAGTGATATGAATCAGGTAATCGCTCTCGTCTGCCACCTATCATCTAAAAAAAAAATAAAAGCACGGCAGTTGTTTTTTCAAAATGTACGATCCTAGATTTCCTATTGTCGCCGACTGTACTTACGATGCCGATGATATCTTTTCCGATATTGTTGACTCTTTTGGGTTCGGAGCAAAGCGGCGCACTATGGACCCAGGCAAATTTTTGTTTGTATGTATGTTTGTAAACCGTATCGTGTTTTTTTATGTATTTTCATTGAACCATTTCAATGAGCGCTTAAAAGATGTGATTGTGATTTATGAAATACTATTATCGGTTTTATTTATGAGTTTGTTTTGATTTGGAGCAAGTTCTTATACCTTCGGGCCACGTTGTCTTATTGGTTCTATTCATCATCAGCCCATTTAAGTCCCCACTGCTGGGGAACGGGTCTGCCTGCTTGGCAGACGGGTTGGCGAGGGTTTTGATATAAATGCAGAGTTTTCCTTCTCTGGGTGCTGATGATCATGCCAGCAGCTTTACTTTAGTCGCCTTTTACGACACCTCGGTAAGAGTGAGGGTGGCCTATTCTACTCTGCCGGGACCACACGGCCATTGGTTCTATTGTTTGCTAAATAAACTTTTAGCAAACAATAGAACTTTGAATTCGAACATTTTCATGGCAATTTGTACTTATCCCAAAAATTGTTTTTTAGTATAAATTACAGTCACCATTAATGTGTACCTATCTAAAGTACAAAAAAACGTTCAAGATTAATTTTTTTGAGAATATACAACAAGATTCAAAAATACGTTTTTACTTACTTGATGGATATCGAGACACTTGCACATTGCACATAATTGCGTTTTTATGTAATGCACGATGTTATTATAATGTTTTTTTTATTGCGAATAATAGGCAGACGAGCATGCGGCCCATCTGATGGTAAATGGTAACCGCCGCTCATAGACATCAACAATTCCGGAGCACAGTCATGCCGCTGCCTACCGTGAAAGAAAAACTCTTTTCAAACCTCGTTTAAAAAAGGACATGTCGTAGCGAACAGGGAACACCGTGGCCCCCAATTATGTCCACCAAATAGTTTAAAATCCCGATATTAAAGGGTCGTGTAACTTCTGTAACAACGTGATCCACGGTCCCCTAAGTCCAAAATAAATAAGTTAAAGAAATAATATTAAGCCACTTTTATCGGACCTTTAATCTATTTAACTCACACTTTATACATTTATAAGTTGTTATCCCGATCATTCCCACACACAAACCTTTTGTGATCGCAAAGTACTCCCGTCCGAGACCGGAGTGCAATAAATTGGATTTTATTATTTTTTCTGCGAATGTTTGATATATCACAGTAGAACGGTTGCCAGTGATTACTACCTACCTAATATAAGCTAGTCAATTGGGGATATGCTTACGTAGTGAATAAGAATATACGGCTAATAAATATGTTGTGACACAGCATTGTGGACGAACATGTTCGGTACAACTTTTACATACATTTGCCAAAAAAGTTTTCGCTATTAAGTTTTACATTCGTTAGAAATGAATAAATTTAAAGAGGGGTTGCGGGTTCGATCCCCGAACAGTACAAACATTTGTGTGCATGAACGTGTTTGTTTGTATTGGTCTGGGTGTTTGCTATGTATTATAAGTATGTATTTACAAAAGAAAACTATTATATGTATATATTTGTAATTCCCCTGTTGATTCTGATAACCGTAACACAGGTGCTTGAGCTACCTATCTCGGAGTCAGATCAATGTATGTGATGTTGTGAAATATTTATAAATACTTATTTATTTATATTTATATATCGGTAACTTGTTACGAAATGAGGTCAATATATGAGATGTTGTACCTATGAATTAATATTTTTTAACATACTTAGGCACTTGTGTGTGTTTAAATCTCTAGAAACAAAACAATTGCATGCATTATGATTAAAATATTCCACACACATGATCAAAGACCCAATCCGGGGGAAAGGGGGGTTTGTAGGTAGTCAGCGCACTTGAGACTCCACTGGTGACGTGGGTGTCTGGGCGGCGGCAATCGCTTTCCTTCAGGCGATCCGTCTGCTCGTCTGCCACCGATCACATAAACGAACCGTCTCGAACAAACACAGGAGCAACTCAAAAATGTTGTCTTGCTACTGGTGTAATTTATACCTACTGTAGTATCTCAAAGTCTTTGATCAATGAAAAAGCCATTCCTTACTGATAATTGGAAAATGCTATAAATGGAACAGAGGATTCGGAAGTCAGATCCGAATAAATAAATAGATATAGAACTTGCTTTAGACTCACATTGATTAATACAGTGAAACCTGGTTAATTGGTATATCAAAGGACCCAGAGGCTTTTGTTCCATTTTAGGAGATTTTTCATTTATCTAATTTTCCAATTAGATATGTTTGAAATTTTGTTGTCTCGTTTACACAGGCGGTCTTATAGAGACAGAAATGTACCATCACATATTTGAAAACAAATGTGTCAAAACCTATCCCAACCTTAGAAATGATTTCACTTAGGTACCTAATCATCGAAAAAACATCAAATCTCATTTCACTAGGTTCGAAAAGTCACATTAAGGTGACGGGTAGAGCACACTAGCGACGTCAATCGATTTTATTTTTAGCTACTAAACCGGATCTATTTTAAACAACTTCGGGGTTACAACCTCTCAGCAAACACTTATACTATTTATTAAATAACCATGCATAAATGTTGGGTCCGTTTTTGTACGTGAAAAATTGAATACAGTTTGTGCACGGACCCAACATTTGTGCAAGGTTATTTAATAAATAGTGTAAGTATTTGCTAAGAGGTTGTTACCCCGAAATTGTTTGATATAAACCCGGTTTAGTAGCTATAAATTAAAATCGATTGGCGTCGCTACTGTGCCCTACCCGTCGCATTAAGGTGACACAGCGACGATACTAGCTCCACAATGTGATTTATATTGATTGTGGCGAATAAGATATATATATTTTTAAAGTGAGCAATTAATACTTTAAGGATAGTAGTAAAGATTTTTTGAGACAAACCTAATTAAAAAAATGTATTGAAACATCTTCTTTGTCGTATTTATTTTAAAATATATGTAATTAATTATGAAAATAAATCAATATATGAAACATCAGTCTTTTATTTTTTTATTAATCAGCAAATATAAGTCGAACTTGTAAGTAACCCATATCTTTTCTCAGAGTACAGTTCCAATTAAATTCAAAATCAGGTTGAAGAAATGTGTTTTACCAGCAAAAATAATGTTATTAATACATATAATCAAGCAGATTCAGCGAAAATTGAGTTTTTCTAAACCTCTGCCACAAAATTACCCCTGTCCGTGGAGCGTCCCTGAGCGGGACCCACGACACGTCAAAAAATAAAATTTGACAGTTGGCAGTATTCCACATACGAGAGGATAATAATTTCTTCCTGTAAGTAAGATTAACCTTGATAATTGCTAAAAGTGGTCACATTTAGCAATTATGCAGATTATTGTTACAACGGTGGGTCGCAAAAAAATGTTATTCATTTCCTTAAAGTATTTGTTGCTCACTTTAAAAAAAATGTCTCCTATTTGCCATAATCAATATAAATCATTTGGCAGCGCTAGTATCGCGCGGAGTTGCCTTAACAAAGTTAATTTGGTGAAAACGATAAATCTATGAAAATTATTCTTTGTACTATTTTTATATCTAACCGTGGGAGAGCCACCCTTCGGCATAAATAGGCTGGCTCGCCGGAGTGATACCACGGCCTCACAGAAAACCAGCTTGAAGCAAGCACTGTGCTGTGTTTCGCTCCGTGAGTGAGGGTACCGGAGGCCTAATCCGGGGGTAAGAGGGGTTTAAAGGTTCACAGCGCACTTGTGACTCCACTGGTGTCTAGGGTGTCCATGGGCGGTGTCAATCGCTTACCATCAGGTGATACATCTGCTCGTCTGCCATATAGGTATCACATAAAAAAATAATATCATGAGCACATTTTTTAAGCGCTCATTGAAAAATGGTTGAATGAAAGAACAGAAGAATTCCGCGAGGCGGTTAAAAAAATGTTATGTACAAAACCGGCAAAGTGCGAGTCGGCCTCGCCCATGAAGGGTTCCGTAGCAGCAATTTAGATATATGGAAGGTAAATTGCGGTTTATTTATAATGTATTAAAAAAACTACTTACTAGATCTAGTTCCAATCAATTTTCGTTATTAGTTTTCATGGTAATGTATATCATATATTTTGTTTAGTTTTAAAATTCTTTTATATTATTTAATTTAATATAACAGTTAAGGGGGGGGGGGAATTAATTTAATTTAATTTAATTTAACTTATTTCATTTAGAGTAAGAAAAGTAAAGGGAGTTTTTAATGTTATGTTACTGCTAGAAATATGTACTAACATAATTTGTAAGGTAATACTGTTACTAACACCTATGGACTCTGTGACTTGAATACAATATTTTTAATAAATGATAATTTAATACTTAAGTATAAAGTTTGGAAAAAGTATATGTTAGAAATGGAGGAGTCTTATGCCGGAGGCCAAGACACATTTTGGGTCGCTGAGCGATCGGAGTAAGTATAATATATGTATATTATATATATTTTTTAGTTTCATAATTCTTTAATTATAGATGTTAGAGGAGACACACACACATTTTACCACTTGGGAAAATATTAGGTATGTTTAGAAAAAATATAGTTAGGCACAGCATTATTTTTAAAGAAATATCCATAGATACCCCACATTTATGGGTTTTATTGAAAAAAAAATTAGAGTTTCAGTTCTAAGTATCATCACCATCATCATCATCAGCATCCCATTTAAGTCCCCAATGCTGGGGCACGGGCCTAAGTATGGGGACCACCAACCGGACAAACGGACAGACGGACTAAATGGCAAAAAAAGGAACCCTTATAGATTTGTCATGTCTGTCTGTCTATTCGTCTGTCCGGCTGTCCTTCTGTCCGTCTGTCCGCCTGTCCGCCTGTCCGTCGACATGACGAATCTATAAGGGTTCCATTTTTTGCCATTTAGCTACGGAACCCTGAAAAGCACTCCATGAAAAAAATAAGCCTGGGTTCATTTCATAGTGCGCCGCTTTGCTCTGGCCGCAAAAAAGTCAACTGTATCTTTTCTCATTGTAGGTACAGTCGGCGACAATCGTGCTTAATTATTTAGATAAATCTGTGATTTATTTATTTTTAAATATTTTTCGGATGTTACATATTTTAAAACATACAAAATCGTATGTAGGTACCTACAGTAACATGCGTATTGAATAAGAATAAAGAATGTAAGTAAATTTATAATGACCTAGCTATCGTTAATATGAGCCTACGTGGACGCTTAACAAAAAAATAAGGACAATTTAAATCTTGAAAATAAAAACACAACTTTAAGTGGTTTACAAAACATCATTGATGTAGTTTAAACATAGATTAAAATAACTTCTAATAATTAGGTAGTAAAGATTTACAGCCCGCAAGTTTTCTGTTTTTTTTTCCTACCATCGTTAGTGATTGATTATAGCAGTAAGCCTATGGGGCTTCAAACCACCATATAATGTGTTTCTTATGGTGGTTTGAAGCCCTGTAAACTCCTGTTGATTCGACGTAGACTGTTGAGGATCGACGGCTGGACCAGCCTCTTTTATTACCCGATTACGGCGAAGCAAAAAAGAGGGTTATGATTTTGACCTGTATGTGTGGTTGTTCATCTGTTCGCTCACAACTTCTAAACTAGTTACCATATTTGAACAAATGTGGTGTCGTTAGAAGCGTCTTGATTGTATTCCGATTCAAGGCGGCATGAAGTCACGTTAAATTGACTACAGCGCACTTTAAGGGACTTAGACTTAGGAACTTAAAAAAAAATTCTTTTTTTTTATTTATTATCAAATAATATTACAAATTATACATGTATAATAATAAGACAGCTCATTAAACCACAGAGGTTTGTCTTCTGCTATCGTGCGCTATGCTATATACAACCTTATATTCAATACTCGAATCATTTATTGAAAACCATATTTTGGGAATTAAAAGTGCAATTCGAGCGACACTAATAAATAAGTGTAGGTAAAATATTTTATACAACTGTACTAGCAATTGCTAAGACAGTATTCCCTTAGCTTAAGTTTAAAATTGGTAGGTTTCAAACTGTCCCGCAGATCTAGTGGCAACTTGTTTATCAGGCGAGGAACTATGAATGATGTCGTTCGCTCGCCGTACACATTGTTTGCGCGCTGCGTGATCAACCGGCTCGCAGCGACGGCGCGGGTGCATACAGGGTGGTCAAGTGCCTTTTTTAAAGACTCATCAAAGTATTGCTCCTTTAATAGCACAAATTTAACTTGGGTGTGTACAGGTAAAATCTTGCAGTGTTTAAGAAGGTATATGTCATTGTCATGTAAATTGTTTTTATATTGGTTGATACTACATTTTTAAGAATCCTTAATTGAAGTCTATAGATTGAATCGAGGTAAGTTTTGTAGGTACGCCCATAACTGCTAAGCCCATACTGTATATATGATTCAGCAAGAGCGTTGTACATCATCAGTTTAATTTTGAAAGGTATACGGTTCTTTAAGATTGATATACTCGCCAGAACTTGCCTTAATTTACTACAAATGCTCTCAATATGATATCCCCAATTAAACTTATCATCTATTATAAGGCCGAGATATGTATGCTTACTGACTGTGTCAATGGTCGGACATGTACAGCTAGATAAGTTCCCAGCATGCAAGCAATCATGGTCATGCGCTACGAGGTTCTGCAAGGGTGTGTGTTTTATATGAGGTGACTTAATAATAAGAAGTTTTGTTTTATCGGCGTTAAGTACCAGCCCAGCATCGTGACACCATCTTGCAAGTGCATTAAAATCAGACTGCAAAAATGTAAGCGCAATCCGGGGATCCTTATCAGCTATCAAAAGACAGTTATGGTCCGCGAACTGATAACAGATACTGTGGGAGAGACAGTTGTTCATGTCGTTTACATATGACAAGAAGTGAAGGGGACCCAGAACGGAACCCTGTGCTGTGCCTTCAGTTACAGTTTTCGGCTCACTATGGGTGTTTTCAATTTTAACAGATAAGGTTCTGTTTTTTAAATAGTTTTCACACCAAGCCAATAGTGGTCCACGTACTCCACATCAATCGAGTCTTTGGACTAACTGTTTATGATCCAATGTGTCAAAAGCACGCGACAAGTCTATAAAAAGAGCCAATACCTGTTTCTTTTCGTTGAGACATCTGTTGACTTGACGGTACCGTGTGGGGTATCAAATGAAAGAGTGTTTTAGCACATTTCAAATATGTAATTATATTTATATAACTAAAAATATATTAAATACTTAAAAATAAAGTTAAAAACTAAACCTGACTACGAAAAAAACACGCTCTAAATAGTACGAAACAAGAAAATTGTCTCTGCTGAAATTATTATGCCGTATCGCCGTGGTCGTATGTCACATTGAATTTATTATTATAATAAATCTGTTTTGCTACAGTAGGTACGTACCTACGTGGTAAGCGATTTGCCGCCGCCTATGTAAACCCGCGATACCAATGGAGTCACAAGTGCGCTGCCGTTCTTTAAACCCCCCCTTCCCCCGGATTTGGCCTCCGGTACCCTCACTCACGCAGCGAAACACATTACAGTGCTGCTTCACGCCGGTTTTCGGTGAGGTCGTGGTATCACTCCGGCCAAGCCGGCCCATTTATACGGTACTCCCACGGTAAAATAATAAAAAAAGAAGATAAAACACTTTTTTCCTAAGGCATACACAGGTACGATATTCTTTTCTACGTTAACAGCGCTATAGACGCTAAACAAAAAAAAAAGTGAAGTATCAGCCTATAAACTATCCCACTGCAGGGCAAAGGCCTCCATTATAGATATCAAGTCATCGCTAGTATGACGGTGTAAGGCTTAATCACCACGCTTGCCAAATGCGGATTGGTGATCATAAACCCGAGCTATGTTCGAAAAATTCGAAACGTACTTTTTACTCAAGCGAGGAATTGAACCCAGGACCGGTACTTAAACCAATAGACCAAAAGGGCGCCTACAAAAAATACATGCCAAAAATTCAGCATATTCCTTCACACCAAGGACAGTCGCCGACAAACTCGTTACGGTGAATAATTGCGATAATGTCGTACGTTATTAACCTTTAACGCGAGAAGCTGTTTAACCGGGACGGGTATCCTCATTTTTACGTGTCATAATAAAAATCTATCTCCACTTCTCATGTTTCACGCCGGTTTCTACATATAGGTAATTCCACAGTGAAAATGTCTTATTTCATTATTATTATGTATGTGCCCAATATAGAATATTTTTAGACACCTGTTACCTGATTCGCTCCGTTCGGCGTGGAAACCTTGGCACCGTGGGGACCCAAGGCCCACAAGCTTTTCTGCGAGTGGTCTGCCCGGCAACCTCGGCTAACGCATTGGGTTAGCCATTCAAAGAGGTAACGCCGCCTGCATTCTTGGCACGATGAGTAGCGGGGCAGACTACACCCTTTTGTAAATATATTTCATCTCATCGGTCATCTCTTGTTAATAGTAATCCTCTTTTTGATTTTTTTATGATATAGGTGACAGACGATCCGACGGATCACCTGATGGTAAGCGATTACCGCCGCCCATGGACACCTGCAACACCAATGGTGTCCCAAATGCGCTGCTCACCTTCCCCTGGATTGGGCCTCCGGTACCCTCAATCACGCAGCGAAAACAAGCGCATGCACTGCTTCACGCGGTTTTCTTTGAGGACGTGGTATTTCTCCGGTCGAGCTCCATTCATGCCGTAGCGTGGCTCTCCTACTGTTTATTTTTAACATACTGTAAATAGGTACTTTTGTATATTCCTATTACTATGACAATGTTGTAAATAAATTCACTTTCTATCAATTAATGATAATGCATAAATTATTCTACAATCTTACCTGTAGCCATTTGATCCTGGTTATATTCTCCTCGGTGACAGTCAGAGCCCGTCGCTCCCCCAACTTGTACGACTTGTCATAGTACATGTACTCTGTGAACGTCAGCCCACTAGTCGTGTACTGCTGAGTGAAGTACACTGATATCGTCCCGTTGTCTATATCGTGCTCTATGACCCATCGGCATTTTATCGGGACAGGGAATGCGTTCGGGAAGTTCGGGGTCGTTATGACCCCTACGGGGCCTTTTAGGTGCCCACCGCACGTTTGCGGCCCCTGGTGCTCTTTCTCCCCCTCCTGGGAGAAGACGTGGTCGATCACGAAGGTGAAGAGTGTGATGCTGAGCAACCGATGCATGGTTAGCCTGGAAAGAGACAAATTTGGAGTTAGTGTTAAATATACTTTTTTACCTTATTTTATACTTTATTAAAAATATGCGTTTTTTTTACGATCGTATTGGGACGAATGTACGTTTTTTTTCTAATTTAAATAAGGAAAATGTCTCCTTTTTGCGAATTCCGAAAAAATAATTATTCAATTACGAACGTAAGAAAAATGTAAACATATTTTGTTCCTAACAGTACCGAGCAGAGGTTAAAGTCACGTTTAGTAATTCCACTGTAACATTTATAACCGAAGAGCTTTCATATGCCAAATGGTTAACTTTTTTGCGTTTAGTTTCCAAATTCAGACCGCTCTGAGTGGCCGGAGCTTGCCTCATCTGCATGTTTGTGTTTGTAAAATTACGCTTTTTATGTTACGACTTTATTAAGGCTTTTGAAGACAAGGGTTTTTTGAGCTGTAGTGTTGGGTCGGACGAGTTTTTACCACTCTGAGATACGAGAAGTGAAAGAAAGTAAACTTAAGATTGACTAAGGGTGGAGTTCCCAGACTATTAAAACAATTGTTCGACGAACAATTGAGAGTTCAAACTGACGTTATAAAAACATGTCAAATGTTTTTAAAGTCGGCAAACTTGATTATGAGTACTGGATATAACATTACATAGGCTTCTTTATTAAAACGACGACTATTTCATGGTGCCTATAGTGACAGATAATTACTGTGAAAAATAGGGAAATTACACCTACTAAACCAAAATATTGCTTTAGAATATTTTTTTATATGATAGGTGGCAGACGAGCAGACGGATCACCTGATGGTAAGCGATTAACGCTGCCCATGGACACCCGCAACACCATTGGAGTAACAAATGCGCTGCCAATCTTTAAATCCCCTTTCCCCCGGATTGAATATATTATACCAAAAAATTGAATATTTCCGCACCCATAAATCAGTATCAACCGCCATATTTAGCGAGCTTGTAAAAATACATTTAACGATATCAATTCCGTCCCTCGAAAGGAATTTGTTGTTGTTTGTATAAATTGGTGGAAAATAATCACCCCAACATGATGAGCTTCCTTTGCGGCTCAATAAAAACGAAACGATTCGTTTTCGAAGCTTATTGAAACGAATTTCGCCAACAAAATGAAGTCATCTATTTGATTTCCTAACATTATTTTCACTGACCACGATATCGAGTCCTGGAAATATTTCATTCTCTTTATTATTGGCAAGTATTAATCAACAGACCCAATTTTGATACCAACGGAGCACCGATTATAGGTTCCCATTAAAGCAAGACATAATTTATCGGTTTAAGGTGACGGGTAGAGCACACTAGCAACGCCAATCGATTTTAATTTGTAGCTACTAAACCGGATCTATTTTTAACCATTTCAGTGGAGTCAACTTATACTATCTATCTATTAAATAACCATGCAAAAATGTTGGATCCAACGCGTACGCGAAAAAATTATTCACGCCAAAAGCGGCCACTGGCGTTAATCAATTTTTCGCGTACAAAAATGGACCCAACATTTGTGCATAGTTATTTAATAATAAAATAGTATAAGTGTTTGCCGAGAGGCTGTAACCCTTAAATTGTTTAAAATAGACCCGGTTCACTAGCTAAAAATTAAAATCGATTGGCGTCGCTAGTGCGCCCTACCGTCACCTTGAGTAAACTAATACTCGGACTAATCGGTTTAATAATGGTTACAGATGACAATGAATATAGGAGGTTTAAAGGTTGGCAGTGCACTTTTTTTTATGATATAGGTGGCAGGCGAGCAGACGCATCACCTGATGGTAAGCGATTACCGCCGCCCATGGACGCCTGCAACACCAGTGGTGTCACAAGTGCGCTGCTTACCTTTTAACCCCCCCCCCCCTTCCCCTGGATTGGGCCTCGGGTACCCTCACAGCGCATGCACTGCTTCACGCCGGTTTTCTGTGAGGACATGGTATTACTCCGGTCGAGCCGGCCCATTCATGCCGAAGCGTGGCTCTCCCACTGTTTATCACTTATAACTTAACTGATGTTTCGGGTGTCTATGGGCGGCGGCAATCGCTTACAATTAGGTGATCTGTCGCGTCCTCCACTTATTTTTTATAACATTAAGAAAACAAACAAAATATTTTTTGTTTGTTTTCTTTAGACTAGTATTCGCCAGCCACCTATCACATATAAAAAATCCGCTGAAGAACCAGAACTCTGGACAACACTTTAGCACAAATAACAATATTTTTGAAACTATTTATAAAGAAAGGTAAATAATTAGATAGTGGCAACGCTTATAAGTAACCAGATTGCGCGATGTAATCGACACCTAGCGCCATCTATTGATATAAAGTGGAACTAATGTCCCGATACGAAGTGTGGGTGGCCTACTATATATACTATTAATAAATAGGTATTCAACCTCTAAATGGTGGTTAAACGTCATATTGACTTTTACTAACATTTTTTTATTTACTTTCATATTTTTTTTATTTAACTCCTGAATTGGCAAACGGGGCTCAAAACGTAATTTATATGTGACAGAAGGCAGGTGAGCATACGAATCACCTGATGGTAAGCAATGGACAACATTTCAAATTTTTAACATGTCCATATTGTTTTTTTATATGAAAGTAGACATAAAATGAACAGACCCATATTTTTTCTTTTTTCAAAATTTGTCCATTTTCATGCATAAAATAATTATTGAAATTCTTTTTATTCTAAATAGACGTTAGTGCCAAATGACGTCATCGGACGGCTGAATACAGCGATATTCCTTTGCTTATCATTGTTTTAATAAAAAAAAGGTACTACTGTCAAAGGTAAATAATACTAGTGTCAACATTGTCAACGTCATTCATACATTCAACGTTGACAAGTTGTCTTTTTTTTTTGACAGTTACATTGTCGTGAGTTTGGCATTACGTAAATTTAAAACTATAATGTGCTAAGCAAAGAAATATTTTACATTCTGCCGTCCGATGACGTCATCTTACGTTTTTTAGTTTTTAATTTTTTTCTCAGTAAATAAGCAATATAAAAAATTAATAAATATATATTCGAGCAGCGGAAAAGTAAACAAAGAATTGGTATTTTTTGTTTCAGAGCTTAGCAATTTTGAAATGTTGTCCATTGCTGCTGTAACAACCGTAATCTCATTTAATTCACGGAGGATGGAGACATTGGTGCGAAAAGCAGTCGTCAAAGCGTCGATTCAAAAGCGGTTCGCCTCTTTAAGGTCCACGTCTCAACTCCATATAAAAATATTGGGAAAACGAGAGTGTTGACGAATCTCACTACGCGACTACGGCGAAGCAAAAAGGCGGGTTATGATTTTGACCTGCATCTTGATTTGTATGGTTCATCTGTTCCCTCATAACTTCTAAACTAGTTAGTCTTTAATACCTACCTACCTACTTACCTGTATTCTCAGAATTGGTTAACTACAAATCAAGTTCGCATAGAAAAATACAATTTCTAAATGATATATTTTAAAATTAAATTACCGAAGCGAAGCGAGGGCACTAATAATATATAAAAGTGACGATATTTCGATATCGCTAGGTCTTCGACACGTGTCATCGCTAGGTGCTTCGACACGTGTCATCAAGGGTACGATTTGTTAACCTCCCCTTTACCAAACACATTACAACATAACCTTGAGACAAAATTGTGTGTGTGACAATACAGTAACGTAGGAGAATTCCTTCGCCGCAAGCGAATTATGTTCGTCTTACGCGAGAAACCTGACACAATATATTAATTTGCCCACAATTGATTTTCCGTGTCAAACATTTGCATTGCGAAACAAATAGCTCAAGTCGGATTTGTGCTGAATAGTATTTGATTGAATGAGTTAAGCAATCAGAGGTTTAAAACAGTATTCAATATTATATTTGGTATCTATGGGCGGCGGCAATCGCTTACCATCAGGCGGTCCGTCTGTTCGTCTGCCACCTATCACATAAAAAAAATACGGTTTATCTGTGAACATTTACGTCCCTTTTACTACGTGTTTTACAAATCATTGTCATTATAAAATAAATATAAATAAATAAATATTTCACAACATCACATACATTGATCTGACTCCGAGATAGGTAGCTCAAGCACCTGTGTTACGGATATCAGAATCAACAGTGGGATTACAAATATATACATATAATACTTTTCTTTTGTAAATACATACTTATTATACATAGCCAACACCCAGACCAATACAAACAAACATGTTCATGCACACAAATGTTTGTACTGTGCGGGGATCGAACCCGCAGCCCTTGTATCAGAGGCAGCGTTCACCACCACTGTTTCAATCGGGTCGTCATTATCATCATCATCTTAGCGTTTTGTCCCGGTTACATCCCAAGCCGTCGCTCCGGAGCCCGGGGTAAGCTTTCCTGCTTCTACTCCTCCACCTCGCACGATCTTGTGCATCCAATGTAGTGAATTTATTGGCACGCATATTATCCCTTACGACGTCAAGCCACACATTTATAGGTATAACCCACCCGGTGGTGGTTGCATGGCCAGACATTTGTTTCCCACGTAGATGTCTGGTTTTTTCCAGGACATGGCCGTAACAACGTAGCCGACTCTCCTGCAGTTTCTCTGCTATGTCAGGGATGTGAAAGGCTTCCACGCATGCGTGAATTTCTCACGCGGTCTTTCCGCGTGACTCCACACATTCACCGCAACATGTTCATCTCCGTGACATGTAACTCCTGCTTATGTCGCTCAAGTACAGGGTACAATCACTGTTTTGTATGATTTTTGGAAATTCGCATAAAAATAATCAAGTTTTCATTATATAGTCACGCAAGATGGTCATTTCGTATGGGGAGTCGAAAAAAATATTAATAGTGTAAAAGTGTGAAAAAACTCGCCCATGCTCGTTTTTTTAAATCTCGCTCAAGTTTACTTGCATACTTGGGCCACCACTTTTAAGTGAATTTCCCTGAACATTGAATTGTACAGAATAAAACGGCCATGAAATTCCCGAGGTATTCGGACCACAATAAGATTCCTTTAGGATACGACGGACGCATCCTGACGCAAGGCGGCAAACACAAAGGCACCTTTGTGAGAAATGTGTTACAGGTATTCTTTAATAAATTCTATTCTATTCCATTCAGATGTCTGTTTGATTTATTTTATTCAAATAGCTTTTGCGGTCTGTCGAGGATTGTCTCCTTGTGTTTAGTAAAAGAGCGGTGCATTTGGCAAAGAACGTTATGAATTTTAACCGTGGGAGAGTCAAGCTTTAACTTGAATGGGCCATCTGAACCGGATTGATACCACAGAACCGGCATGAATTCGGTCTCGTCTGAACTGTTTCGCTGGTTGTAAGGGTACCAAAAGAGCCTCTGCAGTTCAGAGCGAGACGGGAGATAAGGTTGCAGCGCATTTGCGTCTTCAACTAAAAAAACACCCGTATGTAGACTCAGTAACTTGTATAACTTGACTGGACATAAAGTAGATATTAATGTGAATAGCTTAAGAATGGAAGAATAGCCAGTTAATTTAAATTTTGAAATAGGATAGAAAAACATTTATTATATTTAACTAAGACTAATTAGCTAATGTACAGTCGGAGAACGAAAGGTTCGTCAGTGTTCAAATTGATTCGTTTGATATGCTATGAGCACTTATTACCTTTCGTAAATTGGTCAGAGTATACCTGTTGCCTGTAATACCTGTTGCACAGAAAATGATGCTTAAGCGTTAAATCATAAAGTTCAGATTTGCTTGTAGCAACATTTATTCTTTTTGATGTAAAGAACATTTGAAGAAGGTTGGCAGATCTATTTAAACTTGACTGAAACCGGATCTATCTTAAACAATTTTGGGGTTACAATCTTTCGGCAAACACCTGTACTATTGTTACGTACTGTATGCCGAGGAGCCGCGGCCGCGAACTCCGCCTCTCATTTTTATTTAGATTTTAAAGTATTCCGTTAATTTTACTATGTAAGAAAAATTTTAACTGTAGCGGTACAAAGGGAAACGATTAGGTGTGCGTCGCAATGTGATGGTACAAGTCTCGGGTTCGTGTCGGCTCATATTGTATCTGTGTATATTCCGGCGTCCCGGCGGTATAACTATGTGTGTGTGCGTGCGTGTCTCTGTCTGCGTCGCGCCCTAGTGTATGCGGTGCTAGCGTCCGCACCTTTCCGATACATTTTAATGTAAATTTTTTTCAAGTATGAGATATTTATAAAGTACGTGAAGATTAAAAATTTAAAAAATCCCAAAAAAATATACTGTCCCGTAAGTGAAGCGGCCAGCCGCTCTCCGGCCGCCGCCTGTACATTGATGGTCATAATAAATGTTTAACTACTAACTCAGTAAACGAATAAATTAGATTTATCGGTACTGCATTAATTGTATTGTATCTGTAAATGACTTGATAAATATTATATTTCTATTGTTGGTGAAACTAATTCTATCGAAATGGAAAGTAATCCGCTCTGTTATTCTCTTACCACATTTGATTCATTCTGTTATTAAATTTTACAAAAGACATACTGAAATAAATGTTTCTTCATTTTTAGGTTTCTTCATTTTTAGGTGTATATATATTTAATACTTATAGTTGACTGTTTGGTCTGCTTTTGCACTCGAATTTTAGCGTGAATCAATTTTTCGCGTACAAATACGGGCCCAACATTTGTGTATGGTTATTTAATAAATATTATAAGTGTTTGCCGAGAGCTTATAACCCTGAGTTTTTTAAAAATAGATCCGGTTTAGTAGCTAAAAAATAAAATCGATTGGCGTTGCTAGTGTGCCCTACCCGTCACCTTAAGGTGATGAACCTTTTTATTTTCTGTACCGTATCGAGATTTCCTTTATTAATTATCTTTTGCATGCGGTGTTTGCTTGTAACAGGAAGTACAAAGTAGGGCTGCTCGAATTGTCGGTGACATGACTCTCTCTAGTCGACTTGAGCCTCTAGAACTGCGGCGGGATACAGCCTCCCTCAGCATTCGATACCGCATCTATCACGGGGAGTGCTCTAAGGAACTGTTTGATCTACTCTTGCAGCTGAATTCTTACATCGAACCACATGCAAGCGATTGTCATTCCATCCTCATCATCTCGATGGATGGCGGTCTAATACCGTGCGTTTTTCGCGGAACTTTCTTCCACGTACCAGTACCAGTTTTAACACCCCATTTTTAACCCCCGACGCAAAACCAACGGGGTGTTATAAGTTAGACGTGTCTGTATGTCTGTGTGTCTGTCTATGGCATCGTAGCTCCCGAACAAATAAACCGATTTTGATTTTGTTTTTTGTTTGAAAGATGAATAAAGAGGGAGTGTTCTTAGCTATGTTGGATATAAAGCGATCCAAGATGGCCGCCGTCACAAAGATTTAGATTTTATGTTTTAACACAACTCCCACGATATGAGTATCATATAAAAGGGCTTGAGTATCAGAATATATTAATTGTGAAATTTTTTAAATCCGAGATAGCCGTCGTCAGAAAATGACGAATAACCTATTTGTTGTTCCAACTGCCTCAATTTAGGTATAAATGAAAGAGCTTTCATTTTATACTTTATTTTTAATTTATGATTTTTATTTTACCCAGCTATTAATTCACGTAACTTAAAATGTTTGTACTGCAACATGATAATTCAGATACGACTTTGTTCTTGGGGTCCATCGAACGGTCTCTCAAAAATCTCCTCCTTACTTTAGCGTGGTTTTTTTTATGCTAGAAGCGATAAGCGAGAAAGCGAGTCACGAGGAAAGTTATCAAATCCGCCTATGAACATCAGCCAAATCGGAGAGATCGCTGTGTGCGCGTAATTTCGCACTCAAAGCTTTTACTCTGAAGCCAGGGGTACGCTTGGACCATGATCCAAGATTTGGGCAGTCTGGTAATTACAACTAAGCGACTGCCGGCTGACTTCACAACCCTTTAACAGGAGAACCAGACCAACTGAATCATAGATACACGTTTCAGAAACTATCCGAAACGTGCACTTTCCTCACAATGTTTTCTCTCACCTTATAAGCGACTCACTCGACTCGATCCTCGGGACGGGCCAAAAGTTTAAACCTAAGTTTTCGGTAAGAAATTCTAAGCATGAGACAGACTCCAGAAGTTGGCGGCCTTGTGCCTCAGAAAGCACGTTAAGCTGTTGGGCCTGCGCCCATTCTCTCTCCGGTCTTATCACACTGGTGTCCCATCGGATTATGAGGGCAAGGGAATAGAGAGCGCACTTGTGTTTGCGCACACGTTTGAGCACTAAAATATATTCTGCGTACTTACATGGCTGATCGTTGAGATTGTATTGTAATCGGTTGGAGGATATTATTTTTATTATTCCCTCATCGCAGAGCTAATGGGCACTGCAGGTGTCCCACTGCAGGGCCAAGGCCTCCATTATAGAAATCAAGTTATCGCTATTATGATGGGATTAGGCTTAATCACCACGCTTGCCAAATGCGGATTGGTGATCACAAACCCGAGTATGTCCGAAACATTAGAAACATACTTTTTACTCGACCCGAGAATCGATTCCCGGACATTGAGGCTCGGTACTTAAACCACTAGACCAACAGGGCACCACATGGTAGTATGGTCGGTCAAAAATATCATACAATTTTCTTCTTTCATATTTCCTCTCGTGCTTGGTGTTTACGTTAGAGCATAAGCTAAAGTAACCGCAGTGCCAGAGCATTTAGAATAAAGCCGAAATGGTCTCGCTAAACAAGGCTCGCCGTTTGTTCTGAACAGGGAAGGCCATTTAAGTCTCTGTATTATAGAATAATTAATTGTTGTACTTAGTTGTCTAAAACAAGACTTGTTCTAAATACTACAATGAAGTGAATAGGCTATGCCCTTTGTAGGTAGGTCCTATGTCTAGAACCAAAGTGAACGGTTAAAAAAATACAAGGGAATCTAGGGATATTATGATGGTCTTCAAGAAAAGAGCTTATTCCTTCCTCAGGAGCTGGTAACGCATCTATGATGCTTCATGTGTTACAGATGTCCATGGGCAGCGGTAATCACTTACCATTAGGTGAGCCGTCTGCTTGCTTGTCCGCCATAATCCCTCTTCGATCGTGTCACACTAGTGTCCCATCGAAATAAGAGGGTAGGGGAATAGAGTGCATTTGTGTCTGCGCAAATACTTGTGCACTATAATATGTCCTGCGTCGATGGCTGATCGCTGAGATTGGCCGCCACGACTGAAATATCGGTTTGGAGGACATTATGTCAGCCATATTATAAAAGAAACCTAAATTGTTCGTAGGTACTTATAGTCGAAGTCGTTTAAAGCTGTCGCTCGTAAGTGACTGCCGTCTGACCTTGGCAACCTTTAGTTACACGTTCAATCGTGGGAGAGCCACACTTCGACATGAATGGGCCGGCTCGAGAGGAGTGATACCACGACCTCACAGAATACCGGCGTGAAGCAGCACTGTGTGGTATTTCGCTGCGTGAGTAGGTAAGGATACCGGAGACCCAATCCGGGGGAAGGGAGGGTTTAAAGGTTGGCAGCGCACTTGTGACTCCACCACTTACCATCTGGTGATCCGTCTGTTCGTCTGCCACGTATGACATCAAAAATAACGTTTAAGATCATTATTTCTATTGAAAAGCTATCCGAAACGTGCTGGTTTTCTCAAGATGTTTTGCGAGTCAAACCAATGGTAGAAATATGCCCATAAATTTGTAAAATCTATAGGTACATGGTTGGATTCGAATATGCGATCTCCCGTTTGGAACTCTGGTTCTTATCCACTAAGCTACCAACGCTCTATTACCAATAAGATAAATACACCAATTTATATCATCATCATCAGCCCATTTAAGTCCCCACTGCTGGGGCACGGGCCTCCCTCAATCACATAAGGGGTAATTGCCATACTCACCACGCTTGGCAGACGGGTTGGCGAGGGTTTTGATATAAATGCAGAGTTTTCCTTCTCTGGGTGCTGATGATCATGCCAGCAGCTTTACCTTAGTCGCCTTTTACGACACCTCGGTAAGAGTGAGGGTGGCCTATTCTACTCTGCCGGGGACCACACGGCCAATCTATATAATATTTATTAATGTTGCAACAAACTGATTTAGTCGTAAACAAAGTTACAATAATTAATTAAATTATGGATTTTGATTTGAATAACGAGCAGTAAACCAAATGGAAATAGATATTGATACGAAAATTATGATGGCGGCGTGATTATTACTAATAATTAGTGTTAAATAATTAATTACAAATTGAAAATAATAAATTGAAGATAGATTTTTTTTTTGGAAAATGTAATTAAATATTAAGCTATGATATAAATTTCAATTAATTAGTTAGTAGTAGTGTTAACTAACAGATTTTCAGCTCTACGTAGTTGAAAAGTAAATCTCTGCTAAGTTCGTGACAGCCGCGAGACAAATGAGATCCGAGAAAAAGTTTAGCCACAAAACTGTTACTGAGAGCTGCTATCTATCTTGAGTGTTGAATGATTGCGGGATTAGAAAATGTTTACGACCCCTGATAATTACTGTACAATAAAATAAAAAAAACAATGTCTTGCATAGGAGGTCACTGAGCCAGTCCTATCACCATCGATTAGATATTATGATCGAAGCCTACACAGCTATCTGTCTAATGACAGGCCCGATGGCGCATTTTGTTAGGGTCACCATACCAATTGATCTATCGGCGATCGAAAGCATCGATCAGCGTTAAACGTCTGGTCTGATGGCTAGCTTTATTTGACCGACGGATTCTATCTGTTGAGGTAGATGAACTAATTAATTTTACCATCGATAAGCGATCGATTGATAGGTCTGGTCGATGTTATCGATCGACGTCGACTTCGACTACCATCGGTCGATCGATCGATTGATGACCAAATATCAGTCTTATTTTTATTTATGATTGGCCCGGTGGCGAATCTCTGTCTGGCTATTGTAATATCTATTAAGTATGTTGTTACAAGGTGACTGGTATCTTGTAGAGGGATCTCATTGATATGGTACAGTATGTCATCAGAAGATTTTACACGCGATAGTCATTGCCTTTTTTTCCGTAATTGCTGCACTATATTTGATTTATAGTTGCTCACTCATCATAACTTGAAAATTTGTAAAATGGCCGCTTCACTTACCTCGTAGCCATTTTTAAATCCATATCAAAGTATGAAATATGACTTTAGATCGTATATTCAATACATCGCACCTCGCTTAAAGTGCTCCCGTTCAAGTGAGCGAACATAAATCAATCGTTAAATTTAAAATTCAATTGGAAACTCTTTCTGTTTCGATTAACGAAAACATTACTGTGAAAAAGTATTTTCTGATGCGTCTTTCTCTAGTTCGTTTCGCATCTTTTGTGTTGAGTCTTTAAAATAGTATTCATTGTAAATTTTGCGTTACAATTTGCTATAACTAGACAGGGTTCTATTGAGAATAAAAGTTTTTTTTCGGATGAGCATTGCACATGGTACCTACGGTGTAGTGTTTCGTTATTATTTATTTATTTTCCAAATTAGCCTGAGCTTAGGAGACAGTGCTATGAATAATACGTTGTAACTGCACTGAACCTCTTGAGCATTAACATTAGCAGCGAGCTGTCATTTTTGACAGTTCAAGAGGGCTACACTTCGCATCGATCGGTGGAGCCCAGTTATCTGTGGTGGAACCGGCGCTAGCGCTCCCGATATCGCCATAACTTGAATCTGTAGAATCGTATATTTTGGGGCATCATTTAACGGTTTAGAACATTATCTGAGTTCTACACTGTGAAAGTCAATTGTGTGATCACCGTCTCGAGACTACACCGTGACCGGGCCCGGCACACCTCCTCACCAGCAGAGCAGAAAACCCACCAGGTTAGTGTCCTTCTTCGTCTTGCTGTTGTTAGGTTCCTGAGGGAAGACGTCCTCTTACAATATAAAACATATTCGTATACTATTATTACAACATCGTATGTCCTAAGAAAGCCCCATGTGGTAAACTGCCGTCTTGCCACAATGTAGTATCGATAGTAAATGAAAAAAATACAATTTATACAATTGTGATAAGAGACGAGCTGTAGAAATTAATAAAACTGAGTAGAGGACATGTTAGGGCACTCACTCGGACCCTCACAGGGCACTGCAAATTAAACAAGCACCTGCATAACATGGGCCTTTCAGATACCAAAATCTGCAGGTTCTGTCGCGAGGATGAGGAAACGATTATCCACGTCCTCGGCGAGTGCATAGCGCTGCACCGCTGCAGAAGCCGGCACCTGGGAGCACACATGATCTCAGCTGACGAGATCAAGAGCTCCCCCATCAGCTCCATTCTCGGGTTTATCCTGGAATTGGAGCTACATGAGGTGCTGTAATAGGTTACGGGGCTGGCACAATAGATCATCTACTGGTCGCAGTGGCTATGAGACGCAGGGCTCACCCCATTTCTATCAAATAAATTGTGCTAAGATAGCTGCCCATAAAACGATAAACAACACCAGTGGAGTCACAAATGTGGTAGGAACCTTATAATTCCCGTCTTTTGTTAATTTTAAACGTTTTAATTTTTTATTGTTTTAGTGTTTTTCTTGCTTAAACTCGAACGTAATGACTTTGATTTCGTATTCTTTTTTAAAAAGGTCGGCAACACATTAGCGATCTCTCTGATTTCTCGGATGTTCATGGGCGGCGTTGATTACTTTCCATCAGGTGATTTGCTTGTTCGTTTGTCGCCTCTATTATAAAAAAAAGTGAGGCAATTTAAACAGATGTTTTATATATTAGGTAAATTTAATAGTATTTATTAAGATAAATCCGGATACAAGATAAATACAAACAGAAAAGATAGAATAGAAAATAGAAGACAGACTGCTAAGGAATGGAACATCTTGCCGGCTTCTGTATTCTCAGAGAGCTACAATTTGGGGGTTTTGTAAGTCGAGAGTGAATAGGCTTTTTCTGGGTAAGCACGCTACATCTTAGACCTTATTGTCACTTTCCATCAGGTGAGATGAGGTCAAGTACAGACTCATTTAATATAAAAAAAAGATAAACTCACAAAATTACCTGAGCAAATTTTAAAATGTCTTTAGTACTTAGAAACTTACATTCCATCCATAGTGTTAACTTCAAATGCCGCAGGAAATCTTGTAAAATTAAATTTAAGTTCATAATGTTTGACTAGTGACTTCTTGATATTAGTTTCGTCGCTGGTTTTAACTTCAACAATGAGAAAATGTAATAGCTACGGAGGGTCGTGGTTTGAATCCGAGCATACAGTTCGAATCATATAATTTTCCAAGTCTATGTGCGTAATCACTTACCATCAGGTGATTTGCCTGCTAGTCTGCCACTAATCAAATAAAACAAAATTATGTACGCATTTCTACCACTAGCTCGGCGGAGAGGGAAAACATCGTGAGGAAACCTGCACATTTCGGATAGTTTCTGAAACGTGCAAACATGATTCAGTTTGTCTGGATCCCCTGTAAAGGGTTGCAAAGGATCCGACAGGTAGTCACTTTCATTCAGTCTGGTTACTAGACCCCCCAAATCCTGAATCTTGGTCCAAGCGTACCTCCTGCGCCAGAGCTGACAGCTTTGGACGCATCCGGAAATCATACGCCAAGATGAGGAGGAATCGACATGCTTGTTTACCGCCGCGTGTATAAAATACCGGCCAAGTGCGAGTTGGACTCGCCCATGAAGGGTTCCGTAGCAGCAAGTAAGATGTTACTTAATTGTAAAACAATTGAGTTGACTGAATGGAAGGTAAATTGCGGTTTACGGCTTATAACGTATTTAAAAAAACTACTTACTAGATTTAGTTCAAACCAATTTTCGTTATTAGATAGGATAGATAGATATTCTTTATTGCACAAAAATAAAATACAAGCATGATACAACAGCAACAGACAGTACAATAAGGCGGTCTTATCGCTTGTAGCGATTTCTTCCAGACAACCTTTGGGTAGAGGAAAGAAATATCGTATTCGTAATAAGGGAAGGCAGTGCAAAGTTGTTTAACAAATGAAATTGAGAATGGCAGAAATATACATTATATATTGCTGCAGAAATATATATTAGTGTTCATATATATGTATATCATACATTTTTTTTAGTTTTACAATTCTTTTATATTACTTCATTTAACTTACTTCAGCCGTGTGGTCCCCGGCAGAGTAGAATAGGCCACCCTCACTCTTACCGAGGTGTCGTAAAAGGCGACTAAGGTAAAGCTGCTAGCATGATCATTAGCACCCAGAGAAGGAAAACTCTGCATTTATATCAAAACCCTCGTCAACCCGTCTGCCAAGCGTGGTGAGTATGGCAATTACCCCTCATGTGAATGAGGGAGGCCCGTGCCCCAGCAGTGGGGACCTAAATGGGCTGATGATGATGATGACTTCATTTAATACTTAAGTATAAAGTTTAAAAAAATATATGTTGGAGAAAAATGGAGGAATCTTATATCGGAGGCCAAGACACATTTTGGGTCGCTCAGCGATCGGAGTAAGTAAGAAGTGTTCTGACCTTCTACCATCCTAACGCGTTTTATACATGCATCAGGAGAAATAAAAACAAATGACGCGTGGTGACGTCACGGCTAAGTGGTGCCTCGTCGCCGCCGCGAACGTATCGCTTGACATTTACATATTCACCCTTTAACGACGAAGGTGTGACTCTGGATGTAAAGGGATAATACGTTCTAGATGTGGCTAAGACCTTTACTTTTAAGTTCTGGTTAAATCGAAAAGTTTCTAAATCGTTACTACATGTTTGACGACCCGTTTGGAACAGTGGTAGTGAACGCTGCCTTTGGTCCAAGGGGATCGATCCCCGCACAGTACAAACATTTGTGTGCATAAACATGTTTGTTTGTATTGGTCTGAGTGTTTCCTATGTATTATAAGTATATATTTACAAAAGAAAAAGTATTATATGTATATATTTGGCCGTGTGGTCCCCGGCAGAGTAGAATAGGCCACCCTCACTCTTACCGAGGTGTCGTAAAAGGCGACTAAGGTAAAGCTGCTGGCATGATCATCAGCACCCAGAGAAGGAAAACTCTGCATTTATATCAAAACCCTCGCCAACCCGTCTGCCAAGCGTGGTGAGTATGGCAATTACCCCTCATGTAATTGAGGGAGGCCCGTGCCCCAGCAGTGGGGACTTAAATAGGCTGATGATGATGTATATATTTGTAATCCTACTGTTGATTATGATATCCGTAACACAGGTGCTTGAGCTACCTATCTCGGAGTTAGATCAAAGTATGTCATGTTGTAAAAAAAAAACAAAAACAAAACATACATAGAACATAGTCACTTTTACTGTCCGTCCTAATGTACCTATGCTAAGATCTTTAAAACATCGCAACAGATTTTAATATGGCTTTATTAATATAGTAATGTAAGAGGAAGGTTTATTATGTATAAAATAAACCTTTGCATTATAATTATTGCATCTGTGCAAAACTGGTAAATATTTAAAAAACATGACAATTAGGTACATAAACATTTTACTTATATGACACTGAGCGGAATGATCCAATGAGCCGAATGAGCTGAATGATCCGAGTGAGCCGAATGATCCGAATGAGCGGAATGAATCTCGGATCTATCTGAGAGTCTATGTTTCAAATGAAGCGTTTCACTGTTCCGCATCTCTGCACCGATCCAGATGTAAATGTCCCAATCTTTTGAAAGATACGTTTTTTCCTGGTCTAGATCAGGCGCAGGTCCAACGTCCTAACGTGCTCTCCGAGGAATGGGGGTGCAAGATCGCCAAGATTTATATCTCCCATGTGCCACATCTACACAAAACAGCTCGAGATCCTTATAAGCACTGCTCTACACCGAGCGGCGGAGCGCAGCCGATGGCGACCGCTGGTCAACGAAAATCGGAAGAAGTCACGATCCTCAGCTGTGAGGGAATCGACAAAAGAGAAAGATGCCACATCTAGCATTATCATACATTCACGCGATCCGGGTGAAACATAAACTTTATTTTGATGTCGGTTGATACCTCAGCGTATATTTGGCCTGACATCCTGACGTTAGGTGAGACGCTCCGTGTCTGAAGCAGGATAAACCGTTTTATCTACGAATTTTCTTGTTTTGAAGTCAAGGTATACTTGTAACATAGTGTTGAAATAAACAGTGGTTTGAAATACTCGTATGTATTCTTCTGTCATGTTTATTGATGGAACAAATATTTGTGTTGGGTTTGAGTGTTTGTGGTACCTCTGTTGTTTGTATTTTCCATAGTAGACAGCGTTGCCATCTGCATACCATCCAGACAATGGCGGCGCGCACCAAGAGGTTTGGCTCCTCGTTCCTGCCCCGAGCCATCAAGAAATGGAATGCCCTCCCAGCTCACGTGTTTTCTCCTTCATACAATCTGGGGTCTTTTAGGCGGGGCGTGAAACGGCACCTCAGCAGGTCATCGGGGTGAAGATGGCAGACACAATGGATACTTTGTTAGTTCTTTTGTGCCTGTCAACCTCATATGTGGATATCACGGCCGCTTACCATCAGGCGGAGTGAGGTCATCCTGATTGGCCTTTCTATAAAAAAAAATAGTACAAGGAAATCTTAGTTTGGGACCAGATACCTAATGTATGTGATGTTGTCTATATTTATTTAGTGATATATTTATACAGGTATCTGTGAACATTTACATCCCTTTAACAACGTGTTCTGTAAACCATTCTGAACAACATTTGTCCCATCACTTTTGGAAATTCGCATAAAAAAAATTCAACTTTTCATACAAAGTCACTCACTCGGCGAATAACAGCGCATGCGTTACTTTTCGCCAGATTTTCTGTGAGGACGTGGTAACACTCCGGTTGAGCTGGACCATTCATGCTGAAGCGTGGAGCATCCACGGTTAACCCTTTGATAGAGATCCAAATCAAGAATTTTATGCTAGAAGACAAACGAGCAAGCGAGTCACCTGATGGAAAGTAATCAACGCCGCCCACGAACATCCCGAAATCAGAGAGATCGCTAATGTGTTGACGGCATTTACTAATACTAGATCTAGTTCAAAGCAATTTTTGTTGTTAGTTTTATGGTAACGTATATCACATATTTAGTTTAGTTTTATAATTCTTTTACTATATAAGTTAGAGGGTCTCTTGCGCAAAGTATTGAGCTAAGAAAAAAAAATATTAGAAACCTACCAAGGGGTAGGTTTCTAATATTTTTTTTTTACCGGAGGCCGAATCCGGGGGAAAGGGGGGCTTAAAGGTCGGCAGCACACTTGTCACTCCACTGATGTCGCGGGTGTCCATGGGCGACGGCTATTGCTTACAATCAGGGGATCCATCTGCTCGTCTGCTACCTATCACATAAAAAAAATGTTCTTTCAAACGATTCTGAAACCAACCACATACGAGTATGTAATGCTAGCTAGGAACTCGTATCTTTATAGTAGGTACTTACCTACTGCCCTTATAGTGCGATAGCTACCTGCGAGCATATTCAAGTACAGTCACGAGCACTAATAAGTTTACCACCTCCTTCAAATATGAACCTTATTGTTCCGCTTTAAGAGTTCGGTGGTTTACATTTCATTGCAGACTGTACGTACGAAACATCGAGAGCAAGTGAGTGCAAAAGTCGGGGAACTGACAACGTGTTCAGATATGCAGAAATGCAATTTAACTTTTCACCTTAACTCATTTTGTATATTTGACTTTATGTAGCTTACTTGCAAAGTGTTTGAACATGGGAAAGCAAATTAAAATGACTTATAACTACGCTTTCGTTTCTAGAAATTAATTTGGAATTAATTTTAAAACAATAGTAAATGCAAGAACTCGCAGCTGACTGTAGAGTATTTCATTCATAAATTATGAATAAATTTATGAATGAATATGTCACAACATCACATACATACCCACATATTGATTTGACTCCAAGATAGGTAGCTCAAGCACCTGTGCTACGGATTTCAGTGGAATTACAAATACATATAATACTTTTCTTTTGTTAATACATACTTTGATGGCTCCGCTAATTACCTCATGGATGCTCTCGATAGATTGCAGCGACGGGCTGTACGCATTATAGGTGACAAAGAGGTCACCTATACCCTCGAACCTTTTCAACTACGTAGAGACATCAGGTTGCTTAGCGTCTTTTAGGTACTGTCTATATCACATTTCATCACGGAATAAAAAAATTGGCAGTTCCTATTCCTGTCGCACCATAAAAAATGGAACTTGCTGCCGGCGTACGTCTTTCTTTCTTCCTACAATATGGTTTCCTTCAAACGAAGCATAAAGAAACATCTCGCGGGCCAGTATGGCGGTGCCAACGGAGGTGATGCCTTGATATCGCTTCCGTTGTAATTGCAACTTGGGCTCTTCTCTTGCTTACCATCAAGCTAAGGAGGAGAGCCAATATATTGAGCCTCTATAAAAAAAACATAGGTACTTACAGTGGGAGAGCCACGCTTCGGCATGAATGGGCCGGCTCGACCGGAGTAATACCACGTCCTCACAGAAAACCGGCGTGAAGCAGTGCATGCGCTTTATTTCGCTGCGTGAGTGAGGGTACCGGAGGCCCAATCCAGGGGAGGGCGGTTAAAAGGTAAGCAGCGCACTTGTGATACCACTGGTGTTGCAGGTGTCCATGGGCGGCGGTAATTGCTTGCCAACAGGTGATCCGTCGGCTCTTTTGCTACCTATATCATAAAAAAAACTTATAATACATAGCAAACACCCAGACCATTACAAACATACATGTTCATGCACACGAATGTTTGTACTATGCGGGGGTCGAACCCGCAATCTTAGACCAAAGGCTAATATTATTATTTATTATTAATTACCGTGCCAACATATGAGGCAATGAGATCCATGCTTCGGCTCAAGCGGAGGAGTATTATTCTTTACTCAGACTTAATTATCCATAGATAACTTCAAAATAAAAAAAAATCAAAACTACTTTATTTGCATACGCTTGTATACAGCTCTTACACTTCGTCATAAATGGAGAGTATAATGTTAGGTTTGGCAGCGCACTTGTGACTCCACTGGTGATACTTGTACTCGTCTGCCACCAATCACGAAATATAAATACTGTTTGCTAATGATATCACTAGGAGAAAACTTAGTAAAGTAGTAAACTGAACTATATTTGAACAATCTTAAAATTCAACACTTTTATAATGCCATCTTCAACGCATAATGATATTTTATTCCGCGTACGTGGTCTATATCTCCGCTTAAGAACAATACGGATAATTTAAACAATCCCAGGCATACGGAAGGAACGCAAAAATGTGCATACTCCAGCTGAATCACGTCTCTTATATATTGCAACGCATTCGGTCTTGGGAATGAAATATTTCCAACAACTGCGCCGGGTTTTGAGTTAGAAATGTTGGTTTGTTAGCATGATGAAGTTGACTAGAGGTTTCCGCTTTAATATAGTCATATGCTTTACCATACTTGATCACAATTGCCTCATACTACTGTCATGATTTTCGATAATTAATTGATGTAATTTTAGGATTCGAGTAATTTAGTTGTGTTTAATTTGACTGTTGAAGTCATCGACATTGCTCACCGGATTAGCAAGCTTTGATTGGCAGTGGGCTGGCCATATTAGCCGCAGAACCGACAACCGATGGGGTAAACGAGTTCTAGAGTGGAGACCGCGTCTTGGCAAACGTAATGTAGGGCGCCCTCTGGCTAGGTGGGGGGACGTTCTGCGCAGGATGGCTGGCAAGAGCTGGATGCAAGAAGCCATGGATAGATCACAGTGGCGAACAATTGGAGAGGCCTACGTCCAGCAGTGGACTGCGATAGGCTGATGATGATGATGATGACTGTTGACGGTTTTGAGAACTAAATTAAGGATTGTCGTAACCGGAAACGCATCGATAATCGATAGGCGCGCCAAACCGATTAATGTTTTGTCGGTTGACGGGCGAACGGACAGTATGATTTGAGGAGCCGTCTGGTACGGACGTTTTAAAATAGGTCTCGTAAGCTAAAGTTCTGAGTGGATATCAATGTATCTGTATGATTTGAGCAGCCGTCTGGTACGGATTTTTCAAAACAGGTCTCGTAAGCTAAAAGTTCTGAGTGGATATCAATGTATGCCCATTCAACGCCCTGATGGTCTAGTGGGTTAAGTACGGGGCCGTTATCTCGGGGTCCTGGGTTCGATTCCCGGGTCGAGCGAAAAGTATGTTTCGAATTTTTCGAATATAGCACGGGTTTGTGATCACCAATCCGCATTTGGCAAGCGTGGTGATTAAGCCTAATCCCATCATAGTAGCGATAACTTGATTTCTATGATGGAAGCCTTTGCCCTACAGTGGGACAGTTTATAGGCTGATACTTTAAGATACAAAAGCAGTAGTTAATTCAGATTTTCTTTCGCTATAAAAGGTTGATGTTTCCCGACCCACATAATTCGATATCATATATCAGATGCCTATAATCCTACAATTTTCCAAGCAAATTACCACTCACTGACTTCAAAACTAATATGTGTCCGCCAAACTGAACAGGGATCGAAAACCTTTTCCATCAACCACCCACATTCGCAACAATATTAAAATTGCTTCAATATCGGGACGGGTACTTGCGTGCAAATAAACCGGTACATCCGGATTTCGTAACCGGGTCCAAGTAATATTATCCGGAGACAACTCGCAAATAGAACTTCTCAGCTGGAAGCCGTTCCGGCAAAATATGAATATTGAAGTTGAAAGTATTAAAAGTAACCGGAGCATTAACGGGAAGTTGCTTTGTTGGAAAATCGGGAGCGTATTGCAGGATTTTTATTTTGTTCAATGAGTCATCAGACTTCCAATAACATTAAAGCAAGGACGTCGCTGAAACCAGCGTGATCAAGGGCATTGATGTTTCTGAGAATACGAAGGAAATGCTTTACGCCTTATTATTAAATAAATAAATATTTCACAACGTCACATCCATTGATCTGACTCCGAGATAGGTAGCTCAAGCACCTCTGTAACGGATATCAGAATCAACAGTGGGATTAACAAATATAAACATATAATACTTTTTTTTTCTTAATACATACTTATAATACATATAAAACACCCAGACCAATACAAACAGACATGTTCATGCACACAAATGTTTGTATTGTGCGGGGATCGAACCCGCAACCCTTGGACCAAAGGCAGCGTTCACTACCACTGTTCCAAACGGATCGTCGGAACGGAACGGATTATAGGAAATCTATACTTTCAGATGTTGTGATGTTTTACCGACTTCAAAAAGGAGGTTCTATGTTCGACTGTTATTAAATTAAAATTAAATATTCTTTATTTCAGACCATAGATCCATATTTGTATAAGTAAGGTTACTTAATACCTATTGTTAGTTAGTAACATTTACAGATGAGATAAAATGAATTAGTGCTGCGATGAGCAACACGTGAGAGGGTAGATTCCCGTATTTATCACTCTCAGCACAAAGCACCTCCAGAGCGGCGCCGATCCACCAATGTCTTCAGGATGCTGTTCGGACTGTTTCCCACGTTTCTTCTTATTTCTTAATATTTTTTTTTTATGTATTTTACGATTTCTCCGCCAATTGTTGACCTATTTGTACAATTATTTTTTTATTTGAAAAAACACACTTTCAAATTGGTCCCATTCTCATCATGTCAGGATCTAATAAAAGGATCCCAGAGAAATCGAGGGCAACCCTCAAATTTTATAGGCACATGAAATGTTTTTGTATTTTTATTATATTTAAAACCAGTATTTACGCCTGATTGTATTTTTTTTCTGGCGTCAAAAAAGAAGGAGGTTTTATGTTCATCAGTATGTTTGATTTTTTTATTATTATTTTTTATGTATGATCACCGATTTCTCCGCCAATTGTTGACCGATTTGCACATTTTTTTTTATTTGAAAGAACACACTTCCCAGTTGCCTAATCTCTGTTGAATAATTGAATGAAGTATTTATTACAAGCTTAGATTACAAGATAGTCTTGAGCGCCAACTTCGGTAACACCTTTTCTCGAGCGTACTGTTATAAAATGTTATTTAAAGTATATCAAGTGTTAAAAATATTATGTTTTACTTTTTAGTTTTTGGTTATTTTCCTCCGACTTTGCACCTGCAAAGTCCATAGGCGGAGGTAATCACTTACCATCAGGACCACCTGATGGTAAGTGACAACCTCAGCCTATGGACGTACCAACGTCTGCTTGTCTGCGCCCTATATCATAAAAAAGGAAAAACAAATTGTGACAGTGCTTAAAACAGTATGGCCCGTATAGTACTACGGTTGCCCATGGACATTTGGAACACTCGATTCATCACAGATGCATAGCCATCTTATTTAATGAATATGGTCTTTTTGAGTAGCTCACAAACAGTACTTCATCATACACTGCAAACTTAAATTCAATAACTAACTAACTAACTAGGTTGGCGCAGCGACCCAAAGTGAGCATTTACCTCCGATAATAACAGTCTCCATCTAAGTCGGTCCTGCACCACCTCCTGCCAGTCATCCGCCAGAAGTCCGCGCAAATCCTTTCGACCTCGTCTCTCAAGCAGTACCTTGGACGGCCAACTGACTGAATTTGACCGTCCCAGGTACGCTTTTTTAACTGCACGATCCTCTCCCATTATCTCATTAAATTTAATAACTACAACATAATACAACTACAAAAATTAAAATAAAATATATTTCCACACAAACACTTTAGTCACACAAAAATATTGAAGCCGTCATGACATAAGTTGCAATTAAAAATAACCCAGTGGCACACAACATTTCGCGGTTCGCTGCGATTTAAAATTACGCAAGTACTTAGCAAGAATGGGTGTTGTGAAAATATATGAAAGTCAGAAGTCAGTAATAAGGGAGTGCCGGGGGCTGGTACACTGCTCGCATACAAATGACAGGAATAAAGCCAGGGTTGCCGAAAACGAGTAATATGACGATGATCGGAGAGAATTGATTTTGGGGCGCGGTATGCTTATAAAGATGCTGTGGTTTTGAGATAAGGTCTACTTTTGCATGTGAACTGATGCACAGCTTTACACTATGTGCCTATCTATCCATATTATGCTAATATCGCTTTCCTAGATACTTCCGGGTTTTTACCCGGAAAATGCTTTTGCATCTTATCATTAATAACGAAATGAGAAATAACGAGCCTGAATAGCCGTATCTGGTGATATCATCCTCTCTAGACAACATCTTCCTGTACCTCCATTCATATCCTGAAATTTTGTACTTTTTAGGGTCTAGGTAACAACTTGAGATATCAATTTATGTCCTAATAGTTACAATGATGATATAAGGAACCGAAACGTGGCCGCTTACAATGTGCCGATTAATGAGGCTCAAATTCACCCACAGAGCAATGAAGAGGGCTATGCTCGGAGTCTCCTTGCGTGATTGTATCAGAAATTAAGAGATCCGCTGGAGAACTAAGGCCACAGACATAGTCCAAAGGATTGTATGCCTCTAGTGGCAATGGGCAGGGCACATAGTGAGGAGAACAGACGGACGTTGGGGCGGAAAGGTCCTCGAGTGGAGGCCACGTACAGGATATTGCAGCCGTAGCAGGCCCGCACAAGGTGGACTGACGATCTAGTGATGGCCGCGGGAATCCATTGGATGCGGGCGGCACAGAACCGATCTGTGTAGAGATTATTAGCGGAGGCCTATGTCCAGCAGTGGACGTCTATTGTCTGAAATGATGATGAAGATGAAGAGTTACTTAGCCTAATAATTACATAAAGTAATCGCACTTAAGTGCTCTACAAAAAAAGCATTACAAATTTCATATTAGCATCACAGTTTTTGCAACCTAAGAATGTTGACGGTTGCAAAGAGACAAGCACAGCAAAAATAAAAAAAACGACAACACATTTAACTTTTTACAAGGTCCAAGGTCATAACGATCAAGGATTGCCCCGAACTGTTGGCATTTTCCGCTGTATGGGAGCGAAGATAATTTAAAAAGCGAGTAAAAATCACCCGGCTACAAGCTGTGTATACAAATGACCTAGTCCCGAGGAGACAAGCGACTGATGGGAAAGTATTATTCGATTATTCAGATGGGAATATAATCGATTATTTATTTTAATTATTATAGGGTAAAATATTTATTTACAGAATGCTAAAAATACACAAAAAGATAAGTGATACCACGGCCTCACAGAAAACCGGCGTGAAGCAGCACTGTGCTGTGTTTCGCTGCATAAGTGAGGGTACCGGAGGCGCAATCAGGGGAGAAAGGGGATTTTAGAGGTTGGCAGCGCACTTGTGACTGCACTGGTGTTGCAAGTGTCCATGAACGGCGGTAACCGCTTATCATCAGGTGAACCGTCTGCTCGTCTGCCACCTATGACATAAAAAAATATCGTTTGTAACTTATTTTATTTTATTCATTCAGTTTTGCACCATACATATAATATTAAGGTTATATAAACATCATCATCATTACTGATACATAGGTATACATGGAATGATAGATACTTTATTGCACAAAATACACAACTTTAGTACTAGGCATTACAGATATTATGTGTACAATTTCAGCGGTCTTATCGCTGAAAGAGATTTCTACCAGACAACTTTCAGTTTATATTACCTCGGTAATTATTCAATGTAACAAAATAAAAGTAAAGTCATCATCATCATCATCATCAGCCCATTTAAGTCCCCACTGCTGGGGCACGGGCCTCCCTCAATCACATGAGGGGTAGTTGCCATACTCACCACGCTTTGCAGACGGGTTGGCGAGGGTTTAGATATAAGTGCAGAGTTTTCCTTCTCTGGGTGCTGATGATCATGCCAGCAGCTTTACCTTAGTCGCCTTTTACGACACCTCGGTAAGAGTGAGGGTGGCCTATTCTACTCTGCCGGGGACCACACGGCCCAAAGTATTATAGTAAAATTATTATAGTAAAGTTAAGGTGACCCATCGACGTAACTAGCGCCAACAGATGTTTTGCGGTTTTGAGACATTTTAAAGGAAAACGTACAACGGTGGATCCATAAAGAAAAACATTAAGAATTTTCGAGATGTACTTGTACAATTATTATCTTCGTACAATGGTAGTAACCATAGTATGAGGGAATAAATTATGACACAACTTTGTCTAAAAAAAAACTTAATACTTTCCTTTATGGATTCACCATACACGTTTTAAAATGTCTCACAAACGCTACAGTGAATACAAATCTATTGGCAGCGCTAGTTTTCTCGATGTGTCACCTAAAGTAAAATAACTCGTTTGTTTTCAAATCAGAGCGAAAAATCGATTAAATAGTAAAATACTTTTTCATTCCGTATAATGTCACATCTCTAAAGGACAAGGCTGGCAAATAACCAAATTATGTCGGTAATTACAGTTCAACGACGGATATTTAAGTTATTTCTTTTGGTTTATTTTTTCAGGCCCTGTCTAAAATCATCCTTTTTAAATACACTTGTTTTTTCAATGTCAACTGAATTATCATGTTCTTCTTTCCATTGATTGTTGAATTTAGAACATTTTTTTTTTTTATACAGAAACCTGTTAAAGTTTATTGTAATTTTTAATAAGGCTATTAAAACGTTGGCTTACCTAAGCCTCGCTCACCGACGTAGAGTGGCCTGTCTATCGGTTCTTTATAGGATACATTTTGGAGAGTGTTCGAATGAGCTTCACGACCTGATACCACCTTTTTTTTTTTTTATATGAGCGGTGGCAGACGAGCAGCCGATCACCTGATGGTAAGCAATTCCGCCGCCCATGAACACCCGCAACACCAATGGAGTCGACAAGTGCGCGGCCAACCTTTTCCCCTTCCCCCCCATTGGGCCTCCGGTAAACTCACTCACACGGCGAAATACAGCGCAGGCGCTGCTTCACGCCGGTTTTCTGTGAGGCAGTGGTATCACTCCGGTCGAGCCGGCCCATTCATGCCTAAGCGTGGCTCTCCCACATTCTAGCACCGGACATTACGAAAGACGACAGGAATCCATCCTTACACTGTGGAAGTACCACCAGCTCGTACTAAGCGTTTCGCTTCTTCTTTCTTGGTACGAACTGCTAAGGAATGGAATAACTTGCCGGCTTCTGTATTCCCAGAGAGCTACAATTTGGGTGTCTTTAAGTCTAGAGTGAATAGGCTTCTTCTGGGTAAGCACGCTACATCTTAGACTTTATTGTCACTTTCCATCAGGTGAAATGTAGTCAAGTGTAAACCCATTTGATATAAAAAGGTAACTAGGCGAGATTATTTCTTCAGATTTACATAATTATAGCGATTCGTCTACATGATAATTTACTGACTGCCTCGGTGGCGCAATGGTTAGTGGGTCGCTTTATAGCGAGGATTGCACTTGCGGTAACGGGTTCGATCCCCGGGTCGGGCCAAAATTTGTACCTGAGTTTTCCAGTTAAGAAATTCTCAGTGTTAGCCCGGAGTCTGGAAGTTGGCGGTCTTGTACCCCCGTGCCTCGGTAAGCACGTTAAGCCGTTGGTCCTGAGCCTAATCCCTTTTCGGTCGAGTCACACTAGTGTCCTATCAAAATAAGAGTGTACAGGAATAGAGAGTGCACTTGTGTCTGCGCAAATACTTCTGCACTATAGTATGTCCTGCGTCGATGGCTGATTGCTGAGATTGGCCGCCATGACCGAAATATCGGTTTGGAGGACATAAATTTCCTCTCTAAAGCTGAAAGCAAATTATACTGTTCAATGTTTGATTTTGTTGTTTAAAAAATCAACTAACTTTTTTGGTTGTTCTAATAAAGCCTCAAAAAATTACCCCAGTTTAGACTTCAATTTGCTCATTTTAGAAATGGTTTAGTTATTTACTTCATCTTAAACTTGTATCTGCCATTTGTTGTCATGTTATGTCATGTTATCATTTTAAGGAAAATAATGCATTGTTTATGTTGTAAGTAAACAACTCTAAGGCAATCTGGACATCTTTAAGGCGAGCCATCTTTTAGGAGTGAACAGGCATCTTCTATGTGAACGCGTCACATCCTAGACCTCTTCGTCACTTTCCATCAGGTGAGATTGTGGTCAAGCGTTGGCCTGTTAGGTCATAAAAACATACCAAGTGCGTCACCTACGATAGTACATATTAATAATTTGTATAAACCTATGAATCACATACGCCGTGTGGTCCCCGGCAGAGTAGAATAGGCCACCCTCACTCTTACCGAGGTGTCGTAAAAAGCGAATAAGGTAAAGCTGCTGGCATAATCATCAGCACCCAGAGAAGGAAAACTCTGCATTTATATCAAAACCCTCGCCAACCCGTCTGCCAAGCGTGGTGAGTAAGGCAATTACCCCTCATGTGATTGAGGGAGGCCCGTGCCCCAGCAGTGGGGACTTAATTGGGCTGATGATGATGATGATGATGATGATGAATCACATCATCGCTACGAAATCTACAAACTACATACACGTAGGTCTAGCGCTGATTAGTTAACGCACTTGTAAAATATCCCACTTTATACTAAAAATGGTTTCTGCGCACTCAAAGTTACTGCTAGACTTATTTGTTGTAACAACTCGTATTATTGGGATATGTATGTATTGTTTATTATTATTTATGTAATGTAATAATATTAATATATAAAATAATGTATAATTCTGCCACTCTCAATTTCATTTGTTAAACTACTTTGCATTGCCATCCCTTATTATTACGAATACGATATTTCTTTCCTCTACCCAAAGGTTGTCTGGAAGAAATCGCTACAAGCGATAAGACCGCCTTATTGTACTGTCTGTTACTGTTGTATCATGCTTGTATTTTATTTTTGTGCTATAAAGAATATCTATCTATCTATCTAACTCGTAAACTCTTGGATTTCAATAAACAATTAATAATTATTTATTTCAATAAATAGTTATGTCAACCCTAAAGTGCTGTGCATCGCGAGCTGCCGCGTCATCCGGCCTCTACATATTAACGGACAAACGTACAAACAATGCCTATATAATACTCGTATACATACATAGGTAACTGCGGTTTGCAGGCTTTCAGTAAATTACGATTTTTGTCCTTTCTCACGAAGAGAATCTATATAAACGGATAAATCCAACAGACAACGGCGAAAACACGAAAAGGTAGCGAGAATGTTATTGACAACGAGCGCCATTTTATGCTATTTTTTTTATTAATGATGGGTTTACTCTTGGCTTTGCACTGAACTCTAGAACTATAAAGTATCAAGACGGGAATTAACACGACGAGAGCGGAGTCCGCTCGTGACCACGGCTGCTGAAACGTAGCCGAAATGTCGAGCCAAATATGTGAGTACACAATGTTGTTTCACATAATAAGTATCGTGTTAATTCCCGTTTTGATACTTTATAGTTATAATGAATGAATGAATGAATGAATGAATGAATGAATGAATAATGAATGAATTAATGAATGAATGAATGAATGAATGAATGAATGAATATACTTTTATTGCACTCAAATAAAGATATGAAAACTTAAAAACTAGATATTACAGGATGTGTACAACGTAGGCGGCCTTATCACTATGAGCGATCTCTTCTAACAATATAATGCAACGCGAAAATCTAAAAAACTACTGAACTCTAGAGTTGAAAAGAAACCTACGATGAAGCGAGCTTACCCAGAAGTAGCCTATTCAATCTAGCTTCAAAATTATTGGGGTTGTAATCAATAGGAAAAACAGACGCTGGCAGGGTGTTCCACTCCTTGGCAACACGCATCACAAAGGGGGAGGAAAAGCGCTTTTTGCTTTTGGTAGATTTTTTGATTTTGGTAGATGTAGTTTCGCTTTTGCGCTTTTGGAAGAATATTCACCAGGAAGGGATGACATCCCCCAGTTTGCCTGATCTCTCGATTGTAGGAAGGGGAGGGCGGAATGAGTTCTTGCAGCTCAGCAGCACGCTCCTCGATGTAACTAACTCACTCCCCGATTCATAAACGAGTTTACCGCAGGAACTCCGCCATTGTCTAACGCCAATCAACATTAAAGACAAGCTTAGGGCTCACTTTCGGCTGCACAGATGGAAAGGTTAGGCTTAAGCTTGGTTGATAGTAATCCTTTTTTTGTAAAAATACAAAAACATGTAAAATAAAATAAATTATGGGTAAGTAAGCACCTATATAAAATAAGTATTAATTTGAAGTTAATATATCGATGCAGAAGGAAGCATTTTTTTTTTTTTTACTATACAAGTTTTTGGAAAACATACAGCTAGATTTAGGGATACAGTCACAGAAAAAAAAACATTGAGGGCCAATTACAAGTTTCCACTGATAATCACTTGGTTTTACAAACCTTAATGGTTTATCAAATGCTGTATACATTGTTTCATCATCATCATCATCATCATCAGCCCATTTAAGTCCCCACTGCTGGGGCACGGGCCTCCCTCAATCACATGAGGGGTAATTGCAATACTCACCACGCTTGGCAAACGGGTTGGCGAGGGTTTTGATATAAATGCAGAGTTTTCCTTCTCTGGGTGCTGATGATCATGCCAGCAGCTTTACCTTAGTCGCCTTTTACGACACCTCGGTAAGAGTGAGGGTGGCCTATTCTACTCTGCCGGGACAACACGGCTGATATACATTGTTTATTATAATATTATGTTTTTATTTTGGTAAATAAGTTAAAAAAAATCGATTGGCGCAGCGACCCATAGTGAATCATTTCCTTCCATACCATAGGAGGCTCTTATCTCCTATGGTCCTCCAGAAATTTGGGGGTTGTGCGGCGCGTTAACACCCCTCTCACGGAAAAAACAACATCGTTACGCTCCCCAAAGTACAACCTGTAAAAAACAGACAGCCAAGCAATTTTGCATCTATGGACTAGACTGTGAAGCTTAGTTATTACTAGCTCTTCGTCACGAAACAGTGTTTAGGTTCTACGTACCAGTAATTCTAGCGTATCTAGCTGGTATTTAGCTGTCAATTAATGTATATAAAATAGAACTAATGTCCCGAAATAAACGTGAAGCCACTAGTCATTTATAACTAGCCTACCACGCAGTTTCGTATCAGTTTTTCCATAGAGAGATGAATTTTAACACGTCACAACTTTTCTTTCATATTATCTAACTTTACGACGCTCTTTCAATATAAAACTTAATTGACATATATTGGATAAGTTTGCTTTATTCTTTTAGGGGTCCTATGTTACATATAATATTGACTAAAACGCCTGCTTTCTCCCTCTACTTAAAGTGTATTGTAAAACCCTGTTGCGGCTAAAGCTGTCACCATGGTGTGTCGAATTTGAAAGTGTTAGTGTATGAAAACTAACGCCACCTAATGGTCTTAGTGACAAAGCCTCTGCTTTTCAAATCTGCTATTTTGGGAGCAAATACTAATTACTAAATTTTCCGGTAGATGTCAGTATGAATTTTTACATCGCGCAAGCAAAGCGCGTTTCCAAAACAATGACCTCAATCGCCTAGATTAGACATTCAACAGATTAGAAATGGCGACGCTTTGATGTGACATTAAGGGCCGATTCCACCAACCTTGTTCCGATACTAAGTGTATAGCGATGTCATTCTTTACAAATCTGACGTTATACTCGTACCATAGATTTATCCACGGAAAAAGATTGGTCGAATCCTGCCTAGGACTACAGATGGCGTTAGTTTCCATATATTTCTAAATTTTGTACTTATTTTAAAGATAGCCGCATGTACTATACCTATGCGTGTGTAAGCATAAGAGGCTGTTGTCATTCGTGTCCACCAGGGCGGCGCGACGGTCTCCGGGAAGGAGAAAAAACGCGACGTAGACACTCTATTTCAGATAATCACTTTACTGTATGGCTGTCACCGGTGTTTCACGTTTTATCGATCTACGGATTCTGTGAATACCACTCAAACGCAATCGCGGGTTTTAAGACTGTATTAGGTCCAAACAAGTTGTCCGTGACAAGTCACACGACACACAATAGCAGTGTGTTAAAAACAAAACAATTCAACGATTCTTAATATCATGATCACTTCGCGGCACTTCACGGTACAAATAAACACCAAATTTGTTCACTAAAAACTAAAATAAAATAAAAAATCCCAAGGTAGGGACTGGCATGACAGTCGATGTCGATAATCGGCGATTACGTCGATGTCTATAATGCTATTAGATGTATTGCAGCCCAGACGAGCCTTAAAGCCTATTTAAAGTGACGGGTAGGGCACACTAGTCGACGCTAATCGATTTTATTTTTTAGCTATTAAACCGGATCTATTTTAAACAATTTCGGGATTACAACCTCTCGGCAAACATTTATACTATTTATTATATAACCATGCAAAAAAATGCAGTTCAACGCGTACGCGAAAAATTGATTCACGCCAAAAGCGGCCACTTTTTTCGTGAATCAATTCGCGTACAAAAACGGACCCACCATTTGTGCATGGTTATTTAATAAATAGTGTAAGTATTTGCCGAGAGGTTGTAACCCTCAAATTGTTTGAAATAGAACCGGTTTAGTAGATAAAAATTAAAATCGATTGGCGTCGCTAGTGTGCCCTACCCGTCACCTTCAGCAATAACATACCGTTAAGATGTTAATGTTGGCGAATGACTAGCAGGAAGTTGCACAAGACCGACTGCGATGGAAGTTCTTATTATCGGTGGCCAAGACTCCACATGGGTCGCTGCGCCAGCCTATTTAGATAGATAGATAGATATACTTTATTGCACAAAAAAAACACAACTTTAAAATATAGGCATTACAGAAACTTAATTGTACAATTTCGGCGGTCTCATCGCTGGAAGCGATTTCTACCAGACAACCTTCAGGCAAAGGACATTTGATAGTACAGGAGGGGTAGGTGGTGCAATATTGAAAAAGGGAAATAGAAGTGAACTGTATATATATATTAAAATATTAATAATGCTAATACATAAATAAACACAATATTATATGCTAATAAATATATATGTTATGCTTGGATAAAAATAATATAAAGGACTAGATATACATTCATATAAATTAGGATCTTAGACGGACCATCGACTACTACCGATGACTGGACCGAAAAATGGTTAATGATGGAGACTGTCTTATTGATTAGTTAGTTAGTTAAGTTGTTGTCAAACAGTTCTTGCAATTTTTGTCGAAAAATCTATAGTATAAATATTCCGAGCTAAAATCTCTTACCGATTTCAACGATTCTAATTAGTCGATGAGATTGAGATTGATACAGAACCCTGGGCGCACGAGTCCAAATCGCTCTTGACTGGATTTTTATAGAATGCTCCCATTTATGATATGAATTTCTAGTATCTATTTTATATAGCCATCCAACCAATTTTCCATAACGATCACGTTTTTAGCCATAAAATACCTTGCATATAGAAAAGATAAAGCTAACTAAAATATGCCGAGGCATGTTCGAAGTTTGGCCTTTGAACATTGTCTTTTTCTGTGATATTTTCCGTACCGTCGCCCTCACAGCTGGCTATACTTTTGACTACAAATCTTTGGTTTTTTTGGGATGTTTAAAGTTTTTGGGAATGTGATGAAAAACGAATTTAATCACTTAACCGAAATTAAGAAAAATGCGAGATACCTATAAAAGCTGGTATGTAAAAATGCTTGTTAGTAATACACGGTATGTATAAATATTTGTTGCTACTTGCTGGTATTACGCGGTAATGTAAAAACATCTGTCTCACGCCAAATCACGTCCTTAACAGAAACAGTGAATTTTCAAGTCGACTGTACTTAAGCTTTTTCTTCATACTAGGACACATTTTTGCTTACATTTCTCACTATTCTAGAATTGGACATCCGGCACGTCGCAACACAGTAGTATTTTTACCTTACTTTATTCAAATGTGTTTGTCAAAGGAATGTGTGTCACAAAATACCTAATAGACATTTGCTTCCCTACGTTTGCTACCCTATGTTTCTTTTTCTGCCCTTTGACACTCGGAAAGAAATTCTGGGAATATACCATTACATACAAAGGACAATATTTAGGAGCAACAACGAAACAGAAGATAATGGCGAGATCTTTGTTCGGTTTTTCTATGTGATTTAAAATCAGGAATGAGGAGTAACCAAACCAAAAAGCCACCTTGTTGGCGACTAGCTTTGGTGCAACCTTATTTTTATAAGTTATTTTTATCTACATTTTGACGTGCTTGATTATTGCACCACAGCCAGTGGCCAACATGACCGGAATAACACGACTGATTAGCTTGCTGAAGTGTTCGTGAGGGCACATAGCTCGTAGAACTGAACGGACATGGGACTGAGTAGTTTTAGAGTGGGTGGGAGTGGAGGCCACGAACCAGCAAACGTATCGCAGGGCAACCATCCCACGGTGGACAGACAAAGAAGATTGCAATAATTCTCTGGATCAAATTTTTCAACGGGCCAAATTGGAAGGTATTGGGGGAGGCCTATGTATCATATAGACATTCTTTGGCTAAATGATGATGATGAATAGAATAAAATAGGTTACATTTAATAAACATTGAATAAAAAAAAACACAGATTAGCAGACAGACGGACCATATCTAGTTTCACTATTACACATTTAATTGCATAGATTAAAACACACAATATAAAATATACCTACTAACATATCCACACTTTCAATCACTCATCTCACACTTTCATTCAGACATCACACACTTTCATTCCCACGTCTCACATTTTCATACAAACATGATATAAGTAGTCACAATCTCACACATTGGGAATATAATTATTTAAAATCTGTAGTCTTTAATTATATCAAATGTGTGAACGATATGGAAGAGCGGAGTCTTCTGGCACAGGCATTATTATGCTTAAAAGAAGGCTCCAATCACAAGCTGATTCAATGTAACATCATGTTTTTGGAAAAATAAATTGAATTGAAATTGAAATTGAATTGAATGTAACAGGAATGAAAGAGAGTAAATTGTAAGGTAATGGATAAGAACGGACACCTTTCTCTCTTTCGGAAGTCTTTATCTAAATCTATTTATCGTAATTTTTTATTATTACATTCCGAAAACTTCATAATAGGTATCGTAAAAAGATTATTTAGCATGTTAGATCATCAAAATAAGCGAAAAAAAAGTCAGCTGTTCCATACATTATTGCCGGGTAAATATTTTATTTTGTACTAGCTGTTTCACGCGGTTTTACCCGCGTCCCGAGGGAACTTCTTCCCGTACCGGGATAAAATATAGCCTATGTTACTTCTGAATAATGCAGCTTTCTAATAATGTAGAAATTATTGCAATCGGTACAGTAGTTTTTGAATTTATTCATTACAAACATACAAAAATACAAATATTTCCTCTTTATAATATTAGTGTAGATGGAATAGCAAATTAATTTTTCGCTTATTTTCGCGATCTTACATGCTAAATGCAATTTATTCACGATGCATGTTATGAGATTTTCTGGAAGTAAGCGATAAAAAAATAACGGTGTACAAGCGAAAGCTGACTTACTGACTGATTTACGTTAGTAGCCATGAAAGTTAAAAAAATATCCACCTTAGTATAAATCGCGGGCTAAAGTTATTACCTTACTAAAGCTCAAGCCGTCCCATTCCAATACGCAATGTTAAAAGAGGCAGGGACGAGTTAAGTTCCGGAACTTTTATTAGTCCGCGTTTTTAAATAAGGGGGTATATGGCTGGGTGGACGCTGCACGTCTACTTACTTCTTCTTTTATAAGAAACGAATCGACGATGAGAATCTTGCTGATTCCTCACACTTCCTGGCAGGGACGGAGAGAAGTTACCTAAGTGTATTTTACCGCAGGGCCTAAACTTAGTAGGAATAGTAACTTTAAATATGTTACAGGAGTCTTAGCGCTGAGGAGGAATAGGAAAGGATTTTTGTAAATAATAATAATAAATATTTCACAACATGACATACATTGATCTGACTCCGAGATAGGTAGCTCAAGCACCTGTGTTACGAATATCAGAATCAACAGTGGGATTACAAATATATACATATAATACTTTTCTTTTGTAAATACATACTTATAATACATAGAAAACACCCAGACCAATACAAACAGTTCATGCCACACAAATGTTTATATTGTGCGGGGATCGAACCCGCAACCCTTGGACCAAAGGCAGCGTTTACTACCACTGTTCCAAACGGGTCGTCGTAAATAGGGTATACGGCTAAGTTCAAGATTTTACAAAATATAAATATTTTGTCAAAATATAGGTCAATATGTGCCAAAGGCAAAAATTCTCAATTAAAAATATAACGTCTAGCCGGTTTTATGGTCATTCAAAGATTCATGGGCAAGTTCCATTTTAAAAGTATGAAATTATTAAAAAATAATTATACCATTGAATAACCCATACAATTTGCACCAATCATTGTAATAGAACCATTGACATAAACGAAACATTTGTAATAGCTACCATACAAAATTCAAATGAAATGCATACAAAATACTTAAGTGTGACGTCACATCTAAGTAGCCATTTGTATGGAGCGTTTTGGGTTTGCCCAAAATAATGTGATTTTAAAGTTGTGATATCTCAGGTAGTTTAAATGAAAATCAAGTGATTCTTTCAACGATGTTTCTATCATTGAGAGGTCTTTTGATTGCAAAATTTTAAAAAAAGTAGTCGTATACCGTATTCACTCCTAATAGGGCCGAGTTCAAAGTTAGTATGAAAAATAGTAAATGTTCGGCCCTCGACGTTTTATTCCAAAATAAAGAAAATAATAGATTTGGCACTTCATGGCACTATGCAAAATGAAGTCCCGGAACGAAGTGAGGGCGTGTCACTAGTTTTATTATAATTACCAGATTGGTCTGTGATTAATAATTCTCAAACCGATTGCGGCTACGGCGGCTAATCTCAACGATCAGCCACGTACGCAGGATTATAGTGCTCAAGTGTGTGCGCAAACACAAGTGCACTCTCCATTCGCTTACCCTCATATTCCGATGGGACACTACTGTGACAAGATCGGACAGGGATCGGGCGCAGGATCAATAGCTTAACGTGCTTTCCGAGGCACGGGGGTACAAGACTTAGGTGCAAACTTAGGTGCAAATTTTCGACCCGACCCGGGGATCGAACACGGGACCTCTTGCGCAACCGTTGCTTTAAAGTGCAACTCAATAACCACTGCGCTGTCTGTGATTACCAGACTAATCAAACCCTGGAACACACTACCCTACCATAGCACACTGTAAAAATGCCCCAAATAACCCTCAAATTTATTTTTGTTCCAGTCTTATAAATTCGGAAGTATTAAAAGGTGTTCCATTTTTATAAAAACCGCCAGTTTATGAACGAGATCTGATTTCACAGGAATTTATCGGAACCACCGAGAGTGATAAAATTGAAGCGGGATAAAATTTTAAGAGAATAATTTGTATAAAAACTTTATTCCATCGGCATACTACAATGTGGATAAAAAATACAATAAAAAACGGATAGTCAAAACTATTGCTAAACTAACTATTGACTAAGGTAAAGCTACTGGCATCTTGATCATCAGCACCCAGAGAAGGAAAACTCTGCATTTATATCAAAACCCTCGCCAACCCGTCTGCCAAGCGTGGTGAGTATAGCAAATTCCCCTCATGTTATTGAGGGAGGCCCGTGCCCCAGCAGTGGGGACTTAAATGGGTGATGATGATGATGATGAAAACTATTGCTACAAGCACCCCCATGTAAGTATAGTGTTGGCCGTTAGTTAAATCATGAATTTGGTTTGGTTGAGATATTCTAAAGGTGGCAAACTAGCAAAAATGTCAGCTGATAGTAAGTCACCACCGCCACCTATGAACATTTGCGCGATCAGATGAGTTGCTGATGCGGCGCCTTTTAAAAAAATCACTAACATCATCATCATTTCAGCCAATAGACATCCACTGCTGGACATAGGCCTCCCTCAATGTATTCCACACAGATCGGTCCTGTGCCGCCGGATCCAATGGATTCCCTGCCACGGCTGCGACTTCCTGTACGTGGCCTCCACTCGAGGACCTTTCCGCCCCAACGGCCGTCTGTTCTCCTAGCTATGTGCCCTGCCCATTACCACTTGAGGCATGCAATCCTTTGGGCTATGTCTGTAACCTTAGTTCTCCTGCGGATCTCATCATTTCTGCGACGTTCAGTGCTGGACATAGGCCTCCCTTAATATTCTCTACACAGATCGGTCCTGTGCCGCCCGCATCCAATGGATTCCCGCAACCTTCACTAGACCTTCGGTCCACCTTGTAGGGGGCCTGCCACGGCTGCGACTTTCTTTACGTGGCCTCCAATCGAGGACCTTTCGCCCCAACGGCCGACTGTTCTCCTCCTCTGGGCTATGTCTGTGACCTTAGTTCTCCTGTGGATCTCATCATTTCAGATACGATCACGCGAGGAGACTTCGACTAAAAAATGGTAATTAATGTAGGCGGATGAAACTCTGCCAAGTCCATAATCGAACTGGTTTTTTATGTTACAAGCGACAAACGAGCAAGTATGTTACCTGGTGGTTATCACCACCGCCCATGAAAATCTGCGCAATCAGATGAGTCGTTGATGCGTTGCCTTTTGAAAGAGTGCATTCGTTTTTTGAAGCTCCTTAAGTCATAACCGCCTAGGAAAATTATATGACCACCCGTTGGCTTTATTATCAATGTACTTACTCTTTTCACTTACATAGTTAGTATTTCATTATTTACTCACAGAGCGTTGTTCAGCCCTTATTATATTGTAACTTCATTCGGCCTAGTCCGTGCGCCACTCCGGAAGTCCTAGTCATGGAAGTGACTTAGGGCTACCGGACTTTGTCAGGCGGATGGCGCCTGACAAAGCTTTATTAGAACATCCTCTTTTACCAAAGTGTGTTTGGAAGTTTCGGAGCCGGTTTTGAACTTTACAAAACAATTGGGTCACGTTAATTGGGCATAAACGATTAAATGAAATATGCCATATTTTACTTAAATTTTACCTCCCTTTTATTTTACCCCCCTGCAGTGAAAAATAACACTTGTATCTCAGACATAGCCTCGTAACCTCGTGACGTCTTGTGTTGTGTACATATTGTAGTTGGCCTACGGTTATTTGGCACGTGGTAAAAGTCGGAACTAATGCTGTTTTGACATTTTCGCATAGAAAGAACGTTGTACAACACTCTCTTGTCAATGTTACTGAAGTTCCTTCTGATGCTTGGTTGGTCTGTAGAAGCAGTAAATATTGAGACACGCGATACGAATTTGAAAGAAACAAAGGAATATGCAAAATTGACATGATAAAACAATAAACACAGCTAAGAACAAATATAATTAGCACTGGCACAACAAGAAAAAAAAATCTGTACTTACAAAGAAAAAAGTCAACAAAAGGATTTAGAAACAAATAAAAAATTTAAACAAAGAAATTAAAAAAATATCCATACAGAGCTGAACTCGTCATAGGCAAGGAAATAGAAAAAGCGCGCTTTAAACGGAATAAGCTATTTTCGGAAAAAACGTCACAGAGTGTGAAAGAGATTCAACCGGCGGCCCTGACGCAGTTCTATACGGGTGCCATAGAGAAAGAATGTCACCCAGCACGTCACCCCAATTCTAAAGGCTTCGCGCGATTTTTTGAAGTATGGCTTTCTATGAAAAGGCACAGTCTGTTTCGGGTGTGTGGCAGACGAAAGAAAACGCGCATAAAAATAGTGAAAGAATATAATTAAATTAATAAATAAAAAATACAAACCAAATTTCCAAGCAAGACTTTTACGACAAGAGAAGAAACAAAAAAGCAATGACAACTTCTGTCAATATAAGTAAAAACATTATTAAAAAGCTAAAGAGACCCAAGGAGTCTGTACTCGACAGGGTGCATGTCTATAGTCGGAGGTTATAATAATATTGTACTCGTAATATCTAATATTGGCATTTGAGAATGATTTAGATATGTGTAGTTATTAAACTTGTAGTATTGTTCGCTTACTTTTTTATGTGATAGGTGTCAGACGAGCAGACGTATCACCTGATGGTAAGCGATTGCCACCGCCCATGGACACCCGCGACACCAGTGGAGTCACTTAGGATAGGAGTTGCAAGTGTGACTTAGGATAGCGATTTCACAGAACACAACTACTTCTAGTGGAGAGCGATTTAGTGTCTTAACAATGCAGGTGGCCAGATTTTACAAATTCTTACGGCCCCACTCAGATGTTCATTATTCATTTATTTACTTAAAACTTTATTACACAAAACGATACAATAGGCGAACTTAATGCCCAGAGGCATTATTATTAGTCATTATTGAATTAAAAACTCGTCTTTATGTCTATTCATCGTCTTTGTCTATATCTCGTCTGGGTGTTTCATATGTATTATAAGTATGTATTTACAAAAGAAATGTATTGTATGTATATATATTTTGTAGTTTCATTGTTTATTCAGATATCCGTAACACGGGTGCTTGAACTACCTATCTCGGAGTCAGATCAATGTATGTGATGTTGTGAAATATGTATTTCTTATTTGTTTTTTTGATATAATAAATAATAATAAAATAATAAAATTTTATTGAAAAGTCGTTAGAACATAAAATACTTATAATCTACTTAAACTAAGGGAACAGTTTAAGTTTACTGCCTAAACTAGGAATTTCCTGTATCTTAGACAGAAATGAAAAGAAAAAGGACTTAAATGATCAAATTAATTTTAGCAATAAAACAAAACAGAACAACATTAAAATAACTAATCATTACACTAAATCTCGAAATTACCTAATCTGGCTTGAATGTGAATAATACAAAAGCCTACTAGTGAACGTGATTATGATTTGTGAACCATTGGCCCGTAATTATTTTTGATGACACTAATAAAATCGTGTGGCCGTGTGGTCCCGGCAGAGTAGAATAGGCCACCCTCACTCTTACCGAGGTGTCGTAAAAGGCGACTAAGGTAAAGCTGCTGGCATGATCATCAGCCCCAGAGAAGGAAAACTCTGCATTTATATCTAAACCCTCGCCAACCCGTCTGCCAAGCGTGGTGAGTATGGCAATTACCCCTCATGTGATTGAAGGAGGCCCGTGCCGCAGCAGTGGGGACTTAAATGGGCTGATGATGATGAATAAAATCGTGACATAAATACCTCTACAGTTAGAGTCTATATATAGTTGATGATAGAAACATAAAAGTGAAATACACAAAGTTGTATGCTCGGATTTGAACCTAGGACCGGCCGCATGAAAGACACTGTTTATTTTACACTATAGCGGACAAACGAGCAGACGGCACACCTGATGCTGATGATGAGTGATCACCGCCGCCCATGGACATCTGAAAACTCGACGACATCCCGTTTAGATCAGTAGTAGTGAACGCTGCCTCTGGTGCAAGGGTTGCGGGCTTGATCCCTGCACAGTATAAACATTTGTGTGCAAGAACATTCAGTTTTTTTTTGTGTTGAGTGTTTTCTATGTATCATAAGTAGACTGACCGGATGGCGCAATTGGTAGTGACCCTGCCTCTTACGCCAAAGATCGTGGGTTCGATCCCCACCCTGGAGAAACATTCGTGCGATGAACACTTGTGTTTGTTCGGTGTCTGGGTGTAATATATGTATTTAAGTATATATTTGTGTTCCTCTGTTGTCTGATATCTGTAACACAAGTGCTTAAGCTACTTAATACGGAATCAGGTCAACGTATGAGATGTTGAGAGAATTATTATTATTATTTGTGATTCCGCTGTTGGTTCTGATATCCGTAACACAGGTGCTTGAGCTATCCTATATGTTGAAAAATCCAGGTGCACGCTCGGATTCGAAACACGACCCCCTGTATAGAGAGCGTTAAGAACCACTTAACTACTCGCTCTCGACTTTTATAACATCCATCCATAGTAAGTTGTAATATGAAGTAGGTAGATTATATTTATGTACGTATCGATACAAACTCTCGTATTGACTTTCAAGTAATATAACCTGCGGGATACACTGTTTTTTTTGATACTACAAAATTCTCATGTTTACGACCTGCTAATACTCAAACGACATAGCAATGTCGGCGGAATATAAAAAAGAAAACACGAGCCTCTCTCGTGGAAAAAAAGTATTTTTCAAGCAAAGCCGGAAAGGAGGAGTCGGCGTTTTTTACGACAAATATGATTTATTGACGCGCTCGCTCAATCTATTTGGTAAGGCTTGGGTTATGAGTGGGTGTAGGATTGTGGATTTTTTTTTCTTAAAGACTCTTATCGCAATCTTATAAAAACTGGCCAAGTGCGAGACGGACTTACCCATGAATGATTATTAAAAACATCAACATCAATTTTAAATACCTATCCATACGTATGGGTTTGATGAAAAAAAATGTAGTTTCAATTCTAAGTATGGGGAACCCCAAAAAGTATTTTTTTTTTTGTGTAAAAATTGTATCTTGACCACAATCACACCTGATGGAAAGTGACGATGACGAATAGGATGTAACGCGTTCGCCTAGAAGAAGTAATGCGGTTAACAAAATACATCTATTTACTAAGTTTCAATAGTACAAGTTCTTATAGTTCTTATAGATAGTTTAAAAGTTAGTCATCTTAAAACTGATGTTTACATCACTTTTAAGATTCGGCACGGGACACGCACGCGGGCACGGGTTTTGAATAAAAAAGTGACTTTTAAACTTTCAACGCCTAAGGAGTAATTCCACGGGTTTGAAGTTTGTATACAGACTTTGGTAATAAGGACTAAAACTGCGTGAGTGACGGCGCGGGCGCAGTCTAGTTTACAATAAATTCAAACGAGACTGAAACAAAATAACCTGAGAACTTATAAATAATAATAATATAATTATAGAAATATTATATAAAATAAACGACAAGATTATTTATTGTGGAAATAAAACAGTGTATTCTATTTGTTTTTCTTTAAAGGGGTAGGTAAAGTATATATGTATGTACTCAACCTTATGTGTATCCAATCATATCGTATATAAACTAATGTTCTTTTAATAAACGATAGTATTTAATCGATATTCAAGTGTATCATTTCGCTCCCAATACGTTGCCTGTTCATGGCGACCATGCCGCGTCACGCCGGTAACAGTACCCCGCGTACATTCCATTACCCAAATACGGCACGAGATTCATAAACATTGTCACTAAGTTGATCTAAATTATACAAGATGAATTATTCACTTTCTATCACGCTCGACGTGAACTCCTCATGAACTGGTAATTGGTAAAAGATGTGTATTACCTTGTATCTTTAGTGGTGGCACTGTGGATCCTTTATACGCTCATGATAGTTATCCTTTAGAGTTTAAATATAGACTGCAACAAGCACGCAAAAATAAATATGATATTAATATTAAGCCTGCGTATTATAATGAGAATGATATGTTATGGTTCATCGTCAGCCCATTTAAGTCCCCACTGCTGGGGCACGGGCGGGAGGCCCGTCACCGAGATCACATGAGGGGCAATTGCCATACTCACCATGCTTGGCAGACGGGTTGGCGAGGGTTTTGATATAAATGCAGAGTTTTCCTTCTCTGGGTGCTGATGATCATGCCAGCAGCTTTACCTTAGTCGCCTTTTACGACACCTCGGTAAGAGTGAGGGTGCCTATTCTACTCTGCCGGGAACCACACGGCTTGGCATGTTATGGTAAAGAAATCCTTAAATTTTAAATGTTGTGCAATAAAGTGTATCTATCCATATATCCTTCAGATAATAATATGGATCCGATTTATTTAGGGTCATACTTAGTATTAGATGATCTTGATTGTAATGTTAAAATTATCAAAAAATGGCAAAGAAGACATAGTGCATAAAAATCGTACTAAACCATACATAAATAACAACTAATCAAATGTAATAAAAGTTGTGTACATAGATATAATACTAATAATAGCATAAAAATAATAATAATAAATTGTTCTTAATATTTTACTGCAAAAAAATTTGTATGTTTCATTAAGATTATTTATTGTGGAAAAAAAATAGTGTATTCTATTTGTTTTTCTTTAAAGGGGTAGGTGAAGTATGTATGTATGTACTCAACCTTATGTGTTTCCAATCATATCGTATTAAAACTAATATTCTTTTAATAAACGACAGTATTTAATCGATATTCAAGTGTATCATTTCGCTCCCAATACTTTGCCTGTTCACAGGGTCTGCGAGGTCGTAAAAATACATATCTTCTCAAAGATACGTTTCTACGTAATTACGAGTATACTCACAATTTACAAGGCACCTGGCGCCCCAGCTGTGTGATGTTATAATAGGTTTTCTCATCTATAACAGATGATTTAAGCAGCATCGCGCGCTGTGGTCCCATTACAGCTGCACTGTATAGTCCTATGTGTGATGTAGTGATAGTTTTTTTATAGGTTGTTACTTGCAGGCGTAGCCGTGTTGTGTTGTGTAGGTAGCCGTGTGGTCCCCGGCAGAGTAGAATAGGCCACCCTCACTCTTACCGAGGTGTCGTAAAAGGCGACTAAGGTAAAGCTGCTGGCATGATCATCAGCACCCAGAGAAGGAAAACTCTGCATTTATATCAAAACCCTCGCCAACCCGTCTACCAAGCGTGGTGAGTATGGCAACTACCCCTCATGTGATTGAGGGAGGCCCGTGCCCCAGCAGTGGGGACTTAAATGGGCTGATGATGATGATGATGATGATGACTTGCAGGCGAGCAGACGGATCACCTGGTGGTAAGGCAATTGACGACGTCCAAAACCACGCGTAACTTAAATCAAGTACGCTGCCAACTATTTCCGTTTGGAACAGTGGTAGTGAACGCTGCCTTTGGTCCAAGGGTACGCACAGTACAAACATTTGTGTGCATGAACATGTCTGTTTGCATTGGTCAGGGTGTTTTCACTGTATTCTACATATGTATATATAAAAGATAACTATTATATGTATATATTTGTAATTCCACTGTTGATTCTGATATCCGTAACACAGGTGTTTGAGCTACCTATCTCGGAGTCAGATCAATGTATGTGATGTTGTGAAATATTTATTTATTTATTTCCCTTTCCGACCGAATTGGAGCTACGGTATCAATACCAAGGTCCTTCCCATCTTAGCGTGTAATTCCCATTTGCGTGCAAAGCTTTTTTTATGTGGTAGGTGGCAGACGAAAAGACGGTTCACCTGATGCTAAGCGATTGCCACTGCCCATGGACACCCGCGACACCAGTGGAGTCATAAGTGCGCTAACAACCTCTAAGCCCCCTTTCCCCCGGACTGAGGGACCCTCAGCGAAACACAACACAGTGCTGCTTCACGCCTGTTTTCTGTGAGGGTGAGGTATAAGGTATCCGGTCTAGCCGGCCATTCATGCCAAAGAGTGGCTCTCCCACGATCAAAAAGCTGTCACTTCGGAGCCCAGGGTACGTTTGGACCATGATCCAGGATTCGGGAAGTCAGGTAATTATAATGACGAGGTTTTACCAATGTAAAACGCTTATATGCATCATATTACACGCATGTAATAATTTGTAACAAAATAACTATTAATCGGTAAGAGTAACGAAATTGCTGTTCAGGAGTAATTGTTTACTTTGATAACAATGAGCGTCGAAAGTTATACTCGTACCATAATACTCGCAGTTCGATAAGCTACTTTTCCTATTTACACATAGTATGACGGAGTCCGCGAAACACTTATTCCGCAACTCCAATAAAATAGCAAAAGTTTCTATTTGTTTTATATATCGCTTTGGGGAGAAAAAGGGAAAACCTTTTGCTAATCTGTTGGCTATCATTGTTTATTGCGTATTATACCTACCAAATTATGAGAGTACAGTTAGTTAGAGCCTATCTATATAAGCACATATTTTTATTCGCAACAAATTTCAGAGCCGCCTGAAGTGAGAAAGCTCAAATAAATAACAGAATATATAACAATTTAAAGTAAGGAAAACAAAAAAAACTTATATTATGTAGGTAGTTACAAACTAATGGCCGTGTGGTCCCCGGCAGAGTAGAATAGGCCACCCTCACTCTTACCGAGGTGTCGTAAAAGGCGACTAAGGTGAAAGCTGCTGGTATGATCATCAGCACCCAGAGAAGGAAAACTCTGCATTTATATCAAAACCCTCGCCAACCCGTCTGTCAAGCGCGGTGAGTATGGCAATTGCCCCTCATGTGATTGAGGGAAGCCCGTGCCCCAGCAGTGGGGACTTAAATGGGCTGATGATGACAAACTAATGTGTGTCTGCTGCAGCAACCGGTGGGTCAAGGCCTCAGTGTTAGGGCATCCGCACGAGGCGAAATCACCTGACTTTCAGCGTCAGAGTGGCCGTCGTCACGTATCGGCCGTCGTACGCGGACGGCCGCCGTAGTTCAGTATGTGTTGGAGGAATTAGATAGTGGGCTTTTAACTTAAATTTAACGTTTTTTAAAATCACCCTTAAAGGGGGTTAAATATGAGATTAAATACCAGTATGGGGGGTTTAGCCATATAAAGTAAGATTCAGAAGGAAGGAAGTGAAGAAGCACAAAAAAAAAATAACAGAATATAACAATTTAAAGTAAGGAAAAAACCCCAAAAAAAAAAAAAAAAAACACCCCCCCCTTATGTTATGTAGTATTACAAACTAATGGCCGTGTGGTCCCCGGCAGAGTAGAATAGGCCACCCTCACTCTTACCGAGGTGTCGTAAAAGGCGACTAAGGTAAAGCTGCTGGCATGATCATCAGCACCCAGAGAAGGAAAACTCTGCATTTATATCAAAACCCTCGCCAACCCGTCTGTCAAGCGTGGTGAGTATGGCAATTGCCCCTCATGTGATTGAGGTAAGCCCGTGCCCCAGCAGTGGGGACTTAAATGGGCTGATGATGACAAACTAATGTGTGTCTGCTGCAGCAACCGGTGGGTCAAGGCTCAGTGTTAGGCATCCGCACGAGGCGAAATCACTGACTTTCAGCCGTCAGAGTGGCCGTCGTCACGACCGGCCGCCGTAGTCATTATTTGTTGGAGGATATTAGATAGTGGGCTTTTAACTTAAATTTAACATTTTTTGAAAATCACGTAGTAAAATATGACATTAAATACCAATATGAGGGTTTAGCCATTTTATAGTAAGAATCAAGAAGAAGAAGTGAGAAAGCACAAAAAAATAACAGAATATAACTTTTAAATTACTTGGGGTTTTTTTATGCAATAGGTGGGAGCCGAGATTCAGCAGACGGTAAACGATTGCCACCGCCCATAGACTACCCGCGACACCAGTGGAGTCACAAGTGCGCTGCCAACATTTACACCCCCCTTTCCCCCGGATTGGGCATGTACCCTCACTCACGTAGCGAACAGCACAGTGCTGCTTCACGCTGGTTTTCTGAGAGGCCTTTATATAATGATCATTTAATTAAGGCGACGGGTAGGGATCAACTAGCGACGCCAATCGATTTTAATTTTTAGCTACTAGACTTTTGGGTCTGCTTTTGTACTCGAAATGTGAATTACCGCCAAAAGCGGCCACTTTTAGCGTGAATTAATTTTTCGCCTACAAAAACGGACCTAACATAATGTCATTTAATTAATAGTATAAGTGTTTGCCGAGAGGTTGTAAATCCGAAATTGTTTAAAATAGATCCGGTTTGAAATCGATTGGCGTCGCTAGTGTGCCCTCATCGTCAGCCCATTTAAGTCCCCACTGCTGGGGCACGGGCCTCCCTCAATCACATGAGGGGGTAATTGCCATACTCACCACGCTTGGCAGACGGGTTGGCGAGGGTTTTGATATAAATGCAGAGTTTTCCTTTTCTGGGTGCTGATGATCACGCCAGCAGCTTTACCTTAGTCGCCTTTTACGACACCTCGGTAAGAGTGAGGGTGGCCTATTCTACTCTGCCGGGCACCACAAGGCCTTGCCGGCCCTTGCGTGCCCTAGCCGTCACCTTAATGAAGTTCTGATCCAACATCTATTGATCGATTGAAGAACTGATTGATTCGATGTCGATTTTAGTGTTTCATTCTTACCGTGCGACATCTTTGACCTGAAATAATATTGACAGGTGGATGTTGTACACATTTTTATAGAGTAGTGAAGACACTAGATTAAGATTTAAGAAAATCTGTCCCTAATGTAACACTTTCGAAAGAAAACATCAGTAAACATGAGCAAGTTAAACAATGAGCGAATTCTATTATTTCCGACAGTCCATCCCTCCATAGTTGACCTATTAAATATTGAGCGATTAAATACGACAGGAGCTATTTCCCGGCAAAATAGTCGCTGGAAGTGTGCAAAGTGCCCGATATGTTATGGAATAGTCGAGATTTTTGCAGTGGTTCGGTTGATATTTTTTATTTATTGGGGCTAACAATGGCATGCACCTATGTGATAGTAACAAGATGAACAGATTAGGAAGTTAGTGGTTGGTGAATAGAGAATGCACTTGTGTAACACACTTGTGCAGGGTAGTTGGTTTATTAAAGATGTTGACTGCCATTCAGTCCAGCCAACATCGGCTAGTCTACATCTATGATAAACCAACTACGCTGCACAAGTGTGAACACGTAGATGATGAAAAATGCCTTATTCATCATCGTCATCTTAGCGTTTTGTCCCGGTAGCATCCCAGAGCCTGGAGCCCGGGGCCCGCTATCCTAATTCGACTCCTCCACTTCACACAGTCTTGAGCATCCCTAATCGCATGCCATCCTTTCCACTGTCAAGCCACACCTATTTTGGTCTACCCCTTCTGCCGGTGTTGGCATGGCCAGACATCTGTTTCCAACGCACTGTCCGAGAAGAGGAAAGGACATTATTATTATTACGTTTCCATTCGCACATTTTTTTATCAAAATCCATTGCCAGCATAATGGCCTCCATTTCAGCGAGATCAGGACTCAGGTTGCTTATTACACTCATGTACAAAACGGTTAGCGCTATTTCGCCTTTAAAATTTTATCACTTTTGCAGATGGCGGTACAGTACGAGTCGATGCCGAACAGATAAATACAAGAGTGATAGCTGTTGAACCTTTAGCAAAAACGGACGCGTTGGTAAGGTAAATCCTTTGGGGTTTTTGAGAATAATTGTGACTAAATTCGGTACTAGTAGAAGTTCGCTCGGAATGGGTTGTGATATTATAATAGGTAGGTATACTGTTCTACGAGCAGCAGAGGGAATGTAACCAATAAAGTGATGAGTACATGTAAGTGGGTGGAGGAATAGAGGACAGCCGAAAAAGAGATGTATGGATGATTTGAATGAGAGGGACACATGGAAAAGGAAAACAAACTACGCCGACCACAGATAACCTGGGAACAGGGCAGGAGGATGATGATTGTTCTACCAGCTTTCGCCCGCGGCTTTGCTCGCATTATTTCCACTTAGTTCGTCGCTCCGTTTTGCCGTTATAATATTAGTATGGATTTCTCACCATACCTAATTCATGAGAGTCCGAAGATATCGCTTGAGAGTCCAGGTTATGGAATCTTTTTTAATTGTACTAGGGATAACCATCATGGCTGGCACCTTTTCACATGTAGGAACAAGGTGTGTGGGACTCTAAACCTAACTATGACCAATGGGGTTTCCATCTCAGCTCAATCGCGATCGGATACCACAGCCGGAATTGGACCGATAATCGCGCTCACCGCTTTATCCTTACTTGATAATATGTCCCGCACAAACAAATAAGATTACTTTGATTTTGTACGAATACAGTAGAAACCTGAAGAGTTTCCAGAGTAGTACCTCTGAGAAGGGTCTGGGGCATGGAACAACATTTAACGAATTCCAAGATTTATTTTAAAAAGTTATGATTGAATTATTTGAAGAGGATCTGTGACTCCTCTGGTATTGCAGGTATTCATGGGCGACGGTAATCACTTCATCATCATCATCATCAGCCCATTTAACTGATGATGATTAAGGCCGATTTAAACTAGCAAAAAACGATATGTTTTGTTTTGTGATTCATGGACCCCAATTCTCGGGCTCGTGACATTTTTTTTCATACGACATATATCACCAAAACACAGTTTTTTTTGTATGGTTCTCAGGTGATAACCGCCATGTAGTCAAAATGTCACGAGCATGAGAATTGGGCTAATGATATGCCACCGGGATAATTAGGTTATTTCTACAGGTAATGCCAAAAGTCAATAAAGGGCTGTAAAAATGACAAGGCCATTTTGAGTTGCCTAGGATATTACTAATTCTGTCAAAATTGGCGGTCTGACGATTTACTATTGGAATATGGCGTTGACTGTTAGATGAGTAGATAGTTGGTAGAACGGATTTTTATGCAAATTTTAAATTAACTTAGTTATCAACATCCTCCAACCGATTACGGCTACGGCAGCCAATCTCAACGATCAGCCACGTACACAGGATATATTATAGTGCTCAAGTGTGTGCTCAAACACAAGTGCACTCTCTATTCCCTTACCCTCATATTCCAATGGCACTACTGTGACATGACCAGAGAGGGATTGGACGCAGGACCAATGGCTTAACGTGCTTTCTGAAGCACCGGGGTACAAGACCACCAACTTCCAGACTCCGGGTTCCCACTAAGAATTTCTTACCGAAAACTTAGGTACAAATTTTTGGCCCGACCCGGGGATCACTAACCACTGCTCCACCGAGGCAGTCTTAATTACATATATAGCTAATGTAAAAATTGTAGGAGGTACCCTATATCATATTATAGTTACTACACATTTAAACCTACTTTGCCAATTTATTGAAATACATACTAATTACTTAGGTACTTAATTTGAATTAATTTGATAGGTACGTGGCAGACGAACAGATGGATCATCTGATGAACAGCGATTGCTGCCGCCTTGGACACCTGCAACACCAGTGCAGTCGCAAGTGCGCTGACAACCTTTAAATCCCTCTCCCCTGGATCGGGCCTCCGGTACCCTCCCTCACTTCACGCCGGTTTTCTGCGAGGCTGTGGTATCACTCCGCTAAATCGGCCCATTAATGCCGAAGCGTGGCTTTCCCACAAAATGTTCGACTTTGTGAGTACGCTATTTGGAGCGAAGACAAATCTATGACCATGAAACTTATATCAGCTACACTTGATTTTTTGTGGGATAAATAACGTGACTCTCTTTAAGTAAGTTTTTCTACTAGTAGCCCGCTGCGAACTTTGTAGTTTGGCTAAATGATTACCAAATAACTTACTTACTCTGCTGGCACAACAACCCGGAGACCTATTTTTGATGTATTCGTATGACTTAACGTTGTGACGAGCGCACGATTACTGATTTTCCTTCGACATCCTTCTATATTCAGCATTTTTTAATCATTCGTCTGCAATGGTCTGCAACGAGTGACCCCACCCTAGCTTGCTACATATATAGTAATATGTGGTCTTGCTACATATTAAGTAATCTTTGGTCTTGCTACATATATAGTAATCTGTGGTCTTGCTAAATATATAGTAATATGTGGTCTTGCTGCATATATAGTAATCTGTGGTCTTGCTACATATAGAGTGATCTGTGGTCTTGCTACATATATAGTGATCTGTGGTCTTGCTACATATATAGTAATCTGTGGTCTTGCTACATATATAGTAATCTTTGGTCTTGCTACATATAAAGTGATCAGTGGTCTTGCTAAATATATAGTAATATGTGGTCTTGCTACATATATAGTAACCTGTGGTCTTGCTACATATATAGTGATCTCGTTGGCCGAGTGACTTAAAGCGAGCGGTAGAAGCAACGTCAAAATGGTTGTCAATAGTAGTAGTATATGGCTGGTGTTTAGCATTTAAATTCTGCATGGAAGGGTTAGAATGTCAATTTACCATATTATATTGGCAATATCGAAATTGAATGATTCAAAAATTACCGGTCAACTTTATATCGACGTGTCTCTCTAATACACTTGACATTTTCGGAATCACACACGCGACCGTAACCGTGCGCGGGATAACACCATAAAAAAAAGATTCAAAAATAAGGAAAATAAGGAAAAAGTCATGCGACTTACAAGGCGAATGTGACTTACGTCGCATACGACGACACTAAGTCATACGAGTAAATAGAAAATAGAGCTCCCGGAGGCTTATTTTTGATTTACTCGCCTCACACGAGCGCACGATTACTACTGAATTTCCTTCGACATACGATATTCCGCATTTTTTAATAGTTCGTCTGCAACGAGTGACCCCACCCACTCGTTGGTAAAGATAAAAGATAAAAAAATATTTATTCAATTTAGGTCCACACATAAGTGTTCTACTTATGAATGTCAAAATAGGTACATAATATCTACCGCTGGTTCGGAATGTCGATTTCTACTGAGAAGACACCAGCAAGAAACTCAGTAGTTACTCTTTTCAAATATTGATGATGTTACAGAGTTTCAATCGAGAAAAAAAAATACAATTATGAAAGTTAATAGACTACTATGAATAACAACTCAAAATATTTATCAATTAACTTGACCAAGAATCCTTATCATTTAAATAGTCTTGTACACTATAGTAACCTTTCTTCATTAGGCAGGTTTTAATATGAGACTTAAACTTATCCAGTGATAGGTTAATGACATTTTGTGGTAGCTTATTAAATATCTTAATACATAAGCCAACAAACGAATTACCGATTTTATGAAGTCTGAGGACCGGGAGTGTACTCAACTAGTGACTAGTACTAGGACTAGTGTCTAGTAGAGTGACTTAAAGCGAAGCGGCAGAAACAAAGTCAAAATAATTGTCAACAGCTGTGACATGTTTTGACAGTTGACACAATGTGAAATTCATAGTTTTTTGTGACAAAAAGCAAAGATTTTCATATTCAGCCAATAGTCTATGGTTTTAGCATTCCATTTTCAATGCGGAAGTTACTGGTTTTGGTAAAATTCTGCATAGAAGGGTTAGAATTTATTTATTTAAAATTGGTACACAAACAGATTACTGAACATTATACAGCCACAAATATTAAATTTTCATTTTTACAAACAGCAATCCAAAATTAGCGTACACAACATGCTCAAAATTAGAGCTACACTTAAAAAAAAACAAAAAAATCTAAATTTTAATTACATTTAAAATATTCAAGTAGGTAACTATTTATAAGGTAGGGTTGAGGGTTGTTCTTTTCTGAATAACTCTGTAATGGATATCTTATATCGGCAAAAACTGCCATTGAAAACGTCAATACCTTTACCACTGTGAAATATTTGGTTGTACGATCGACACATCCTTACCACAGGGTTGAAAAAGGTGTTGTTTCTATACACCTGAGGTGCAAATATGTTCGGTTTGCGAGATCTGGATCTGGTAATGAATATCTATTTACCGTATTACGACGACTGCGTATTGCGACGACGCAAAAATGTAAATCAAAAATAGGTCTCCCAAACCGAGTTTTGGCCTCAAAAACCAGAGAACACCACTTTGGTCGATACGGCACTACTTCTTGGCAGTTATTATATAAGTCTTCGCAAAGGTCTTGAAGATTTGTTTCTAGCAATACCTAGGTCAGCCAACTCGGCGTCGGCCCTCTGGTCGGCCCTGGAGGCCTATTTTTGATTTACTCGTATGACTTAGCGTTGTGGCAAGCGCACGATTTCTACTGATTTTCCTTCGACATACGATATTCCGCATATTTGAATCATTCGTCTGCAATGAGCGACCCCACCCACTCGTAAGCGAGGGGTAGAAGCAACGTCAAAATAGTTGTCAATAGCAACAAGCATAAACAAAATATTATAATTTCAAAACTTTGCTTTGACCACGGCGGTATGTATGATTTGACTGGTTTTGACAGTTGACACAATGTGAAATTCATAGTTTTTTGTGACAAAAAGCAAAGATTTTAATATTCAGCCAATAATCTATGGTTTTTGTATTCCATTTGCAATGCGGGAGTTACTGGTTAAAATTCTGCATGAAATGGTTGAAGTGTCAACTTACCGTATTATATTGACAGCATCGAAATTGAATGATTCAAAAGTAAGGGAAATCGAAGGCGAATGTGACTTACGTCGCATCCGACGACATACGAGTAAATCAAAAATAGGGGTCCCGAACGAAGCACAAACTTTTCGTAGCGTATGCGTATCGGAAGCAACTGTATGAAAGCTGAGGAGCTCCATCTATCATTCGTAAGCATAATTATGTTCTATACTCTTTCACTTGGAATTAAAAGGTGACAAAGTATGGCGTGGCCTGCTACGATTACGCTACGAATTTCTTTAATGTTTGTGCTAGCCCCTCTAGTATGCTTTCTTTACAAGACGATCCTCTTCTAATCTCTCGAGGTGGCCAAGCCAAATAAAATAATTATCAAATAAGGGAAAACCTATTAGAAGAACTCTAAGCGAATCACTACACAAGGCGGGTCGACCGCAATCGAAATGGCGACTTAATTATTCAGCTTTTACCGCCAACCACGGTGCGAAGTCTGCCAAATGTATTTCTTATATTGGTGACACATGGACCTGAGGATTAGAAAGCTTTTTTAATGTGATAGGTGGCAGGCGAGCAGACAAGTCGCCTCAATGGTAAGCGATTGTCGCCGCCCATAGACACCCGCGACACCAGCGCAGTCACAAGTGCGCTGCCAACCTTCCTATGCAGTCGCAGCAAAACAGCACAATGCTGCTTCACGCCGGTTTTCTATGAGGCTATGGTATAACTCCGATCGAGTCGGCCCATTCATGCCGAAGCGTGGTTTTCCACAGTCGCAAAAAAGTTGCGGGTGTCCGTTCTTATCATCGGGTGATCCTTTCCTATCAGCAAAAATGCCAATAACAGGAACTTGTTCAAAGTATTGCTACTCAATAGTTTGAACGACGGGCCGTCAGTAATCAGCATCGCAATTTCGATGATAATAAATATGAAACGGTTGAAAACCCCGACTATTCGAACTAACCAACCATGAGGCTCGCAAGCACGAGGCTAATCAAATTGTCGGCGCTAGGCAACGCAATCAAGGCCGCTATAAAGATAACTCGCAGCCTAGAATAGTGATGTGACTTTAGTGCTCATTTGGGTAAAAATATTGACATGAGTTATTAAAGGTGGAGACAACCAACTTGACAGTAAGAAGAGGATAACTATCCGCAGGATATTTTACTTCGTTATTTTATGTTCGTTATTAAACTAAAAAAATATAATATATATATATGCGGACAGCTAAGGAATGGAACTCCTTGCCAAGGTCTGTTTTTCCGAACCACTACAATCTGGACATCTTTAAGGCAAGAGTGAACAGGCATCTCCTAGGCAAACGCGTTACATCCTAGACCTCATCGTCACTTTCCATCAGGTGAGATTGTGGTCAAGCGTTAGCCTACAGTTCGTAATAAAAAAAAAATATGATTCTGGATGTAGAATTAAAACTCTCCGCATGGGCTGATGCAATTCCAAGGTTTTAAATTAGTATCTAGTGGTTTTTAGTGAACAAATTTGGTGTTTATTTGTGCAGTGAAGTGCCGCAAAGTGATCCTGATAGTAAGAACCTTTAAATTGTATCGTTTTTAACACTGCTATTGTGTGTCGAGTGAGTTATCACGTGAGAACTTGATTAAACCTAATAGAGTCTTAAAACCCGCGATTGTGCTTAGAGTGGTACCAGCAGAATCCGTAGGTCGATAAAACGTAAAACATCGGCGTTTTTGGCACGACTGTGACTTTTACTGACTTTGACTGTTGGCTACCCACTTATTCTCAAAAAGTTACTTGAAATTGCCAAGATATCTTTGGGTAGAGTCATAATATAAAAAAGCCAAAAAATTGTTCTTCCAATGCCGATATAGCTTGTTTAAAGTGACGGGTAGGGCACATTAGTGACGCCAATCGATTTTAATTTTTAGCTACTAAACCGGATCTATTTCGGGATTATAACCTCTCGGCAAACTCTTATACTATTTATTAAATAAAATTAAATATTAAATAAATAAAAAATATGCACAATTGTTGGGTCCAACGCGTACACGAAAAATTGATTGACGCCAAAAGCAGCCACTTTTGGCGTGAATCAATTTTTCGCGTACAAAAGCGGAAACCCCGAAATTGTTTAAAATAGATCCGGTTTAGTAGCTAAAAATTTAAATCGATTGGCGTCGCTAGTGTGCCCTACTCGTCACCGTAACGAGTGAATATGCGAATGACATTATAAACCAGCAAAAAACAATATATTTTTATTTGTGATCCCTGATATGCCACCGGGATAATTTTGTGAAGTAAGGTTATATATACAGGTAATGACAAAAGTCATTAACAGCTCTAAAGATGACAGGGCCATTTTGAGTTGCCTAGGATAATACTAATGCTGTCAAAATTGGGGTCTCACGATTCACCAATGGAATTAAGTAGGTGTTAACTGTTAGATGAGTAGTTGGTAGAACGGATTTTTATTTTACTCTGCCTATAACTTCGCTATATCTTACCTTTATCGTTGGCCAGATATTGGTCAAACCCTAAATCAGATAGCAGTGTATCGTTGGAATAGAACACATCGTTACGTTAGTCATATCTACATTAAGGGCGTGTCCCGATTAGGCAAAGAGTAAGCGATTGACTTTCTGGACTGTAAGCGCCTAACGACTAAAGTGCCTGAGCTACTAAGTACGGAATCCAGTCAATGTACGAAAGATTGTACGAATTTGTAGGTTAAAAAAACTGCGTACACTCAGTGTTTGGGCACTTCACTTGCATAAGAAGCAAACAATCAGCCGCTCACTGTTCACCTAAAGAGGCTACTCCCTAAGAAGATTCATGTCGTTATACAAAATAGCGAGACAATACCTTCAAACAGCACAGCCGCTTTATCGTTCCCTTTTCAATCTGTTAAAACAATGTCGATGAGACGTTTATTGGACAGTAACTTTATTGAGCATCGATAGAAAACAAAATGGATCGTTTCCATAGGAATAGAAAACTTTGACGTCAAATTATCTTTAATGCTAGCAAAGCCAAAATCGATTTCTATCATTGATTTTCTACCTTATATAGAATGGTTCTTATATTATGTTGATTAGTTAAATCACATCAATATCGATCCATTTTGATAATGTTGTCTATTTTCGATTGATTTATTGATTGGACAGCACTGTACCTTGATAATAGCAAAGGTATATTATTGTAAAATGAAGCAGCTTTGATACTGCTTCATTTAACAAGAAAGCGCATTGTCATATTTCTACACAAGTGACATGAAACCACTGGTTTTCGAGAATCATCAATACTGTTCGAGAAATATTGGGCTCAAATCACATCACTAGCCTGAAGTAAACGTTACCCAGTTAGGATGTTCATTACGGTCCCGAAGAAAACTCAATGTACGTTGATTATTTACAAAACACGTGGAAAGGTTCTGTTTCGATTTCTACTCATGGGGTTTGGCAACTGGCCATGAAAATGTAAAGTTAAATATTTTTAGGTATTCTAAAAATGTTTCTACTTTTCCACGGAGTAAGAAACCAAGATTTTTACGTGATAGGTGGTAAACAAGTAAACGGATCACCTGATGTCAAGTAATTGCCCTCCCCTCAACACCATAGCTACTCTGCCAACCTTTAAAAACCTTTTGATATTCGGCACTCTCACTCACTCGGGGAAATATATAAATAATAAAAAAATATTTCACAACATCTCATATACTATTGATCTGACTCCGAGCTCAAGCACCTGTATTACGGATATCAGAATCAACAGTAGGATTACAAATATATAAATATGATACATACTTTTCTTTTGTAAATACATACTTATAATACATAGAAAACATCCAGACCAATACAAACAGAGATGTTTATGCACACAAATGTTTGTACTGTGCGGGGATCGAACCCGCAACTCTTGCACCAGAGACAGCGTTCACTACCACTGTTCCAAGTAGGTCGAAATATAGCGCGGACGTTGCTAACCGCCGGTTTCTGTAAGGCTGTATTACTATACATTCAACCATTCAACCGGAGTTGAGTCATTCTTGCCAAAGCGTGACTCTCCCACGAGCAACCTATCGTTCGGAAACCACACGTTCTTATTCACTGCGCTACCATATGTTATTTACCTCAAAGTTGTCTGGTAGAGATCGCTCCCAGCGATAACACCGCCTAAATTGTACACTGAATATCTGTATACCTAGCCTTAAAGTTTTTATGTTGTGCATTAATATCCTCCAACCAACCGATTACTGCTACGGCGGCCAATCTCAACGATCAGTCACGTACGCAGGATATATATTAGTGCTCAAGTGTGTGCACAAACACAAGTGCACACTCTATTCCCTTACCCTCATATTCCGATTGGATACTACTGTGACACGACTGGAGAGGGACCTAGCGCAGGACCAATAGCTTAACGGGCTTTCCGAGGCACAGGGGTACAAGACCGATAACTTTCAAACTCGCTGCCACTAAGAATTTCTTACCGAAAACTTTTAACTCTAGGTACAAATTTTTGGAACGACCCGGGCCTATCAATCGCTCTGAGCTTCATTCTCCTGTAAATATTCACTCTAATATTTACCGTGGGAGAGCCACGCTTTGGCAGCAGCACTGTGCTGTGTTTCGCTGCGTGAGTGAGGGTACCGGAAGCCAAATCCCGGGGAAAGGGGGGTTTAAAGGTTGGCAGCGCACTTGTGACTCCACTGGTGTCGCTGTTAGGTTAAATTCCAAGAACGCCTCTCAAAGAGTATGTACCTTCAACAAAATGACGTATAGTTTAAAACGTTATTTCAACTTTCTTTTGTCTTCGTAAGTTAAAAGGAAAACAGTTGAGTCTTTTAGAGTGGAATATTTTGCCTAATTGCGTTTATAACGTTCTTTGAGAACCATATGAGACGTGTCCGGGACGCCTTTGAGTCTTTTGTGCATTTTTACTAGACCTGGTAAAAACGTATCTTTCAAAAGATTGGAACATTTGCATCTGGATCAGTGCAAAGATGCGGAGCAGTGAAACGCTTCACTCTTAGATCCGTGATTAATTGATTTTGTTACGAATGAATAACGATCCCCTCTCCTGCTGTGCCATGTAATATACCTACCTCTTTTCCTCGTAAGAATAATACATAGAAAGACGGTTACCTATTCTATTCTATTCCCTATTCAAAGACTCATTCGCTTTGAATTTGGATTATTCCGGTCCTTCGGATCATTCCGCTCACTCGGATCATTCAGCTCATTCGAATTATTCGGCTCACTCGGATCCATTCGAGTCGAATGATACATTCGCAGCGAACATTAGAGATTCTGAACAGTGTATCATTTGGCTGAGTCGGATCACTGAGTCGTTTCAAGTAAAGAGTTACACACGTCATTCATATCATCATATTTGTGGAATAGAGTTATGCGGAAAGGATGACTCTATTGTCCCTGTACAGAGATTCTTGTAGAAGTACATGACAAAAGCTTTGCACACCCAATTCCTCCTGCCAGATCAAGATGGAGTGCGCCAGAGCAATACAGAGACTCGTGTCGTCATTGTAAGTGAAACAGTATTTAAAGCCATGCATTACGGTGAAGCGTAAGAGACCAGTTTACAAGATCGTTTTTTTAACTCACACAACTATTTTGATTCTACATAAAAAAAAAACAATTGAACAATTTTAGACGCTCGCGCAGTTTCGACCATAGGACGTAGGATGCTGCCTTATGGTTTTGATATAATTTGCTGTGTCCTGCTCTCGTAAGACGAGTAAGACAAAGACGATTTTCTGTGGTCAATGTTGTTTTAAAGTCAGTCAAGTTACGTCACGTTAGTCAGCGATATCCCAAAAACGCATACGTGCATATTTCGCTCACACAATGCGAGGAGAAAATCTAGAAAACTGATTGTGGGTGGAACATCGAAGGCAGAAGATCGCGCGGTCGTTCACCAACAAGGTGGACCGCTCAGATAACAGACTCGTCGTCTTCCAAATTGTTGTGTGCGCAGTTGTAGGAGATGCGCTAGACAGAAACCGGTGGAGGCAGATCGTCCACTCCAGATGCAGACATGATACTGACCACGTTCCTCAGACATGAGGGACCGACTCCAGAGAGAGAAAGTCACTTAACAGCAGGTGGAATTGAGGTCAAATCCTTTCTGTTGTGAAAAAAGGAACAGTAAAATATTTTGCCTAATAATTGCTTTCCTAGCACTTTGAGATCCACATGAGACGTGTCCGTGCCTTTGAGTCCTTTGTGCATTTTACTTGTAAATCATATTTGTGGAGTGGAGTTGTGCGGAAAGGATAACCCTGTGTTGTTCCTGTAAAGTGATTTTCGTGTGATTTTTGTAGAAGTACGTGTTGGAATACTTAATGCTTTGTTCACATATTGTTTGTACGAATATTATCAACCAGACCAACCCGACGTTTCACTCTGCACGATTCTCCGACTCATAAAAACGTGATTCGCTTCTACATTTTAGATAAGTAGTTTACACAGCAATAATTTTGATTAAATTATATTTCCTCAATGTGATGTAAACAAATGCAAATGATCAAATGGATCACCGGTATTTAAGCGATTGCCCTGGGCACCCACAACACCAGCGACATCAGCAAAGTCAAGTACTTACAACACAAGTGCTTCCAACCTTTTAACTCTCCTTCTCCCCAATTGGGCCAAAGGTACCTTAACTCACTCGGCAAAGCACAGCGCAGATGCTGCTTTACACCAGTTTTCCATGAGGCCATGAAAAGGGAGTTTAAAGAATGGCAGCTTACTTGTAACTACACTCGTGTCGCAGGTGTCAAATGAAAGAAAAACGCTCACCATGATCCATCTGCTAGTGTACCACTTATCTTATAAAAATATATCTAATTGAGAATCGAACCCAGAACCTTCTGCGCTTGGGCGCATATCAAAGCTTCTGTGACATTTATGTGGTTAAGAACGGAAATACAGACCGACCAAGATCAGAAGGCACTTCAGTGACATTGACAGGAGGGCGTTGTACAACGTTTTTTCTATGCAAAAATGTCAAAACAGCATTAGTTCCGACTTTTACCACGTGCCAAATAACCGTAGGCCGACTATGATATAATAAAGCTACTTGACTGCCTCGTTGGCGCACTTTAAAGCGACGGCAGCGCTTGGGATCCCGGGTTCGATACCCGGGTCGGGCCAAAATTTGTACCTGAGTTTTCTGTTAAGAAATTCTCAGTGTCAGCCCGGAGTCTGGAAATTGGCGGTCTTGCACCCCCGTGCCTCGGAAAGCACGTTAAGCCGTTGGTCCTGCGCCCGATCGCTCTCCAGTCGTATCACACTGGTATCCCATCGGATTATGAGGGCAAGGGAATAGAGAGTGCAGTTGTGTTTGCGCACACACTTGAGCACTATAATATATCCAGCGTAAGTGGCTGATCGTTGAGATTGGCTGCCTTAGCCGAAATCGGTTGAAGGATATTATTATTAATATAGGTAATTTAATTTTAAAAAGAGAACCTCAGATAAAACAATTCAAATTAAAACTTCCAGCAACCGATTCTTATGCAGTTCTCCTCAACCTTTTCTATTCTCAAAGGAGGTGAAACTTTTTTATTACTTTTTTCTGGAGTCTTTGAGGGGACGAATTAATTTGACGAGAGCACAGAGCTGGTAACGATGTCCACTTGTGAGCCGTTTCTTTACGGTTTTTATCTTTATTTCAGTTTTATAACGAGTGTCTTTGCTAGTGAGAATTTGAGGAACTTTTTTGGAGCAAAAATACTTTTAATAAGGTCATTACGGCTTTCTGTAGCACCTCTTTATGTTGATGATATTCAGTCTTTTATGAAACGAAAAAGGTTTTTTAACTCTGATTTGACCTTGGATTAACATTTTCATATCCTAATCTACAAAATGTTCATAAGTTTCTTTTATGTAATAGGTGGCAGACGAGCAGACGGATCGCCTGATGTCAGCAATTACCGCCACCCATAAAAATAGCCCATAGCAACAGAGTCACAAGTACGCTGCCAACCTTTTAACACACCTTTCCCCCCGGATTGGGCCTCAGAATCATTATCTCAATTGTGGGTACTAACTATCCGAAATAAGAAAAAGGACAACTTTTTTTGGTCCAAGTGACAGCCAGAAATATTTTTTACTGTATTCTGTAGGACTTCACGCCCTGAGTATTTATTCCTATGTCACCAAAGAAGTAGAGTTTTCTTGGTTTTATTTGAGTTCAAAAATCAACATCTTCATACTCGTACATTTTCAGAGAATTTGGTAACAATTTTTTTTTTTTTCGGTTTCCCAAATCTTGACATTTGAACATCAGGGGAATAAGTTCTAATAAAATACAGCACATTTTTTATGGCAGACGAGCAGTCGAATCGCCGGTAGTGATCGCTGCCACCAGTACAGTCACAAGTGACTGGCGTGAAGCAGCACTGTCCTGTGTTTCGCTGCGTGAGTGAGGGTACCGGAGGCCCAATCCGGGGGTTAGGTGGGTTTAAAGATTGGCAGCGCACTTGTGACTCTACTGGTGTCGCGAGTGTCCATGGGCGGCGGCAATTGCTTACCATCAGGTGGTCCGTCTGTTCGTCTGCCTACCTATTACATAAAAAAAAACAAGTGCGCTGCAAACCTTTGGACCACCCTTTCCCCCGGACAGGGGAACCAGACCTTTTTAATTACATGTTCCATCACCGCCCACCCGACAACAAGGCACGGCGAGGGTTTTCATCCTTATGTGGTAGAACTACCCCTTATCCGCACGAAGCGATTCGCTTCCACATTTATGATGCGGACGTCTAAGGAATGGAACTGACTTTGTTTTTCCTGACCACTATAATCTGGACATCTTTAAGGCAAGAGTGAGTAGGCATCTTTTAGGCAAATGCGTATCATCCTTGGCCGTGTGGTCCCCGGCAGAGTAGAATAGGCCACCCTCTCTTACCGAGGTGTCGTAAAAGGCGACTAAGGTAAAGCTGCTGGCATGATCATCAGCAACCAGAGAAGGAAAACTCTGCATTTATATCAAAACCCTCGCCAACCCGTCTGCCAAGCGTGGTGAGTATGGCAATTACCCCTCATGTGATTGAGGGAGGCCCGTGCCCCAGCAGTGGGGACTTAAATGGGCTGATGATGATGATGATGATGATGTATCATCCTAGACCTCATCGTCGCTTTCCATCAGGTGCGATTATCGTCAATCGTTAGCCTATTGACCAAACAAATGTTCAGAATTATTATCACAAATTGTTTGTAAGAACGTAAGCTCTTTGAGAAACTATCCGAAACGTAATGATTTTCCCTTACCAACGAACTAGTGGGAATACGCACATAGATAAGGTGCGTGCCCGATTTTGAACAACTGGGTAACTGATACCGATTCATTAGAAGCCCTTGGTGACATTGTCTAGCGCCGAGTTTCAAAGGCCACTAATGAACTTCTATTACACTTGGCGGCTGTGTTACGTTGTTATCATGAAACAAAGCAGATGGTGTAGGGTTGCCACTACGTCGTCGTCGTCTTAGGCGAGCTTCAATGTAGGTAGGTATTCCAAATTCTAATGTTCTTTAAATTATTAAAATTAGTAATCGGTTGGAGGATATTAATCCTCCAACCGATTACAGCTACGGAGGCCAATCTCAACGATTAGCCACGTATGCTGGATATTTGTAGTATGAAGAAGTAACTCGGTATTTTACCGGCTTGCCTTGCCACTGCATTATTTGCATTGCTCATAAAATTTTGTAGGCGTTTAGTCAATTCAAACTATTTCAACTAAGTGTGACGCTAACTGAACAATTTAACAGATAAAAATATCGCTGGCCCATATTTTTCTTAAGGGAAGCCGACGGGAATCGGCTTATATGGACTCTTCGCCACTGCTGGATATATTATGGTGCACTCTCTATTCCCTTACACTCATATTCCAATAGGGCACCAGCATGACACGACCGGAGAGGGATTGGGCGCCAGGCCAACGTCTTAACGTGCTTTCCGAGGCGTGTTGGTACATAACCTCCTTCTAGACTCCAAGTTGGCACTAAGAATTTCTTACCTAAAACATAGGTACAAATTTTTGGTCTGAACTTTGGATCGAGCCCGGGACCTCTTGCGCAGCCGTCGCTGTGTGCGATCCACAAACCACTGCGCCACCAAGCCAGTGTTCTTTATGAAACATATAAACGTCTTTGCAAGAAATGTCTCCCGCTATCGATCATCAGTTGTGGTTGCCCTTCCGTGTTAACTTGCAATTGAATTGTTTTTTTTATGATGTATGGGGTAGACGTATCACCTGATGGTAAGCAATTACCGCCGCCCATGGACAGCTGTCAGGTCAAAAGAGTCATAGGTGCGCTGCCGGCCTTTTTAAAAGGGAGTACGGTCTTTTCTTGGAGGTTTGCAGGTCGTATCAGTCCCAATCTTAATCCCACTATTGATTCTGATATCCGTAACACAGGTGCTCGAGCTACCTTTATCGGAGTCAGATCAATGTATGTCATCATCATCATCATCAGCAACCCACACTCGTCCACTGCTGGACATAGGTCTCCCCTAATGCACGCCACTGCTCCCGATTTTCGGCCACCCTCATCCAGCCCACACCAGCCAGCCTTCGAATGTCATCATCCCATCTTGTCGCAGGGCGTCCTACACTACGCTTACCGAGTCGCGGTCTCCACTCAAGTGATCAATGTATGTGATGTAGTGAAATATTTATCCGACGCCCTTTTGGTCTAGAGGTTTAAGTACCGGATCGTGATCTCGGGGTCCTAGGTTCGGGTCGAGCGAAAAGTATGTTTAAATTTTTTCGAACATAGCACGGGAGCTCGGGTTTGTGATCACCAATTCGCATTTGGCAAGCTTGGTGATTAAGCCTAATCCCATCATAGTAGCGATGACTTGATTTCTATAATGGAGGGCTTAGCCCTGCAGTGGGACAGTTTATAGGTTGATACTTTTATTTATTAATCTATTATTTGTGCTTCTATGTAAACGTGTGTGCATTCCTAATTTATTATACTGTCTAAAATGTGGTGCTCTTCCTTCTGCTCATCATGAACATCCTCTATCTTCATAAAAGTGAATTAAGAAGAGGTAAGTAGATTATTTTTATTAATTCCATTACTTTTCATCAGGTGACTCGCTTGCTCGGTTATCGCCTCTAGCTTAAAAAAAGAAACAATTTCCTTCTTCATAGAGATCCTTGGCCGTGGGAAAGCCACGCTTTGGCATAAATGAGCCGGCTCAACCAGAGTGATAACAATGGCTCACAGAAAACCGTCGTGAAACAGCACTGTGCTGAGTTTTGCTGCGTGAGTTTCGAGTAAAGCCCAATCCAGGGGAGAGTTGTTTAAACATTGGCAGCGCACTAGTGACTCCACTGGTGTCGCGGGTATCCACGAGCGGCGGTAACCGCTTACCATTGGGTGATCCGTCTGCTCATCTGCCACCTATTACAATATAAAAAAAAGAGATTTGAAGAGAGTCCTTTTTTTCCACGGTAGGCGGCATCTGTAAAATTGCTGAATGCTCCACCCCTCATTTTAGGGAAGTGGCGGGTTAGAAAGAGACAAAAAGTAGACTATATCACTCTCTATCCCTTAAACTATGTTTAGTAAAAAAATACATAAATTCGCCTCTCTGTTTTGCCGTGTAAGACGGACAAAAAACAATTAGAGTATGAGCCTATAAACTGTCTCACTGCAGGGCAAAGGCCTCCATCATAGAAATCAAGTTATCGCTACTATGATGGGATTAGGCTTAATCACCACGCTTGCCAAACGCGGATTGGTGACCAAAAACCCGAGCTATTTTCGAAACATACTTTTCGCTCAACCCGAGAATCGAATCCTGGACCCCGAGATCACGGCCTGGTATACTTAGGTAAGGCACTAGACCGCCAGGGCGTTAATACTAGTATGGATGTTTAATTTTCTAATATATTTTTATTGTAATATTATAATTAATTTTTAAACTTCTCCGCTTCTTCTTCTCTAATTTTTAAAGCGTTACCTAGTAAACACGATCTGAGGTCTGTTTTTCCGGACCACTAAAATCTGATCTTTAAGGCAAAAATGAACAGGCATCTTCTAGATAAACGCCTTACATCGCAAAGCTAAAAAAAAAACCGGCCAAGTGCGAGATCGGACTCGCGCACCGAGGGTTCCGTACAAACCTGCAAGGTTTGCAAAGTTCGTTCATTACGACAATCGAGTCATAACTATGGTATTTTTATTGCAAAATAAAATTCATAACATTACAATGGGGAAAGATGGAGGAGCATAAATTTAAGACAAAGATCTCTTTATCGTTTCAGTAATCCTTTATTTTATATTAACACATATCATTTCGATAAAAGAACGTCGAAATATAAAGAAGAAGGCTATTTCGTCTTCTTTAAATGTTGCCCTCCCCATATATAGTATAATAACTCGCGGTCATTGCTGTAACTACAATTATGTTTACAATCACAATTTTTATGGTGGTATAACTACTTAAAATTTTAAGCTGTTCGGAATTTTTCTGTTACCTGTGCTGTAAGCTATTGCTTCTTACCAAATTTCGAGATTCTATGTCAACGGGAAGTGGTCTTTAGGTTTTAATTCCCTTGCGTGTAGTTGCGAGTTTCAAAATATGCGGTATCAATGGTTGTACTTTTGCGTTTTTGCGTTGACTTAGAATTATTTTTTTCACGGGTTAAAGGCAATTAGATCTAAGTATTTGATATGAATTTCGACTTGATAGCTCTACGCGTTCATGAGGAAAAAAGTAATAAGTTTATATTTATTAAAAATATATATTTTGTAATGTAACTAAAAATTTAAGGTTTTCGGAATTTTTCCTTTATGTGTGCCATAAAACGTTGCTTCATGCCAAATTTCAAGATTCTGGGTCGACTGGAAGTACCCTTTAGGTTTTGATTCCCTTGCGAGTACTTGCGAGTTTCAAAATATGCAGCTTAAATTGCTGTTTCTTTTGATTGCGTTGACATAGAAGTTTGATTTTGTTACAGCTTAAAGGTATTATAGACCTGAGTATTTGGTATGAATTTCAATTTAATACCTCTACGCGTTTATGAGGAAATGGGTAGTAAGTTTAAAATTATTAAAAAAATATATATTATGTGATGTAACTAAAAATTTATGGTTTTCGTAATTTTTCCTTTATCTATGCTATAAAACGTTGCTTCGTACTAAATTTCAAGATTCTGAGTTCACGGGAAGCACCCTGTAGGTTTTGATTCCCTTGCAAGTGTCGAAAATTTGCGGCATAAACGGCTGTATCTTTTGATTGCGTTGGTTTAGAAGTTTGATTTTTCACAGCTTCAAGGGACAGTAGACCTGAGTAATTGATATAAATTTCAGCTTCATACCTCCACGCGTTCCTGAGAAAAAGGGTCTTGACAGACGGACGGACGGACGGACAACAAAGTGATCCTATAAGGGTTCCGTTTTTTTCCTTTTGAGGTACGGAACCCTAAAAAATCAAATACCATTTTTTTTTTGTAATCATAAGACTTCTCAATTATTTATAGAAACATCGTTGAAAGAATTACTTGGTTTTCATTTAAACTCCCTGAGATATCACAACTTTACAATCACATTATTTTGGGCAAACCCAAAACGCTCCATACAAATGGCTACTGAGATGTGACGTCACACGACAGTCTTTTGTATTCATTTCATCTGAGTTTTGTATGGTAGCTAAATCAAAAATTTCGTTTATGTCAATGGTTCTATTACAATAGTTGCTGCAAATTATATGGGTTATTTCTTGCACTATCGCATACATAGATGCGACTGCCCGAGGAGAGCGAGACACCCACCGTCTGGTCCCCGGCAGAGTAGAATAGGCCACTCCCACTCTTACCGAGGTGTCGTATAAGGCGACTAAGGTAAAGCTGCTAGCATGATCATCAGCACCCGGAGAAGGAAAACTCTGCATTTATATCAAACCCCTCGCCAACCCGTCTGCCAAGCGTGGTGAGTATGGCAATTACCCCTCATGTGATTGAGGGAGGTCCGTGCCCTAGCAGTGGGGACTTAAATGGGCTGATGATGATGATGATGATGATATGAGTTATTAAATGGTATAATTATTTTTAAATAATTTCATACTTTTGAAATGGACTTCCCCGCGAATATTTGAATGACCATAAAACCGGCTAGACGTTATATTTTTAATTGATAATTTTTGCTACTGGCACATATTTACCTATATTTTGATAAAATATTTATATTATGTAAAATCTCAAGCTTAGTCAAATACACTATTGCATCCGATGGAAAGCCACTCTCACCATCAGAACTCGTCATACTAAGTGAAATGACTCTGTTATTGGGTACGAGTGGCAGCCCTATTAGCTGATAAGGGGCGAGTGTAAACAAAGCCGTTTGTAAATCACCGCGCGGCAACGCTCGCAATCGCATGCCCGCATCGCATCGCGTCGCGTCACCCGTGATACCGTGACAACCCAGGAGCTAGACTAACTAGACAATAGTATGAAGAAAAAGTGAAGTAAATTATTGAAGGTGGAGTAAATTCCTGACCGAATGGTGTCCTAGGACTGGCAGACGAAATCCAGGTCGTCCAGTGTCACGATGGGTCGACGACGTAATAATAATATCCTACAACCAATTACGGCTACGGCGGCCAATCTCAACGATCAGCCACGTACGCAAGATATATTATAGTGCTCAAGTGTGTGCGCAAACACAAGTGCACTCTCTATTCCTTTTCCCTCATATTCCGATGGGACACCAGCGTGAAACAACCGGAGAAGGATCGTGCGCAGGACCAACGGCTTAACGTGCTTTCCGAGGCACGGGGGTACAAGACCGCTAACTTCCAGACTCCGGGCTGACACTAAGAATTTCTTACTTGTAAACTTAGGTACAAATTTTTGGTCCGACCCGGGGATCGATCCCTTTTAATTCAGAACCTCTTGCGCAGTCGTCGCTTTATAGTGCGACCCACTAACCATTACGCCACCGAGACAGTAATACAGACGACTAGTTTGAACAGTGGTTGTGAACGCTGCCTTTGGTCCAAGGGTTGCGGGTTCAATCCCCGCACAGTACAAACATTTATGTGCATTAACATTTTTGTTTGTTTTGTTGTGGGTTTTTTCTATGTATTTACAAAAGAAAATTATTATATGTATATGTCACCGGAAAATAACAAGATCCGTAAGTTTATCAATTTACTAGGAAGTTTATAAACTTTCGTAGGATTCTAAACGGGAGATAAATTGTATATTTTACGTCTACATTTTCGTACATTGATAATCTTACTGAACCCACTCGTAAAATATAAGTAAGCAATATCCAAACGCTACGCGCGATCTGATTGGCATTGTCAGTATGAACATTGACCAATCAGAGAGCAGTGTGTTATTTTACGTATTTCAAAGATTCGTATATTTAAAAGAGTTTGTGTGATTGGTCGAACCATATAAAAATTTTTCGAATAGATATCCGTTAGTTTATAAATTTACCATGTGACGACGGAAATTGATAAATTTACGTAAATGTGGACGTAAAATAATACAATTTATCTCCCGTTTAGAATCCTACGAAAGTTTATAAACTTCCTAGTAAATTGATAAACTTACGGATCTTGTTATTTTCCGGTGACATATATATTTGCAATCCCACTCTGATTTTGTTGATTCTGATATCCGTAATTACACATGGGTTATTGCACACATCCCCATTAGTCGTTCAATGGGGACAAAAGTTCACCAAAATCGTGGGGACTACAAGGGTCCCAGCAGCTGAGGACCGTGTACATTGTCGTTAGGGAAAGGAAGCCTATACTACAGAATATAGTCAGGAGTGAGTACCTATTATCGATTTGATGATGACGCCGTGTGGTCCCGGCAGAGTAGAATAGGCCACCCTCACTCTTACCGAGGTGTCGTAAAAGGCGACTAAGGTAAAGCTGCTGGCATGATCATCAGCACCCAGAGAAGGAAAACTCTGCATTTATATCAAAACCCTCGCCAACCCGTCTGCCAAGCGTGGTGAGTATGGCAATTACCCCTCATGTGATTGAGGGAGGCCCGTGCCCCAGCAGTGGGGACTTAAATGGGCTGATGATGATGATGATTATGAAGAAAATACTAGCCAAATAATCATGGCACGCATTAGAACGCCCTTCGCCTGCCACTCTTGTTGGACCTTAGAAGATCTCTGACCCAGAAAGAGGTTTAAAAATTGGCTGCTCACTTGTAACTCAACTTGTGTTGCGGGTATCCATGGGCGATGGCAATCGCTATCCATCAGATGATCCGTCTGCTGGTCTGCCACCGTGCACATAAAAAAAAAACTCTTTCTGTTGCAGCTTTTCAAATCTTTGAAGGACATTTTTTTTTTCAATATCAAAGTTTTACCTTATTGGTCACAATATTATTGTTCGCAACAATATTTTTTGTATTTGTTTTTATGGAACATTACACATTTATAACTATTAATTGGGATGCAACTTCGTTTCAGCATATAACATGGGAATAAATATTTTCGATAAAATAATAACGAATCTCGAACATTCAAACTTTCATGTACTTTTATTTCCCATTTGAATTTTTATTAATTCGGACATACTCCGCCCACAAAATATAGTTAAATAATAAAATAGGTTTAGAGCACAGATTTAGCTTAAAAAAAACTCCGAACCTACTATTTGTTTAATTAAAAGTTTTGCAGTAGCTGAAATTGAAGGATTTTTTTTCTGATACCCGTGACTGCTGGTTCTGAAATGCGTAACACAGGTGCTTGAGCTACATATCTCGGAGTCAGATCAATGTATATGATGTTTTAAAATATTTCTTTATTTATTTTCTATTGTGGTGTAAGAACATCCCCTTAATCATGTGATTAATATGTAGATTTCTATTACTTTTGTGTGCATAGTCTTCTGATTGTAATTGTTGTTTTTAAGCACTTGTGACTCCACTGGTGTCGCAGGTGTCCATGGGCGGCGGCAATCAAAAAATTTGATGAAAAAGATGTAAATGTCTACTGATATATCGTTCAGGGTACTCTGTATTAAGTCTTTAAAGTAATGATAAGGATAACACTACCCTGCTGATAACATCCCTGTGTGAACTAAGCCTTAGTAAATCACGCTGCAGTAATGGCCCCGGCCTCAACGCGTCCAGCCGGTCCATTCATGGCGAAGCGTGGTACTGCCAGGGTTAAAACCCTTTATCAGTAGAGTCGTTGTAGTATACTGAAGATTTTGGCAACAACTAGAAATTTTTTGAATAACTTTTTTTGAATAAATAATGACATGCCATTTGAACTGGTTCCCTAAGCGGCTGATAAAAGGGCTGTGTGAACACAGACGTTATACTCAACACAAAGACTTGTGAATAGTATAGCTATTTATGTCTTCTTAATAGGGATCATAACAAGAAGAATAACCAGGTCATGCTGCAGAAAAGATGAATGAAATATAGACCTAGAATGGAGACAATCGAGGGTAGATCGAGCAATCGGAGCCCTAGTAGAAACTGCAGACTGTTATTAACTACAGGCTATTTACCTACTTCAAAAGTTTATTCAGAAGGTTCATTTTCAGCAGGGACGTTAATCCAAAGATGATAGTGTAGACCTTTAACAACTAGGGCCAGGTTTGTGAATAAATAGGTACTGCTAATATCGCTCTACGCTCATATAATTATTTTTATAGCGGTACATTGCACCTGAACTTGATGATGTTTTTTTTATATCAGAGGTGGCAGACGAGCAGACGGATCACCTGATGGTAAGCAATTCCGCCACCCATGGACACCCGCACCACCAGTGGAGTCACAAGTGCGCTGCCAACCTTTTCCCCTTCCCCTCATTGGGCCTCCGGTAACCTCACTCACACGGCGAAACACAGCGCATGCGCTGCTTCACGCCGGTCTTCTGTGAGGCAGTGTTATCACTCCGGTCGAGCCTGCCTATTCATGCCTAAGAGTGGCTCTCCCACATTTAAGCAAAAGGAGAGCACGTTGCAGTTACAACGGACGCCTTAGTACGGCATCACATACATTGGCACTGCCATACTGGCCTGCGAGATGCTTCTTCACGCTTCGTTTGAAGGATATTGTAGGTCGGAGGAAACACATGCGCTAGCAACGAGTTCTATTTCTTAATAAAGTATCAGCCTATAAACTGTCCCACTGCAGGGCCTCTATCATAGTAATCAAGTTATCGCTACTATGATGGGATTAGGCTTGATCACCACGCTTGCCTAATGCGGATTGGTGATCACAAACCGGAGCTATGTTCCAAAAATTCGAAACATACTTTTCGCTCGACCCGGGAATCGAACCCAGGACCCTGAGATCATGGCCCGGTACTTAAACCACTGGACCAACAGGGCGTCATTTCTTAAACATTATCATCAGCAACCCACACTCGTCCACAGCTAGACATAGGTCTCCCATAATGCACGCCACTGCTCCCGATTTTCGGCCACTCTTATCCAGCCTACACCAGCCAGCCTTCGAATGTCATCATCCCATCTTGTCGCAAGCATTTCTTAATAATGTGAATGAAATAGGAGCTGCAAAACTTTGAGATATTTTTTTATAGTGACACAGTATGTTGGCTCTGCTGAGCCTGATGGTAGGCAAGAGGAGAGACCACGTTGCAATTACAACGGACGCGACGCTTAAAAACGGAAATTGTTTTAAAAGTGGTCAGCTGAACAAAACCTTTTCTGGAAAACATCAGGTCTCCTTTGACCTAGTTCTGCGTCAACCCTACGCTGCTGATAACAGGCCTGTGTGAACAAAGCCATTAGTAAATCACGCTGCAGTAATGGCCCTGGCTCGCGCCGCACGCGTCAGCGGGGATGAAGATTCTGTTGCAAATTCTGCATACTGCAGAATAAGGTTAACTACAAACATTGGTTAAACATAACCTACTAGGACTTTGATTTTGTAATAACCAAATGAAGATAAGTCTATTATGTACATAATATAACATGAACACCTTTAAGTAGGCGTTCAATAGGTATACAAACATTTAGTTACTTTTTTATGTGATAGGTAGGAGACAAGCAGTAGAACTAAGGTCACAGACATAGCCCAAAGGATTGTATGTCTCAAGTGGCAATGGGCAGGGCACATAGCGAGGAGAATCGACAGGCGTTGGGACGGAAAGGTCCTCAAATAGAGGCCACGTACAGGAAGTCGCAGCCGTGGCAGGCCCCCCACAAGGTGGACTGACGATTTGGTGTAGGTTGCGGGAATCCATTGGATGCGGGCGGCACAGGACCAACCTGTGTGGAGAACATTGGGGAGGCCTATGTGCAGCAGTGACGTCTATTGGCTGATATGATGAGAAGACGAGCAGACGGTTCACCTGATGATAAGCGATTACCGCCGCCCATAGACACCCGCGACACCAGTTTGCTTAGTTTTCTTTGTAAAAAAAACTTTTTACGTGAAGGTGCCAGATGAGCTGATATATTGGCTGATGGTAAACGATTGCCGCTGCCATAGTCCTCACAAAACCAGAGGAGTCACAAATGCGATGCCACCGTTTTTCATTTCCCTCCGATTTGGGCCTCCGGTATCTTCATTTACTTAGGAAAATACAGCGCGAAATAAAAAGGAAAAGGAAAGTAGTGCACTTACCTAATGGTTAGTATACCCTATCAATTGCCCTTCGGGTGACGCGGTGCCGTGCTCAAAACGGTGTCAGGCCATCCAGTAATCAGTTTGCTGTTCTCACGCAACCTGTTTGGACAGAGTGTCCACTGGACGTTATTAAGAGCGCTATCATAATGCTCACCCTATCCGTGTCTAAAAAAATTGCTATGCTGTTTTTTTAGTTATACCTACTGCTGTCATTATGATAATGCTAAGGACGTAAACTACAAAAATCACTCTTATGAACTAAAGATATTTTATGAAGGTAGTGAGACAAATATGGATATGTCTTAGGTGGCAGACGAGCAGACGGATCACCTGATTGTAAGCAATTCCCCACCCATGGCCACCCCACCACCAGTGAGTCACAATGCGCTGGCCACCGTTTCCCCTTCCCCTCATTGGGCCTCCGGTAACCTCCCTCACACGGCGAAACACGCGCGTGCGCTGCTTCACGCCGGTCTTCGGTGAGGCAGTGTTATCACTCCGGTCGAGACTTCTATTCATGCTAAGAGTGGCTCTCCCACACTTTAAGCAAAAGGAGAGCACGTTGCAGTTACAACGACGCCTTAGTACGGCATCACTATACATTGGCACTGCCATACTGGCCTGCGAGATGCTTCTTCACGCTTCGTTTGAAGGATATTGTAGGTCGGAGGAAACACATGCGCTAGCAACGAGTTCCATTTCTTAATAAAGTATCAGCCTATAAACTGTCCCACTGCAGGGCAAAGGCCTCCATCATAGTAATCAAGTTATCGCTACTATGATGGGATTAGGCTTGATCACCACGCTTGCCAAATGCAGATTGGTGATCACAAACCGGAGCTATGTTCGAAAAATTCGAAACATACTTTTCGCTCGACCCGGGAATCGAACCCAGGACCCTGAGATCATGGCCCGGTACTTAAACCACTAGACCAACAGGGCGTCATTTCTTAATCATCATCATCATTATCATCAGCAACCCACACTCGTCCACAGCTAGACATAGGTCTCCCATAATGCACGCCACTGCTCCCGATTTTCGGCCACTCTCATCCAGCCCACACCAGCCAGCCTTCGAATGTCATCATCCCATCTTGTCGCAGGCATTTCTTAATAATGTGGAACAAATAGGAGCTGCACAACTTTGAGATATTTTTTTTATAGTGACACAGTATGTTGGCTCTGCTGAGCCTGATGGTAGGCAAGAGGAGAGACCACGTTGCAATTACAACGGACGCGACTGCTTAAAATCGGAAATTGTTTTAAAAGTGGTCAGCTGAACAAAACCTTTTCTGGAAAACATCAGGTCTCCTTTGACCTAGTTCTGCGTCAACCCTACGCTGCTGATAACAGGCCTGTGTGAACAAAGCCATTAGTAAATCACGCTGCAGTAATGGCCCTGGCTCGCGCCGCACGCGTCAGCGGGGGATGAAGATTCTGTTGCAAATTTCTGCATACTGCAGAATAAGGTTAACTACAAACATTGGTTAAACATAACCTACTAGGACTTTGATTTTGTAATAACCAAATGAAGATAAGTCTATTATGTACATAATATAACATGAACACCTTTAAGTAGGCGTTCAATAGGTATACAAACATTTAGTTACTTTTTTATGTCATAGGTAGGAGACAAGCAGTAGAACTAAGGTCACAGACATAGCCCAAAGGATTGCATGTCTCAAGTGGTAATGGGCAGGGCACATAGCGAGGAGAATCGACAGGCGTTGGGACGGAAAGGTCCTCAAATAGAGGCCACGTACAGGAAGTCGCAGCCGTGGCAGGCCCCCCACAAGGGGGACTGACGATCTGGTGTAGGTTGCGGGAATCCATTGGATGCGGGCGGCACAGGACCAACCTGTGTGGAGAACATTGGGGGAGGCCTATGTGCAGCAGTGGACGTCTATTGGCTGATATGATGAGAAGACGAGCAGACGGTTCACCTGATGATAAGCGATTACCGCCGCCCATAGACACCCGCGACACCAGTTTGCTTAGTTTTCTTTGTAAAAAAACTTTTTACGTGAAGGTGCCAGATGAGCTGATATATTGGCTGATGGTAAACGATTGCCGCTGCCATAGTCTCACAAAACCAGAGGAGTCACAAATGCGATGCCACCGTTTTTCATTTCCCTCCGATTTGGGCCTCCGGTATCTTCATTTACTTAGGAAAATACAGCGCGAAATAAAAAGGAAAAGGAAAGTAGTGCACTTACCTAATGGTTAGTATACCCTATCAATTGCCACTTCGGGTGACGCGGTGCCGTGCTCAAAACGGTGTCAGGCCATTCCAGTAATCAGTTGCTGTTCTCACTGCAACCTGTTATGGACAGAGGTGTCACTGGCCGTTAAGAGCGCTATCATAATGCTCACCCTATCCGTGTCTAAAAATTGCTATGCTGTTTTTTTTAGTTATACCTACTGCTGTCACTTATGATAATGCTAAGACGTAACTACAAAAATCACTTCTATGAAACTAAGATATTTTATGAAGGTAGTGAGACAAAGTATGGATATGTCTTAGGTGGCAGACGAGCAGACGGATCACCTTATGATGCGTCTTTAAGTTATCATCGACAAACGACTGGGTCGTATGGAAGAAGAAGTCATAGGTGCCAGATAACTAAGACAAGGCTGTGGCATGTTTATTTTATGACGAAATAAAGAAACATCAAAATGACATAATTTATGAGTAAGGTACTTCGATTTAGCATCATGTGCGCAATTATTTAGACGTGTGTCTGCCACATATCCATCAGTACAATTCAATCCCACGAGTATAATTCAACTTTAAAATTTAAATATCAGATGTCGCAGTTCAAATGTAACACGGTAAAACGTGGTTCGGAAAATCGTAGTAAACCTGTCACGTAGGACGTCCCGCAGAGAGCTATGCGTTTGGTTCGTTGCTACTGAACCCGAAATACAAGTACCTATATTAAGCTTAAAGCAAAGTTCACATAACATCTTTCAGGCAAGTGAACTATATCGATAAAAATAAATAATGCTTTAAAACATATTCATGCGTAACGTGCTTTTTAAGGTGCAACTCGAAACTAAAACCTTTAAAAGTGATTGCTCTAAACAAGTGCTCGTCTCTCTTATATCTGGGAGCAGCGATTCATGTGTTATTTTGGCCATATATTGAGAAGAGGTGGTGACACTTTGAAAAGGTAAGTCATCATTATGAATAGCTCTAGTCGAAAAGATCAAGTGACCGATCACCAGCGTGAGCGACCCACCAACTAAAATGTGTGAACCCCTCTCACAAATTCCATGAGGTGGTGACGGATTTCAATCGATGGCTCAAATGTATTCAGGCTCGAAAGACGACCAACGATCACGATCATCAGTTATGATGGTTATGACCAAGAAGAAATCAAAACGCTCATGATTTAAGGAATTTCTGTACATAACAAATGGAAGAATATTTGAGACCAACTCGATCACAATTACACGATTCCGAGTCATATATTTGATATTGATTCTGAACGTGTAACCGTGATCCAGTTGGTCTGGTTCCCCTGTCTAAGAGTCGCGAAGTTCAGACAGCAATCGCATCATCACAATCACCAGACTGCCCGAATCCTGGAAGGTGCCCGAATCATGATTCAAGCGCACCCCGGGCTCCGAAGCGACAGCTGTGGACGCAACTGTGGAACAACGCGTTAAGATGAAGAAGACGAGGAAGGCACAAGCAAGAATGCTCCATCCATTCAGAGATCCAATATTTAAAAAATAGTTTCTCAGATGTAAAACAGCGTGACTGCTCCGGAGTTCCGGACGCGTCACGTAGCGAAACCCCGCCGAGAGCTATTGCCCCGCTTCGTTAGCCGTTGAATTATTTCGCTGCGCTTCGCTGCGACCGTCAAATTGTATACATGTTCTCTAAAAACACTATGTTTTATTTATCACGCCCGAACAGAGAGGTGGGAGTGAGACTTTCTGATTTGCACGACGTCAACCGGAATAAAAGTGGAATATATTTTTTTAAAACTCCTTGACGATCAATAATTAAGTAAAGGCTTGTTTGAATACTCCATTTTTACGAAGTTAATCATTTTTTTAATGTGGCAAGGGATACCAACATAACATAACATCAGAGAATGAACAGGGCAGCGTCGGCAGTGCCTTAGAGCTTTTCTATCTAGCAAGAGATGGAGTGAGAAATGCGGAGCTGATTGCCAAACTTCACCAGTTAGAGAGGCACCAGAAGAGAGAGAATATGGACTTTAAAAAAATAATTTGTTTCTTTTTTTAATTTGTTAACAGCAAAAGCAAACATAAAAGGAGCCGCGATGACTTTGCTGAAGGTTAAAATTTCAAATGTAGGAACCTTTTTTAAAACCGGACAGGATGCAAACTCGCTACAGCCGGAATAATTTAGAGCTCTGGTCTCCGGCGAGTCGTACTAGTCTTGTCTAGTGTGCAACCATGTCCCTGCTCGTACACAATGGAGACAGTTGTGAATTTAGAGTCGCTGTTGGGTGTTCACTTAATAGATATTTAGACTGCGCTTAGATAACTTTTTTTCCGTAGCAGACTTTCGCGCTAAAATCTCTACCGCGGAACGCACGGCGCACCATACTGTTGGTCTACTGAAGCAATACTAGCAAAATTCCTTTTACCTCTTGAAGAATTGACTTCTAGCACATCCATATTTTCCGCTATTAGCGGACTGAAGGAGATAACATTATATTCAATTCTTAGTGCAAAAAAGACTTGGATCACTTTACAATGATATAGTGACAACGTACTAAGGGGTAGAGCTGGAGAGACAGGTCTATCTCGTAAATGTGTTCCAAAGAGCCAGAAAGGCTCAACGACAAAATATAATCCATCCCCTTCACAAAGAAGTTATTTAAAGACTAAGACGCTCCGGGTGATTCCCTCACTTCTATTTTGTTTTTGTGTAATAAAGAATATTTAGAAAGGGAGCCGTGAAAGCGGCCTTTCTGCATCAGTAGAATCTAACTCACGTTGAGAAAGATCTTCGGAGGTTTAGCGTTTGCTTCTAGATGGCATTTTTTCTAAGAAACTTGCCAGATGGAAAGCCTTATTGATCCAACACCTTTAAGAAAACCTGTCAATTAAATTCAAAAGCTTTAAAATAACAAACCTAAATAGCACCAGTACCAGTATAGTAACCAGTAATCAAAATCCCTAAGTGAGCTTCGAATGAACCCCAACTGACTTGAAGCTAAGCTCTCTGAATCAGATCATTGAACCGACTGCAAGCTTAGGTCGAACATGCATTTTATACAGCACACAATAGCCATCACAACGTTGTTCTCTGACCGTCGGCTTTGCGGTTGAATTATTCAGAATGCAAGAATTCTTTTAAAGCGAACGATTTCAAAAGCGGATGAAATCTAAACATCGAGGAGTAGAAACGTTTCGGAATGAATAAATTGGGTGACTGCTGGCTACACACGTCATGCGAGGCTCTTGTTTTGTTTTAGGTTTGATACAATTTTTGGAGAATTGTTGGAACAGAGATAAATTGTAACAAAGCTGATTTATTTACAGAAATAATCCTACCGTAGCTTCTAAGCTAATGCTACTAGTGTATATGTTTTTTTGTGTGATAGGTAGAGACAAATCACGCCCATAGACACTCGCAACACCTGACCAGTTGTGTAATAGGAACCTTTAAAGCCTCTTATCCCGCCAATTGGTCCTTCAGCACAATTTTTTTTTTGGATTCGCGCGGTGAATGCCGCCGGCTCAAGAGACGACTACCTTGTGCATGCCAGGCCACCGTTGGGCCGCCGGGTTATGTGGGGCTCTTCTTTGGCGGGGGCTTCTCCTAAAGAGAATCCAGGAAAAGGCATACCTATTAAACCACCTGACATCGCTTCACAACGATTTTCTGTGAGGCTGTGCAATCATCCAATCGAGCCGTACCATTCTTGCCGAAGCGTTGGTCTCACATACTTAATTTAATGTGTTTTTTGTGCTTATTGTGACCTGAAATCTCATGGGATCTAAAGTAATTTTTTGAAAATCGGAATGTCACAACTTACTTCGTTTAAATCGTGACGATGGTAACTTGTTTAACAACTCGACCTCCGCTTACTACATTATAATTTCTTTTATAGTCCGTTAGATGAAGCTTGATTAGAATGACGGATGTCACTTGACCTTTCTTTCAATAAGCATAAGATTTATCAGTTAACCAAATTTCATTCCATAGATTTTAATTGCTATTATATGAACTTAGGCTTGGCCACGTGAAAAAGGTTGGGGGAGGCCTATACCTAAAAAAAGTAATTACGCCCCACAGGGCGTAATTATTTTTTTTCAAGGGGCGTTAAAGAATACTGCCAAGGTTTTCCCGTCTGTCGTAAGAGGCGACTAAACGGGCTTTCGGAGTACGTGAGCGTATCCACTGCTGGGGAGTAGCTTGCTCAGCATACGAGTTCGCGGGGGACGACGACATTACTGGGTGCCCTGGTAGGTCGTACAGCGTTGAAGAGCTGTATTGCGCCAGATAGGGGTGAGGCGGCGAGCGCGATTAGCGGTCTAGTCCCGGTTGTGGGGTTTCCGACCGCTATAGGGCGGAGATGGACACCCCAGGGGGTTTTAGTTAGGGTTTGAGTCCCACACACCACCTTGTTCCCTACATGTAGCAAGGTGACGGCCATGATGGTTTCCCCTGTAAAAAAAAGACCTATGCCTAAAATGGAGTTCATAACCAAAATTAAACAAATATTAAAAAAGTTTAATCTCACTTTTCCTGAGATACCAATGGTTGTAATTTTAGTCCTTTGAGTCTTTGAAACGAAAATTTTAATCAAGCTAGATTTACAGACTATAAATATAATCATGAAGCTTTTCTAGAGAACATGATTATGCTGTCGGCGTACCTACATATCTTTCCACTTAGATTTTACCCTGTGGTTACTTCTAGATGGCTGTAATAGAGTCTACCACCTATTAACCTACCCTAGATGGTGTCACGTTCTTGAAAACTAAATTATTATGCTACACACACTCTTGTGCCATGCGTCTTCATTAAATTGACGTAGTATACATTCTCCACAATTTATAAAGGCGGCAATACACTTTGACCCAGTAAATCATACTTGTTACTTTTCATGTTACGTCCGACATACAGTTTGCTTTGAATCACAAGACGAAGTTGCGCTGAACTATGCCAACTACTCATAATGCGAGGGTGCGTGTGAAACAACTCTAATAATTTACGTCAATTCGCATGAGGGAATGGCATGGGGTGTGGTTCTACTGTAAGCGATCAGAGAGTTTAAGTTATAATAAATAATATCCTCCAAACGATTTCGGCGTAGGCGGCCAATCGCAACGATCAAACACTTACGCAGGATATATTATAGTTCTCACTAAAAAAAATAATAATAAAAAATGTCTTTATTCAATTTAAGTCCATACAGAACATTTATGAATGACAAATATTATGTAATCTACCGCTGATTCGGAATGTCAATTTCTACCGAAAAGAACCAGCAAGAAGTATGTGCGCTAACACAAGGGCACTTTCTATTCCCTTGCCCTAATATTCCGATGGGACACCAGTGTGACATAACTGGAGAGGGATCAGGTGCAGGACCAACGGCTTAACGTGCTTTCCAAATCACGAGGGTACAAGACCGCCGACTTCCAGACTCCGGGTTGACACTGAGAATTTCTTAAAAAAAACTCAGGTACAAATTTTGGCCCGACCCCAAGCGCAGCCGTCGCATTAAAGTGCGACTACCCACTACCCACTGCGCCAATGAGGCAGTCAGTGAGTTTTAGTAAAAATATTGCTGTGTCGATCGACTTCTCAAAGAAGCTTGTATGCACAAACATGCTCGCAAAATATTGTAGTATAAAAAATCGTCAGAGAAATTTCACTGATCACCTAGTTTTAAACTAGAAAATTTCTTGTAATATTGTCGTCTACTGTTACTGTTTTCCTATCTACACCGTAACTATTTGTAAAAACTTTTGATTGGCCGTCAGTAATTCGTAGCAATACACTTGTATGTTTTAAAATTTTCAACATTACAAAAATATACAATATTGTAAAAAAAAAATATTATTATATCACGAACTCTAGAGCAACTCACAGTACACTCAGACCCGAAAGGTCCTTAGAAAAGTTTGTTTTCTAAATAGACCCAACCAGAAATCGATTGACTTCCGCGCTTGGATAGGACAGCATAACATCCTGTGCCATACACCTTTTTATCACTTTTGGAGCGTCTCTTGCGCAAAGTATTAAGTAAAGATTTTTTTTTAGTAGAAACCTCAACATCATTTTAAAAGACCTATGCATAGATACAAAACACGTATGGGTTTTATGAATAATAAAATTAAGTTTCAGTTCTAAGTATGGGGACCCCCAAATATTTTTTTTCCTATTTTTGTGAAAAAATCGTAATGCGATTAACAAAATACATCTATTTACCAAGTTTCAATAGTTAGTGCTTATAGTTTCGGAAAAAAGTGGCTGTGACATATGGACGGACGGACGGTCAGACGCACAGACAGACAGACGGACAGACGGAAACCCTTTTTTGCCATTTGGCTATGGAACCTTAAAAAACGCTCTCACTAGCACCACTCACCTTAGCACTGGCGTGTTAACCTCACTCAATTCTCGTTTCAAGATGCGAAGGTGAGCGGCAGATGAGGCAGTACGCCAGAGTTATATGGCTCGCCACTAGGACTAATGGACGGGTTCATTTGATACACGGGCGGCCGTATTGCCTATTTTGCACGGCGAAATGCCGCAACGACGTAGCGTGCGTGGTTGTTGTTACAATTTCAGCTGGAGTAAGCCGTCATTTTGTAGAATTTGTGGTAAGAGAAACGCCCCGTTGGTGTACTGGTTTAAGAACCGGGCCGGGCCCAGGGTTCGATTCCCGGGTCGAGTAAAGATATGTGTCGAATTTTTCCAACATACCTCGGATTAGTGATCTTAGCGGAACACAGGTGTTCGGAATGTTCTAAGCTGTGCGCCATCTAAATATGAGATCGAATATTCGAACCCGAGCACGCACTTCTGAATTTCACATCCACGCACGTCCATTTCGTCTGATTCTCCTGTCTTAATGTGGTGAAGGTCATTTAGCAATGGCTTCAATGCAACTACCAGACTCGCCAAATCCTAGTACATAGTCATAGCGTACCTTGTATGGATACGGGATTCAGCGATAGACGGAACAAAAGGTTGAAGAAAATAAATTAAGATAAATTTCGAGTGGCAGGTGATAGTGAAAGGATCCATACAAGGTTGAAATACGATTAATAAAAGAGTCGAGTATAAGCGATATAAAAGATTATAAGCCCCAGCACGTAACTCTAGCGCTCGATGTTATGATCACCGATCCTCATTAAGCAAGCGTGGTGATTAAGCCGAATCTCATCATAGTAACAATGATGCTTGAGCTTGGTTTCTATGATGGAGGCCTTTGCCCTGCAGTGACGCAGTTTATAGGCTGATATTTTACTAAGAAATGGAACTCGTTGCTAGCGCATGTATTTCCACCGACCTACAATATCCTTCAAATGAAGCGTGAAGAAGCATCTCGCAGGCCAGTAAAGCGTCCATTGTAATTGTAACGTAAGCTCTCCTTTTGCCGAATCCCATCATCGTAGCGATGACTTGATTTCTATGATGGAGGCCTTTACCCTCTAGTGGGTCAGTACCTATATAGGCTGATACTAGCTAATAATAATAATAATAATAAATCTCACAACATCTCATACGTTGACCTGATTCCGTACTAAGTAGCTTAAGTACTTGTGTTACAGATATCAGACAACAGAAGAACACAAATATATACTTAAATACATATATTACACCCAGACACTGAACAAACACAAGTGTTCATCGCACGAATGTTTGTCCAGGGTGGGGATCGAACCCACAACCTTTGGCGTAAGAGGCAGGGTCACTACCAATTGCGACAATGACATCAAGTCACCTGCCACATTAACAAGTTTAAAAAAGTATGGAATATAAATATAATATAATAATATAGCTTTGTTTTAGCTGTGGAAATTTTATTGTTATATATGTTGGAAATGTCTGTTATGTAATTTTTCTGATCAGTATGTATGTTTCCCTTGAAAAATAAATAAAATAAACCAATGAATATAAAATAAACAAGGAGGTATTGGGAATTTGGTATCATCAGCAACCCACACTCGTCCACTGCTGGACATAGGTCTTCCCTAATGCACGCCACTGCTCCCGATTTTCGGCCACTCTCATCCAGCCAACACCAGCCAGCCTTCGAATGTCATCATCCCATCTTGTCGCAGGGCGTCCTACACTACGCTTACCGAGTCGCGGTCTCCACTCAAGGACTTTACGGCTCCAACGACTGTCAGTTCTGCGGCTAATATGACCAGCCCACTGCCACTTCAGTTTGCTAATTCGGTGAGCTATGTCGGTGACTCTGGTTCTCTGACTAGATCATTTCTGATGCGGTCCTTCAGAGATACTCCGAGCATAGCATTTATAATTTTAGAATAGAATAGAATAGAATAAGCATTTATTTGGTAAACGCATCACATGATTACAGAAAAGAGAAAAATAATAACAAGGTAAAAACATTTTCCGTGATATGTTACCAAAATGGTTGCCACGCAGCAGTATGTCACGGCGCCGGAACGCCATGACGCTGGTATTCTGTGGGAACCATTGAGGTAGAGAGAGTCACCAGCCAACATTAATAAAAATACCTACTTTTGTTATAAATATAAAGCAAATAAAATAATTTCTGATATTTTATTTGATTGTCTCCCTGACTAATTCTCGAAGGTGGCCGTACTACCCCTTCCTTAAGTCGTGGCTTTAGCTGAGTGAGCTCCTTTTGTATGCACCGCGACACACCTGGGCATAATGTAGGTATATGTATATTGCCCGCCTTAAATATTTCAACTTGTAGGTTTTTTTTGTTTATTTTTCCTTTGTTTTAATGTGTTGTTTTTACTTTTCTAAACATCAGAAGTTTGTTTTATTTTTGTTCTTTATTTGTAATGTTGTGTGTCGTGTGTGTTTAACAAATAAATGTTTTTTGTCTTTATCTTTACTACATAGCTGTTGATTATTGGTCTTTTTCCTCAAGATGACGCTAGCACTGGCTAGCCGTCTGTATTAGTGTTAAGTATGTATTTATAAGCTACTCTATGGACCAGAGCGACCGATTCATGGTTAGATGTGCAAAAAATGCCTTATGCAAATTTTGATAACCACCAACGTGAGCCAATAAAACTACCTAAAACATGAGATAGGTAGACAAAAAATCAAAATAAATTGATAACAAAACACAAAATTATAGGATTTAGTAATTTGAATAGCCTGTCATAGATTGTGTTACTGCTATCTGTCATAACTGAAGCACATAATGTTTCGTATGTCTTCCAAAATATTTTTATCCCTCACCACTAAATCTTAAATTTGTTATTCTCAAAAAATGTTTTACATAAATGACGTATGAGACATCTGGCGCCGTCACACACGAGTAGGTATTCAAAGTCACCCAAAGTTTTACCATAATAAAACTTTGCAACAAACCAAAGAGGAGATAAAAGACATTTGACGTACATTTATGTGACTTGGTTGAGTTAAAATTGTTTGGATAGTTTTGGGCACACATATACACAATACACACCAACGTTTTTGGGGTTTTCGAGACATATGTAGATATAGGCCGTACCACGTAAGTGTATCGCTGGCCGTTAGTTTGCGCACTCAAGGTCACTGCTAGACTTATTTGGCGCTGCCAGTAGACCACAATCTGCTATTTCTGTTACTGAATCTGTGATACAATTTTTTTTTATTCATATAACAAAAATATGTGGCACAGCTTGTATATATGTCTTGAAAACCCCGAAAACGTTGGTGTGTATTGTGTGTGTAGTGTGCCCAAAAACTATCCAAACAATTTAAACTCGCTAACTAGTGTTTCAATTATTATTAACTTCACCCTTGGTGTAATGGTCTTTTAAAGCCCGTCTGTGTATTGTTCGTGAGTGGGCAGTTCAAAACGCTGACAGAGCCCACATGAAAAAAAAACCGACCAAATGCGAGTTGACGGCGTCCTACCAGCGAAATCTGGCCAATTGGGCATTGGCACACGAGTCGGCCCTGGTATGCTTTTTTCACGAGACGATCTTCGTCCAACCTCTCGAGATGGCCAATCCAGCGAAGACGATGCGCCTTGGTCTGATCTGCGCGAGCTCCTGGTCAATAACTGGCAAGAAGTTGCGCAGGATCGACCGAAGTGAGGTGATCCGGCAGAGAACCAAAGTTATCGACATTGCTCACCGGATTAGCAAGCTTAAGTGGCAGTGGGCTGGCCATATTAGCCGCAGAACCGACAACCGATGGGGTAAACGAGTTCTGGAGTGGAGACCGCGTCTTGGCAAACGTAATGTAGGGCGCCCTCTGGCTAGGTGGGAGGACGATCTGCGCAGGATGGCTGGCAAGGGCTGGATGCGAGAAGCCATGGATAGATCACAGTGGCGAACAATTGGAGAGGCCTACGTCCAGCAGTGGACTGCGATAGGCTGATGATGATGATGATGACCGAAGTGGCAATCTATTGTTTCGGAGGCCAAGACCCTATTTGGGTCGCTGAGTCAGCGGAGTAAGTAAGTAAGTGCGAATCAGACTCAGAAGTAGTAAGAGGAGGTCGAGTTGTATCATGGGAGCCTTTTAATATTTATTTTTTGTTGTTGTTGCTTTTAGTATTTGTTGGTACAACAGCATCAGAAATACATTATGCACATGTGTTTTCCTATCGTGGTTCTTGAGATAGTCTGGTGACACAGACAGATTGTTAGTAAAGGCTTAGCAATAGGGATCCGTGTAAACCCTTTGGGTACGGAACCCTTAAAAAGTTGAGTAGTTTTCCTAATAAATTACTATATCGATATTAATAATATATAAATAAAATATTTATTTCAAAATAACTTATGTCTAATACAACTTTTGATCATAAACCTAATACAGGGTGTATCTGTGAACATTTACATCCCTTTCACCACGTGTTCTTTCAACCATTCTGAACAACATTAGTTCTATGACCTTTGGAAAATCGCATAAAAAAATGTCAACTTCTCATACAAACTCGGTCACGTGACTGGGTAATTTTGTATGGGGAGTCGAAAAAATGTTCGACTAATTTCGAAAAATCGTAGAATAAATGTTGTTCAAAATGGTTGGTAGAACACGTGGTTAAAGGGATGTAAATGTCTACAGATACACACTGTATATTCGTACATATTATTTAACATTTTTCCTAAACTAGGGTGACCTGTGTTTCAGGCTAAAAATAGGTCCTAGAAACTGTAATAGGATGAGCGATAAATTACAACTTTAGCTTAATCTTACTCTACGCTGACTATCAAATTAGAAGATAGTTATTTGGGAACAATGAGTATTTTTTCTGTATCATCGTAAAAGAAATATCACGCTGCTATAATACCAATCTTCCTAATTAATCTCACATTTTATCGGGTCCAACAAACGTTGCCAACTTCTATCTCTATATGATAAAGTCAGCTAATAATTAAGAGAGACATTAAGGCTCCACATCAACTTGTAATCGACAAAATTACGATCTACCCTCTTTTGGATCCGTAATGTATACCACCATCATTAAAATGACGCAATTAAATTAATTTCAAAAGATTAAAAGAAGGAAGTAGAGATGTATCAAAAATTAATATAAAAAGAGTTTAAATCTATATGATAAAGATAAAGATTTCTTTGTTGGCCACAGAACACAAATTTAAACACGAACACAAATGGGACAAATTCTGTAGCCAACAAGGCTCAACCATAGTATTTGCTGCAGTGGCCGAAGCCGCTGCAGCGCTAGTTTTCAGGCGAAGCCATGGCGATGTACGTGCACACATACATGCAACAAGAAGAAAGACAAAACAAAGAAAAAAAAAATGGAGAAAAAAATAACTTAAGACAAACATTTTTTATTTGAAACAGTTAAGAATTAACACCTTTTTTATGAAATTCCTAAATACACACACTGTACCTACACTCCGTCTGCTCCCTATCTTATGAAAAAAAACACTGTCACATTCACATCTCTACATGGGAGAAAAGATGACCCTTGCACACTTTTAATTAGAGAAAGTTGCACCCTCTTTTAGCCAACGTTTTTAACTTGGTACGAAGTTTCGTAGCTGGGTAATTTTGTGAGTTAGGATGATTAGGGTTAGAAAAAGTATAATAAGTAATACCTACATAAGTTCCGTAATAAGAAGAGAAAACAAAACCCCGCAACACAGTTAAAATAACGGTCTCAAACGATCTAAAGTTATTACCGTACTAAAGAAAAGTATTATATAATATTTATATAATCCCACCGTTGATTCTGATATCCGTAACACAGGTGCTTGAGCCACCTATCTCGGAGTCAGATCAATGTATGTGATGTTGTGAAAATATTATATTATCAATATTATAAAGGTCATGTCATCCCGTTCCAACACCCAATGACGATCCGTTTGGAACAGTGGTAGTGAACGCTGCCTCTGGTGCAAGGTTTGCGGGTTCGATCCCCGCACAGTACAAACATTTGTGTGCATGAACATATCTGTTTGTATTGGTCTGGGCGTTATTTATGTATTATAAGTATGTATTTACAAATTTATTATATGTATATATTTGTAATCCCACTGTTGATTCTGATATCCTTAACACAGGTGCTTGAGCTACCTATCTCGGAGTCAGATGTATGTGATGTTGTGAAATATTTATTATTTATTTATTTAATAATAAAAGGAACTGGCACGAATTTTGTCCCGGGACTAATCCAAGAGGGGAATTTAAAGCTTAGAACTCGCACTTCGCAACACCAGTGGATTCACCATTGGTGTTGCGGAGTGTCCATATGCGGTGCCATTGTATACAATCAAGTGATCAGTCTGCTTGTAAATCGCCACATATGGATTACAAAGGAAAGTTAAATGAGGCGGTTGATATTGTAGAATATTATTTTATAATACCTTTGCGTATTCATCACAAAATCTCGCTAAATTCCCTTTAACAAATCTGTTTCTGAAAATTTTCCTCGTCCATTTATTAGCCTACAGTTTAAGGTTACAAAATAAATTACCCTCCCAAAATTAAAGCTTCCCATTAAATGTCTATCATAAGACCACATAAATCTAGAAAACAATACTATTAAATTTATCAATGCCCATTCATCCTAGGCCGGTAAGGATCCCGAAAAGTGCCAGGATACGGCCATAAACGCTGACGGACTGCCTTCGGGCTCAGCAGTACAGCGGAATGGAATGGAATTTGTACCCTACGACACGATGTGGGCACGATAAAGCAGATAGTATGGCCAATTAGTGTAATTATTGGCGATAGCAAACACTTTGTTCTCCCCTGTTCACGCTGCAATGGACAACATTTCAAAATTGCTAAGCTCTGAAACAAAAAATACCATTTCTTTATTTACTTTTCCGCTGCGCGAATATATATTTATAAATTTTTTATATTGCTTATTTACTGAGAAAAAAATTAAAAACTAAAAAACGTAAGATGACGTCATCGGACGGCAGAATGTAAAATATTTCTTTGCCTAGCACATTATAGTTTTAAATTTACGAAATACCAAACCCATGACATGCAACTGTCAAAAAAAAGACAACTTGACAACGTTGAATGAATGAATGACGTTGACAATGTTGACACTAGTATTATTTACCTTTGACAGTAGTACCTTTTTTTTATTAAAACAATGATAAGCAAAGGAATATCGCTGTATTCAGCCGTCCGATGACGTCATTTGGCGCTTACGTCTATTTAGAATATAAAGAATTTTAATAATTATTTTATGCATGAAAATGGACAAATTTTGAAAAAAGAAAAAATATGGGTCCGTTTCATTTTATGTCTATTTTCATATAAAAAAACAATATGGACATGTTAAAAATATGAAATGTTGTCCATTGTGGGACATTTATCGTCGTTTCAGTTCTATACATAAGCTATGTTTGAGTGCGTGCGTACCACACAGTCAAACATAGCATTTGTCATGTGGGTGGTTTGACATCGTAAATGATAACATGCGCGCTAGTAAACTTTCTATAAGGGATGCACAAGACCGTGCGAAGTAGAGGAGTTAAAGTAGGAAAACGGATCCCGGGTAGTTTCCCTATCGATAGTTGACCTCGAAAATCATTCAGACTATCGATAGTATTGCTATTGGTCAAAACTACCGATCCGATACTATCGATAGTATCGGACATTAAACAATCGATAGTATCGATAGTATTAGCGTTATCAATAGTACTGTAGTATCTAATTTTACTATCGATAAGCAACACTACCGAAACCCGGGAGCATGAGACACAATCGGGACAAAAGGCTAAGATGATGATGATGGAGTTGTGGGACGTTAATTTTCGTTAGATTTCTATACTTATTGTATGTTTGAATCTATGGTAGGGCCAAGTGGTTGAAGTCCAGTTGTATATCTAAGATACAGCTGGAAAGGTTATAGTCTGGGAGGCTACATTGCATGTCTACTTTCCACATTGTGTAATGTCCGATACTATCGATAGTATCGGACACATTGAATCAGGCAGCAATACTATCGAAACTGACTATCGATAATACAAAACTATCGATGCTATCAATAGTTTCGGGCATTAAGCTATCAATAGTATTGTTGTTATCAATAGTATTGATCAAATTTTACTAATGATAGTATCGATAGTTTGGACCAATGGGAATACTCTCGACAGTCTGAATGATATCCGAGGTCAACTATCGATAGGGAAACTATCGATAGTTCCGCAACACTACCGTAATGATTGAGAATATATCTGTCGCTTCCAAACAAAGAAGACACACAGCGTGTGTGAAAGGGAAGGAAACTCCGATTCGGTCCTAACGTTCGACTCGTTTTTGGCTCTCTGGTTGGAATAGCAGGCTAATGGTCAGTATTCAGCTCGATACCCCGTGGATACTGCCAACTAATTTCATCTTTGATATTCTGAAAGCAATAAGTAACGTTCATCATGTGTCGTTTGTTGTAAAAATATCCGACAGAGAGCATGCAGTGCAATAAGTTGGCTGGGATACATTTTGTCGTTCAAATACGTGTCGACTCGATGTATTACGGGAAAAAACATATAACTGGATTATTGGGCAGAAATGATATGTATTGACCCGAATTTCGTATTTAAAATCTGCTAAAATTGTACAGAATGTTTGGTGACTCCGATATTAGTCCTTTTCATGAGCTTTTCATAACAGTGGGAGAGCTACGCTTCGGCATGAATGGGCCGGCTCGACCGGAGTAATACCACGTCCTCACAGAAAACCGGCGTGAAGCAGTGCATGCGCTGTGTTTCGCCGCGTGAGTGAGGGTACCGGTGGCCCAATCCAGGGGATGGGAGGTTAAAGGGTAAGCAGCGCACTTGTGACACCACCGGTGTTGCAGGTGTCCATGGGCGGCGGTAATCGCTTACCATCAGGTGATTCGTCGGCTCGTCTGCCTCCTATGACATTAAAAAAAATTAATGTATGAAATTAATTTCACACTACATCTCATACATTGAACTGATCATCATTATTGACAATATTTCCAATTACTATACATATTTTAAATATTTATATCACAATGCGGTTTTCTTTTTTACACTGTATATTACACCGTCACAATACAAAAAATTAACAATTATTTTTTATCGACATTTGTAACACCTCGCCTGGCGCGGACAAACTCTGTGGCCGCCGTCTTAAAATCAGCGCCATAGCTTTGATGTAACATATGCTAAGACGGGGATCGTTCTTGCTGCAACATTGTTCACTAATTAATAATTTTAATATTTTTAAAAAAATCTTATAACTTGTCTTTTATAATTAACTGAAGTCGGCACCTGTTATGCATGTCAAACTTATTGTGAATATGTGGGGGTATTCGGTCTGCGATCCGACGGTAGGTTATCTTTTTAAAATAAAACAGTGTGCAACTGACTAGCTGGTTTAACTGACGTCGCTCCCGCCACACTATTCCCTGGATACATAACATCTGGCGACGTTCGGACTCATTATTCCACCAACATGTCTTCGGGAGTGTCTTTTGGCGTTCTAACTACGTTTGATCACCTATCACACGAGTGGAGCAGTTATAAATCGCGACTGGAGCAATGGTTTATCGCCAACGATATAACCTCTAGTTCGGACAAGGCGGCCATTAAAAAACGAGCGATTTTGTTGACGTCATTCAGCGAATCTACGTTCAAGTTAGCAAAGGATCTGGCGTTACCCAAAAAAGTGGACGAACTGGATTACGAGGCCATCATCAAACTCCTCGACAACCACTTCACACCAAAAAGGTTTGGGTTTGCGGAGAAATCAAATTTTTACTCCGCGTCACAGCGACCAGGAGAAAGTCACACTGAATGGGCGGCCAGGATTAGAGGATTGGCAGCTCACTGTGAATTCAAGAATTTGGAGGAGACATTGCTGGATAAGTTTATCATGGGCATGTCAGCGGGACACGAGCGGGACAAGCTGTTCGCGCAGGATCAGCGGGAGCTGACCCTCGCGAAGGCCATTGACTTGGCGGAGAGCGTGCGCTGCGCGCGCCAGGCCTCGTCGAGGGCGACGGCGGGCGCGGGCGCGAGCGAGCTCGGCGCCTCGAGCCTGGACGGCGTGTTCAATATCTCCAACAAGGGAAAGTGCAGTGTGTGCGGCTTTACCAATCATAGATCTAATCAGTGCCGTTATAAAAATTACAAGTGTAAAAAATGTAATAGCAAGGGTCACTTGCGTAAGATGTGTCCTAACGAGGGCAGAGTAAAATTTTTAGATGAGGGTACCACGGACGACGGTGACGATGGTGAGTGTTTTTATAATATTCGGTGTTTGAAAGGGAAACCCATGACCGAGCGCGTGATGATCAGTGGTCTAGCTTTGGATTTCGAAATAGATAGCGGTTCAGCAGTAAGCGTAATTTCCGAAAAAAACCTATCTCGCTAATTTTAAACGATTGCCGTTGTCAGCCACCAACAAAAAATTAGTTAGCTATACAGGAGAAAACATTGAATCGATAGGAGTCGTTTCGTTACCAATATCGTATAACGGGGGTACACGCAAATTGAACGTGTTTGTAGTACGGGCGGGCGGGCCGCCGCTGCTGGGCCGCGACTTCATCAGCGAGTTCGGCCTGGAGCTGGCGCCTGCGCCCGCTCCCGTGCCAGCCCGGCGCCGGCGACTCCGCCAGGGGACACCGCGAGCCGAAGACGACAGGCAATAAGTCCGATTTTCTCGACACCGGACTCAGATGATGGACTCGCTTGATTAAAGCGTTAGAATAATCAGTGTAATAATAATTAATTAGGTAATTTAGAAATCGTGTGTTAGTCTTGGTAATCCTTAACCTAAGGGGAAGGGATGTTATGCATGTCAAACTTATTGTGAATATGTGGGGGTAGTCGGTCTGCGATCCGACGGTAGGTTATCTTTTTAAAATAAAACAGTCTGCAACTGACTAGCTGGTTTAACTGACGTCGCTCCCGCCACACTATTCCCTGGATACATAACAGCACCCAATACTAATTCTCACAACATCTCATACGTTGAGCTGATTCCGTACTGAGTAGCTTAAGCACTTGCTTATATTTTTCTGACTTTATGACTATTATTAGTATTTACAACTTGTATATATTTATGCAGCATGTTGGATTTATTTAGTTTATTTACAAAAAATGATTTACTTAATCGATTACGATAAAATCGAATGTTCAATTTATTTTTCTATGTTGGCCACCCTGATAATTTTATTCTTCTTCACTCTCTCTCTGAGCTAGCGATCGGACGTTACGGCTTCCGTGTTATGTTCTAAAAATGGAACCTGAGAATACAAAGTTTGAGTTAATTTGTTGTTTATATTCGTCCCATAACCTGAAATCCTATACAGCAGAATAAACGTATTATCTATCTTATTCTTACGATATAGGGTTCAGACGAGCAGACGTTTCACCTGATGGTAAGAGGATTACCGCCGCCCATGGACACCTGCCACGTCAAGGGAGTCACATGTGCGGTGCCGGCCTTTTTAAAAAGAAGTACGCTCTTTTCTTGAAGGTTTTCAGAAACACCGCAGGTGGTAGTTCATTCCACAGTTTTGTCGTATCATATCTATCTAAACGATTTTTTTTTGGTGGCAGACGAGCCGACGGATCACCCTATGGTAAGCGATCACCGCCGCCCATGGACACCTACAACACCAGTGGTGTCACAAGTGCGCTGCTTACCTTTTAACCCCCCCCCCCCCTGGATTGGGCCTCTGGTATCCTCACTCACGCAGCGAAACACTGCGCATGCACTGCTTCACGCCGGATTCTGTGAGGACGAGGTATTACTCCGGTGGACCCGGCCCATTCATGCCGAAGTGTGGCTCTCCCACTGTTAAACTACTGATTTTTTACTAAGTAGCTCCAGCACTTGTGTTACGAATATCAGTATCATGCCAGCAGCTTTACCTTAGTCGCCTTTTACGACACCTCGGTAAGAGTGAGGGTGGCCTATTCTACTCTGCCGGGGACCACACGGCAATCGCTTACCACCAGGTTATCCGTCTGCTCTTCTGCCATCTTATTGCAAAAAAAGCCTAAAATACCACAGTCTGTGATGCGATCCACGGGGTCGAGGATAGAGTGACTGGTGGAAGATAGTACGGGAAAAAAATACTCATCAAGACCACGACCCTCTGAGGACAAACGACGCAAGGAAGAGGAGGTTCTATAAAAGTAAACCTTTTTCTTGTGGAAAAGGCCATTCTGTCTATAATCCCCAAACTTTCTATCCAAATTATCCTATTTTATCGACAGGCAGTTTGTTTTATTCCAAAGAACTAAAATAATTTTAACACATCAACAGACAAATTCTATTTACTCGCATGTAACACTAAATTCGCAAAAATTATCTCCAGACAGATAATTTACGCTCCATTACTCTTCTATGTCATAATTTCCAGAAACAATTTCTGGCTAGGAGCCTAAAGCAACGAGAGATACATAATTCTGTATTTTAACAACTAAGACAACATTAATTTACGGACTCAGATTAAAATGTTCACGTAAAGTTAGCATCAAATTGATCTTAGCATTCTAACTTACTAAAATATCTGAGCATTTGACAAAAGACAACTGTGTGTCAGTACACATGACAACAAATGAACGTACACTTTAAGCTATTGTTCTAAAAGTGACTTTTATCAAATACTTAGATATTTATGCTACGTTTGAACGCTACGTTATTTTTGAAGGTGACTGTACAGTTAGCATCAACATTAATCTTAGCGTTTTTTTTATTTGGTACATTTTAATTCACAGATTCTGGGACGTGCCTTTATGAGCTTATTTTACATAATTGCTTATAGTAATGTTTTTTGCTTAGCGAAAAAAACATTTTCTCGTTAGATCTTAAAACAAGTTTCATTTTACATTACATACATAACTAATCATTCATCGTTACCGTCACTTAACCAAGCTTAAAAATACTAGTGTATAGTAACTTATGTAACTTTAATGCTACTTTATTATTAACTTCTTAAATCTATTTTTGTGTTGTGTGTATGGGGTGGAGGTAGTGTTTGGGGACTGGTTGTGTTAGTTTTTTTCATTTATTATAGTTTTTATGCTACACTTTTCCGTAACCAAATATTATTAACAATCAATAACTTAAATCTGGTCTTAGCGTTCGTCAAACCTACCAAAAATAAAATTTTATAAATTAAAACCCGACTACCAAAAAACACGCTCTAAAAGTACGAAAGAAGAAAATTGTCTCTGCTGAAATTATTATGTCGTATCGCCGTGGTCGTATGCCACGTTGATTTTATTTTATTATTATAATGAATCTGTTTTGCTACAGTAGGTGGTATACGACCACGGCAATACGGCATAATAATTTCAGCAAAGACAATTGTCTTGTTTCGTACCTTTTAGAGCGTGTTTTTTTTTTTGGTAGTCGGGTTTTAGTTTTTAAAGTTTATTTTTATTAAACATATTTTTAGTTATGTAAATAAAATTACATATGTGCAAAAAACGCTCTTTCATTTGATACCCCACACGGTACCATCAAACATTTTTTTTAGTTCCTTACTCTAAGTCCCCTAGAGGGCGCTGTAGTCAATTTAACGTAACGTCATGTCGCCTAAAACCAAAAGACAATCAAGACGCTTCTAACGTCACCTCATTTGTTCAAATAGAATAGAAGTTATGAGGAAACAGATGAACAACCATACATACATACATACATACATACGGGTCAAAACCATAACCCTCCTTTTTGCTCCGCCGTAGTCGGGTACGGGTCTGAACATTCGACAAAACACATCTGTATTCCAGTAAACGTTAAGGTCCTTTTTCTCTAAAAGTGATTTTTATCAAATGCTCAAATATAATGATAGCTTTCAACGTTAAGATCATATTGTTACTGAATGTACATAAATCAACACAGATTTATCCAAATCCCTGCGAATCGGGAGAGCGTAGTTCATTAATTGTTTTCCTAACAAAATCAAATTCACACCCTATGAAATCTCCCGTTTAAAGATCCCGAAGGACCCGCTTCGACAAATTGCTTGTAAAATATTACATAATTGTATTTACTTTATATTAGCACAGTATAAAAATTTCAGTTGCACAGAATACAGGGTAGAAAAAAGCATTAGGACTTTAAATCCTTAAGTTAGTTAAAAATTAATGATGTAACATCCTATTTTTTAATGCTATCAGTATTATAAAGTCTGTCATTATGTGTTTACTTTTGATTTCTTAATTTGAAGATTGGTAAGGTAAGATAACTTGAGAGTAGATAAATAAATAAATTGACTATGATCGCAGTTCAAGTCTGGATTTAAGGTACCTTTTTTATGCTAGAGGCATACAAACGAGCAAGCGAGTCACCTGCTGGAAAGTAATCAACGCCGCCCATGAACATACCGCGAAATCAGAGAGATCGCTAATGTGTTGCCGGCCTTTTTAAAAAGGAATACGCTCTTCTCTTAAAGGTCCCTAAGTCGTAGCCGGTCGGAAATGCTCCTGCAGCCAAACCGTTCCACAGAACTGAGGTACGTGGTAGAAAGTTTCTACTGTTTTAAGCAAGTGCTACTTAGTAGCATGTGTGAACAGACGTGCAACTAATAAGCATGCCAATTTTTAGCATGCTCAAACGTCACACGTCCGGTCGATTTTTAAGCATGCTACCTGCAGTGCGGGTGGAAGGGGAAATGTGGCGGAGTGCTTTAGCAAGTGTAAACAGGTTTGCTTATTTTTAAGCATGCTAATAGATGCCTAATAGCATGCTTAAAAAGTATGCTAAAAATAAGCATGTGTTACAGTAACTTTACTTTTTTACGCTCTTGGCGTTGACTTTCGTAAGTACGTCTTAATACGGAGAATTTTTATTCTGTAATATAAGCTTAATTTGTTCAGGGGAGTAGAAGCGACGCAATACGACACATCTGTCGTCAGCAGACACTTATTTAATCTTACACTGATTTATGGAATAATTATTCAAGAATTTATACAAGCGAACTTAGGCAGTATTATAAGGGTATTAAGGTGGTGATTGCGTAATAGAGGTGACACCTTTAGAAGTAATATTATCTTGATTAGTGAAGGAATATGCGGTAATGGCAAATTGGTTGGGTTATTTGTGGAAATGTTGATATATGGAGTCCGGTATTTTCGGAACCTTTCCTGGTCCTTATTGAAAAACAAAACAAGCAAACGTAGACATTATTGTAAGGGTTTAAGGTGGTGATTGCGTAATGGAGGTGACATCTTTGGAAGTAATAGTATCTTGATTAGTGACGGAATATGCGGTAATGGCGAATTGGTTGGGTTATTTGTGGAAATGTTGATATATGGAGTTCGGTATTTTCGGAACCCTATCCTGGTCCTTATTGAAAAACAAAACAAGCAAACGTAGACATTATTGTAAGGGTTTAAGGTGGTGGTTGCGTTATCGAAGATGACACATCTGAGGAAATAATTTCGTCTTAAGTAGTAAGTAGTAGGTAGTACTAAGTGACTAGGATTGCACCCACAGCCCAAACTACTGAACCTAGAAACTTGAAATTTGTAAAAGGGTGCCTTTAATAGTGCAAAGTGAGTGATTTTTGAAAATTTTACCCTTAAGGGGGTAAAAAGGGGGTTAAAAGTTTGTATGAAAGTCCGCCATCTTTGATGTTATGAATATGAACATTTGTGTTGAGACCAATAACTTGAATTAAATAGTAACAAAATAAAAAGTTTTTGAAAAAACACCCTAAAAGGGGATAAGATAGAGGGTGAAAGACAGTATGGGGGTTTGTTAATTAGTAAAGTAAGAAACTTTAAATTGATGTTTGGGCACGGGTTTTTAATAAGCAAGTGACTTTTGAACTTTCAACTCCTAAAGGGAATTTAAAATTTTAAGCATAAAATAAGTTAGCATAATGTAATTACTACTACTGATAATTTCGCATAATACTAATAAGCAATTACATAAAGAATAAATACAATTACATACATATTAAAGCATAAACATGATTAAGCATAAAATAATTAACCATAAGTCATTAAAAAGCGGCTTACGGGTGGCCCAAGGGCCACTCCCGCCGCACCTAAACCTACTTTTACTCTATATAATATAGGAAATACTGGTTACTTACTTACTTTTTTATTTTTCAGATTCAAATGCCTAAAAAAATTGTGCCAATAAAAATTATGCATAAATGCATTATGCTAAATAATAATTATGCCACAGTACATTTTATGCTAAAACCAAATTCGGCCAAATTAATATTATGCTAAATAAATTATGCCAATTTCATTATGCCAACCCATTTTAGGACAAAACACATTATGCCAATTAAAGGGATCCCCTTACCACTCTTATACTAACTGAAGGAATGGTAAAGGGTGACAAAAAGATTTCAAGATTAGCTATTGCTATTAAAGCAACAGCCCCATTAGCGCCAAGGAATAGAGAGTACTGCGTGTCATCTTCTTCTTATTATCATGTCATCACCATCATTTCTGCCAATAGACGTCCACTGCTAGACATAGGCCTCCCCCTATGTTCTTCACACAGATCGGTCCTGTGCCGCCCGTATCCAATGGATTCCCGTGACCTTCACCAGATCGTTGGTCCAACTTGTCGGGGGGCCCGCCACAGCTGCGACTTCCTGTATGTGGCATCCACTCGAGGACCATTCTGCCCCAACGGCCGTCTGTTCTCCTCGCTATGTGCCCTGCCCATTGCCACTTGAGGCATGCAATCCTTTGGGCTATGTCTGTGACCTTAGTTCTACTGCGGATCTCATTCATTTTTGATATGATCACACAAGGAGATTCCTAGCATAGCCCTCTCTATTGATCTATGAGTGACTATGAGTCTCCTTAATAGGTACATTGTAAGCGGCCATTTTTCGGTTACGTATGACATCACTGGCAACACACACGCATTAAAGACTTTCGTCTTGACACATTTCGGTCGATCTGATGCGGTAGATGTGGATAAATAAGACTTCTCAAACCTAATATTTTGCCACGCAGATTACGCCGTCGGTAGACTGCATGAGTTCGTCATACGTGCATGCAGCTGTCCTATTAATGATTTCCTAAATTATTTTTTTCTTATTTCCTGGTCAAGAAAAAGCATAAAAAAGTAACACCGTGGGAAAGGCTTAGAATTAACCCCTTTACAATGTTGCCAACTTTACCTACTTTTAGGTAGATCTACCTACTTTTGGTCTACTTACCTCTTACCAGTGCCATTAAACTACATACTTTCCGAAATGATTGTAATAACACAAATATTTTCCTAAAACTGAATTTGATGGTGGGCAAAATTGTTGACTGATAGCATTACTGCTTTAGCCTGCTTAAGAAGTCATCTAAATAAAGTTTTAGTATGAAGATGTCGATACGAAGAAGAGGCGAGGAAGTACCGAGCAGAAACTCAAAAAGTGTAAGTTAGGTAGTATAGGATTCGCGGCGTCACATCGCTCATCTAATACTACAAAGACGTTACTGTCATTTTGCATATTTTACAGGATGGCGTTTTAATTTTTTTTTACAGTTCTTTTTGGTTTATTATTTGTAACTGCAACTAGGACATTTTGGATGTTTGACCGTATAACTAGAGTATAATATCACAAATATATAAAAATCTCAAGGGTGTGTATTAAAAAAAAAACACATAAAGTGATTTAAGTCATACATTTGTGTCAATGTTGCATTGAAAACGTTTTAATTCGTAAGTTGTGGCATTAAACTGGTAGTTAATTTTGTTAGATTAAAACTCTTCATTTGCAGTAAGTACTTATTTATTACATACAGTAAAATAAATTTATGAATTATTAACAATAATTAATAATCACAGGTGGTAATTAACAATCACAGGTCCAGCATAGTTGCGAGGCGTCCCACGTAACTGTCATGGCGTTGTACCGCGCAGGGCGAGTCTATTTTTTTACCTTTGCTACAAAGACATTGACGCCATCTTACGCTCATTTGTTGAACAATAAAAATTACTTTGTAGCACCATACTATTTTGGCATCATTAACTCATGTTTGCAATTTTTGACAGTTGCGTCTTTGTAGTATTCTCGATGAGCGGTCATGAAGAAGGCAAATGTAGGTAGATCCACCTACTTTTGGCATTTCTGTACGAGTTATCGTATCATATTTCGACACTGTATCAATTATTTTATCAATAAACATTATTTTAATTTAGTGCAAACAAGCCACTCGGCGGAATCGGTCGTTTCATTGACTCAGCCCTTTCCCCTATATCAAGACACGACACGACATACCTTATCAATCTATCATCTTATCTACTACATATCATCTTGACACTTATCATCGTAGCGCACGCTACATTTTGGTCCTTCGAGCTTTCAACATTTATCAGCGACTTACGGATCATCTTGGAACCTCTGCGTTAACTTCGCATCGCTGTACAAGATACTTATCAAGAGACAATTGTCATCGACATTTTTACCAAGCAAGATTTAATCATCATACCTTAAACAAGTGCAGTGGAGTGTTCTGTTTATCTGAACTACAGTAGCGAGTCGGTTGGACTGGCCTCCCCAACGGGTCTCACCAGTCTGATTGAGACGAGGACGCACATACTGTAATAGGATTACAGACACTGCGCAGCATCACCAGCAGTATCATCAAATATCATCAGCATCTTTATTGATCTATTGAACTTCGGACAATTATCTAAATCGACATGGAAGCCCTTCTCACGCGCCAGAATGAACTGATCCAAGAAATTCATAGGATTGGAGTTAATTTCGGGAAAGATAGCGCCAGCAGAAGAACTAAGGAATATATTGAGAAACGTGTAACAGCCCTAGACCAACTTTGGGGTGAGTTTGAGCAAAACGACACGCAATTATCAGCTTATAAAGATGACTCCGAGTACTTCGAGAATCAAATTTATCATCAGACGAAGGAATTCTACGAGAAACAACGTCGCATGATCGTGAACTATCCTCCGGTCGATCCCCCGCTAAAGGAACCCGTTCCTAGCCCTTCAAAGCATTCGTTCAAACTACCACTGTTCGATGAGCAGGGTACCAACACGGGAGCACACGTGGATGAACTTCTTTCACAACAAAGAACATACTTTAGAGCCTTATCTCGCGTGATTAAACGCCCTGACATTATCGATATTCAAGAGAAATGGGAAATTGAAGATCTCCTAAAGGACCTTCAGCATCGTTGGCGAACCATCGACGAAACACATATGCGTATCGACAATATCTTAGAGGGAAGAAATGATGATTATGAAGATGAGTTCATGAAATACGAGTCCATGTACAATCAGGCGAAACGACAATTAAACAGGAAGTTAAGTTCTACGACGCACCTTCATCAATCGACCCCCAAGATAGACATTCCCTTGTTTAGTGGGAAATATAGTCAGTGGGTCACCTTCTGGGACCTATTCAACGAGACGATACACAATAACAGTAGCCTCAGCAATGCACAGAAGATGCAATTTCTTAAGGGAAAGCTACGAGGAGAAGCAGAGCGCCTCATTCAACATCTGAATATAACCGCTGACAACTATGAGACTGCGAGAGATCTCCTGATGCATCGCTACAACAACACCCAAGTACTGTTTACAAATCAAGTGGAACTTTTCTTATCCCAACCTTCTGTACACCGACAATCATCATTTGAATTAAAACGTTTGTATGACACCACCATGGAGTGCATACATGCGATTCACAACCTTGGAGTCGATACAACATCATGGGATCCCCTTGTTGTTCATCTTGTCTGCAAGAAATTGGATCCTGAAACATATCATGACTACAAGGAGTCCCGCAAAGCGCCAAGAGAACTCCCGACCTTTGACGAACTCATGAATTTCATCGAATGCAAGTTTACTGCCCTGGAGCCTATATCAAAGAAAGACAAAGACATATCAGGACAAAGGCCATCGTTTCCATCGAGACCTTCATTCAAGCCTCCCACTTATCAGAAAAGGTTCCAGAGCCAACCTCATCAAGCAGTGGCCACATTTATCCCAAAATGTCCACTTTGCGAAGACAAACATGACCTATATCAATGCAGGAAATTTCACAACATGACACCGGAAGCTCGCTTGACAACAATTAGTAAAAATGAAATATGCATAAATTGTTTATACAAACATAATGGCAAACAATGCAATTCTACCAAGCGATGCAAATATTGTAATGATTATCATAATTCAATGATACATGACGACATTGCACAATCGAGGACGTCGAACTCTAATGCGTCGACCTCGATAGACAATCGGGCGCCAAAACCGCATAACAACAAGCGAGTAAATCACGTGGCTGGAGATGATGAAGAAGTACTTCTGACAACAGTGTCCTTGAAAGTTAAGGCAGTTGATGGGACATTCATGACACTTAGAGCACTTTTGGATCAAGGATCTCAAGTATCTCTGCTATCAGAAAATGCAGCTCAGACATTAGGACTTCATCGTCAGCACATCAGCGCGTCAGTCTCCGGCATCGGTACTGGTACCAAGAATGGGAAAGGCATCGTGACTATGGATTGTCAATCATTATATGATGATTATAATTTCACAACCCAGGCTCTCGTCATATCAAAGGTGATCAATTGTTTGCCTAACAACACCTTTAGCAAACAATCATGGCCACACCTACAACATATTACCCTTGCCGACCCGGACTACAACGTATCGCAACCGATCGACTTACTCCTGGATGCCAGCGTATACTCCAACATCATCATGAGTGGACTTATCAAAGGCCCAATTCAAGCACCCATCGCCCAGCAGACAAAGTTAGGCTGGATATTATCAGGAAATGTCAAAAAGTTCAACTGTCACGTGGTTATCAATGACATTAATGAAATATCAAGGTTTTGGGAGATTGAGAGCATCAAGGATAACTCATCAGATATGACAGAGGAAGAACTGTTTTGTGAAGAGCTCTATCAAACGACAACTAAGCGATTGAACGATGGAAGATATCAAGTCGCTCTCCCCATGAAGCCAAACTTTGAAGAACTCCTTGGAACATCCAAACCGAAGGCTGTCATGCAGTTTAAGCAGCTTGAAAAACGGATGCTAAAAAACGACGCCTTAGCAACAGCTTATTGTAACTTTATGCAGGAATATCAACAACTAGGTCATATGCGCCTAACGACCGATCAGGTGACGTCTATACCTACTTGTTATTTACCTCACCACGGAGTTTTGAAATTAGACTCTACGAGCAGCCGTTTTAGAACTGTTTTTAATGGTTCCAGCAAGACGTCATCGGGTCATAGTCTCAATGACTTAATGGAATGTGGGCCGAACTTACAGCAGGACCTACAAGCACTGATCCTGCTCTGGAGAACGCACAAGTATGTCATCACTGCAGACATCGAAAAAATGTTTAGACAGATTCTTATCAGAGATCAAGACGCTTATCTGCAATCGATTGTCTGGAGAACATCACCCGAAGAACTTCTGCGTGAATACCGTCTAACAACAGTGACGTACGGGACAAAGGCCGCACCATTTTTGGCGATAAGGACATTGCGACAGATTGCTAAGGAGCATGCCAAAGATTATCCTCTGGCAGCTGCAGCTTTAGAAACCTCGTTCTATATGGATGACCTTATGAGTGGACACGACAGTAAAGAGGAAGTCAAAGAGCTGCAGAGACAGTTAATCGAAGTCCTGGAAGGAGCAGGCATGAATTTGCGCAAGTGGTCGAGCAATGACCCTGACATTATTAATCATTTGACATCAAGCCAAATCGATACCCCTCTTGAGTTCAGAGACACGGAATCTCGAAAAACGTTGGGACTCAAATGGGACCCATCATCAGACTCATTCAGTTTTCAAAACAAGATTGACTATCACAATCAAAACGAGAAACACACCAAGAGACAACTTTTATCAGATGTATCAAAATTATACGATCCATTGGGATGGTTATCTCCAGTTACAATAAAAGCGAAGATTGTCTTTCAACAAACCTGGTTATTAGACCTACAGTGGGATGATGTATTGCCAGTTGACATCCAATCTGAATGGCAACATCTACGAGAAGATCTGAAAAACATAGAAAACTTCCGAGTTGACAGATACCTAGGAGATAAACATAACTATCAGTTGCACGGTTTTTGTGACGCCTCAGAAAAGGCTTATGCGTGCGCCGTGTACATAACAACGCGCGACGACAAGGGCACGTTCACATCACGCCTACTCGTCGCTAAGACAAAGTTAGCCCCTCACAACAAAAAGGTATCATTACCCAGATTAGAACTGCTGGGTGCCCTTCTCTTATCACAACTACTGAAAAAGGTCACCGAATCAATATCAGTACCTAATATCACTGCATGGACAGATTCTATGGTGGTATTGGGTTGGCTTAAAGGAGATATCACCAGATGGAAGACTTTCGTAGCAAATCGCGTACGACAGATCATTGACGTGATCCCTGCATCACATTGGCGTCACGTGAAATCTGAAGACAATGCAGCAGATTGTGCAACTCGAGGGTTATCATCTACGTCGCTACAAGAGCATAAGCTGTGGTGGGAAGGCCCACAATGGCTGAAGACACCAACACCCCATCAAAACATACCTCCTATCAAGATCGAGGCACCAACAATTGAAATCAAGAAAGTATCAAGTGTGAACACGGCTTTACAAAACAGCAAAAACAATATCATAACTAATTTATTGAAAGACAGTAGTTCATTGACACGAGTAATTCGCATCGTAGGCTGGATCATGCGCTTCGCCTCGCGATTGCGACACCGGAATTGCACACCGCAACAATTTGCTGACACGCTGACAACGAATGAACTGAAGGCTGCGAGCAATCTAATTATAGAACATAAACAATCATTAGAATTTGAAGACGACATTTATCATTTGAAGAAAAAAGGCAGTGTTCGGAGCTCAAGCAAATTATCAAACCTGAACCCATTCATCGATAAACACGGCATTTTGAGAGTTGGCGGGAGATTAGACAATGCATTGATCTCTCCCTCTGCCAAACACCCAGTAATCCTGTCTGCGCGGAGTCGACTAACAGAGCTTATCATAAATCAAGCACATATTATCACATTGCACGGCGGTCCCCGATTGACATTATCATACATAAGAAACAATTATTGGATTGTTGGGGGCATCCGTGCTGTAAAGAAGACCATCCGACAGTGTGTCAAGTGTAGACGCTTCAGGCAGGAAACCACTCACCAAATCATGGCAGACCTTCCTAGACCGAGAGTCAACCCTTCGCGCCCCTTCAGCAACACGGGCGTGGACTTTACTGGCCACGTTGATATCAAGGCCAATAGAGGGCGGGGAGTCAGGACCTCGAAAGGATACATCGCCGTCTTCGTCTGCCTTGTGACAAAGGCCGTCCACCTAGAGTTGGTGGCCGACTTAAGTACGCCTGCATTCCTGGCCGCCTTTCGTCGAATGTGTGCTCGACGAGGAACTCCTCGCCATGTATACTCCGACAATGGCACCAACTTCGTCGGAGCTAACAACACCATGAAACGGGAGTACAAGGCAATAATAGATAACATCGACGCGTCATTCATCAAGAACATCAACGAGCTCGGTGTCACGTGGCATTTTAATGCTCCAGGGTGGCCCAATGCGGGTGGCCTATGGGAGGCCGCCGTCAAGAGCATGAAGTTCCACCTTAAACGAGTGCTGGGGGAACAGAAATTGACATATGAAGAGTTCATTACACTGCTGTATCAGATCGAGGCATGCATGAACTCTCGACCCTTGTGCCCGCTGTCTGAAGACCCTGACCATGAAGTTCTCACTCCTGGTCATTTTCTGATTGGCGATTCACTGCTGTCTAGACCACAGACCGATCCTGAACTAATGGACTTACCTACTAGATGGCATCTCGTCCAGACGATGAACAAACATTTCTGGAAAAAGTGGTCACTAGAATACCTCCAACAACTTCAAACAAGATCGAAGTGGACAGCTCCTCGGGAAAATCTGAATATTGACGACATCGTTATCATCAAGGAAGACAACATGCCGCCGGGGAAATGGGCCATCGGACGCATTCAAGAGGTCCACCCAGGAAAGGATGGCTATGTTCGAGTAGTCACCCTAAAAACACAGAACAATGTTATCAAACGTCCTGTGAACAAACTGATTACATTGCCAGTTCATGACATGAGACAAGAAGAGACCGAGAGCAATGTGAAAGACATTCTAGAAGAGGAACCGCAGAAACCTACACTAAGGACACGACGAGGCCGACGCACGAATAAAGTTATGACGTATTTTACGTCATTCACTCTCCTGACACTCATGGCTATGTTTTCACCGACTGTTCAACAAAATCAACCCTTCAATATCACTGCGATCGATGACAACCAAAACCTATACTTTGACAAGATATCTGATCTACGACATATCAAGGATGAATGGAAATTGATAATATACTACAATATGACGTCATATTGGCAAGGACTATCAGAAATACAACGTTACGTATCACATATTAGGTCAATGTGTAATATGAATACTCCCTACCGCAGCACTGTGGAACAGCTGCAACACGAGATTAAGGAAATAGACCACTACAACGACTTACTACGCTACCAACAAAACAAATACCGAATGAAGAGAGGACTCGTAAATGGCATTGGCTATATAGCTAATTCACTATTTGGAGTACTGGACGAAAGGTTCGCAGATCAATATAAGAATGACATAGAGAAGATAGCTCAGAATGAGAATCATTTACAGAAGTTGATAAAAAATCAAACACTGGTAATCGAATCGGAGTATAACATAATCAAACGCAACGAAGAAATAATTAACAAGCAAGTAACATTTATCAGACAAGCTCTCAATAATCTCTCACTGGAAGCTGGACAAGTCAGACTGGACATTCAAAATTATAACTACATCATCTCATCATCACTGGCCGCCACCATCATCATATCTAACTTGCGACGCATTCAAGAAGTATTACTTAACACTATTACCGATATCAGTCAAGGCCAGATAGACATACACCTGTTTTCACCTGAATTGCTAGAACAGCAAATAAATATGATATCAGGACAATTACACGGAGATCTCGCGTTACCGACGGACATAAACAACATACGTCACATGTACAAGTTACTAAAAGTGTCTGCGAGAGTAATAGAAAAATATCTTATCATCGAAATCAGAATACCACTTGTTAGTAACGAAGTATACGAGTTAGACAAGATCATCACCATACCCCGAAAAATGGGAGAGAAAATACGCTATGTAATATCCTCGTATCAATACATAGCCTTTGATTTGAAGAAAGATACTGCTTTCTTGTTGTCGGAAGGAAACCTGCAAGCATGTATTCATGATCAAAGAGAGACCCTCCTCTGTTCATTAGATGAACCTCTATATGATTTAAAAATAAAACATTCATTTTGCGACATAAATTTGATAAACACCGGCGTTACGACAAATGAGTCACCTTGCTCGTCACATGAAGCGCCGCACGTAACCGACAAGTGGATTAAGTTACATCAACAAAACAGCTGGCTGTACTATTGTTACGAAGAATGCACTATTCGCATGTTTTGTACTACAGGAACAGATGTTCGTAGTATTAAAGGGACTGGAGTCATCGCTCTAAATCAAGGTTGCACGATCAAAGGCGACAGCTTCTCGATACGTTCACATAATCAATACTTAAGTAAAATGTATCATCACTTGAGCACAATAGAGGCCCCAAGGACTTCTATTCTAAATACGATCATCAACAGCAGCTACGTTGACGCCTCCATCCAGACAGAAGACCACCAGTTGCTCTTCAGCCAACTCAGGACTGAAATTGATCATTTGAAGGCTGAATCGTCTGAAACGATCAACGTTCATGACGTCCATCATTATAGCATCTCTTACTTACTATTGATGGTTCTGCTAGTAATGGCATGCTGTGTTATTTACTACTGGAGATGCAAACGACACCCTGTGCCGACTACCGAAGATGTGGTGGAGATGCAGCCATCACCAGCGCCGCGCGCAGTCAGCACAACCAGCATCGACCGCAGGACCTCGACCTCACCAGTAGCCACGCAACGCTTCAGTGTGCCTTCATTCAATGATTAATAGTTAATTTGTTAATTCCTTGCTTTATCCTTTGTTTGTTCTTTTAGATAGGCAAGATGTACGAGTTATCGTATCATATTTCGACACTGTATCAATTATTTTATCAATAAACATTATTTTAATTTAGTGCAAACAAGCCACTCGGCGGAATCGGTCGTTTCATTGACTCAGCCCTTTCCCCTATATCAAGACACGACACGACATACCTTATCAATCTATCATCTTATCTACTACATATCATCTTGACACTTATCATCGTAGCGCACGCTACAACTTCATCTACCACTTTTCTGATTTTAGGATTGACAAAACTGCCTCTTTAAAAATAGAATAGATTTTGAATTTGAAAATATTCTCCGATGTGAAAGCTTTTAACTAGGGACGACACACCAGTGATGAATCAACAGCCTAGGCCCGTGCTAATCTACTGCTATATTAAACCTCCGTAATGTTACGCCACAGGTTTTTATCTCAGACATCCATTATCCTGTCAGTATCAGCAAAGGTCAGTACTAATTACACTTACAGACCGACCAAGATCAGAAGGCACTTCAGTGACATTGACATGGGGCGCTGTACTATATTTTTTCTATGGGAAAATGTCAAAACACTGACACATCTTGTAAAGGAAACAGCGTTAGTTCAGACTTTAGACACGTGCCAAATAACCGTGGCCGGACTATACTTTTCTACCCGTTAAAAGATAAAAGTGTATCATGAGGAAAATTCATCATCATCATCATCAACAACCCATACTCGTCCACTGCTGGACATAGGTCTCCCCTAACGCACGCCACTGCTCCCGATTTTCGGCCACTCTCATCCAGCCCACACCAGCCAGCCTTCGAATGTCATCATCCCATCTTGTCGCAGGGCGTCCTACACTACGCTTACCGAGTCTCCACTCAAGGACTTTACGGCTCCAACGGCTGTCAGTTCTGCGGCTAATATGACCAGCCCACTGCCACTTCTGTTTGCTAATTCGGTGGGCTATGTTGGTGACTCTGGTTCTCTGTCGGATTACATCATGTCTGATGCGGTCCTTCAGAGATACTCCGAGCATAGCCCTTTCCATAGCTCTTTGAGCGACTTTGAACCGGTGGACTAGTCCAGCCGTGAGTGTCCACGTCTCGGCACCGTAAGTCATGACCGGAAGGACGCACTGGTCGAAGACTTGAGATGAGGAAAATTATAATCCCATTATCAATGCAGGGTGTAATTTTTTATGTTATAGGTGGCAGACGAGCAGACGTATCACCTGATGGTAAGCGATTGCCGCCGCCCATGGACACCCGCGTCACCAGTGGAGTAACAAGTAGATATTTATATCTCTTTAACCATGTCTTCTACCAACCATTTTGAACAACATTTTGTTCTAGGCCTTAAGGGTTTTTTTGGGAAATTCGTCGAAACTTTTTCGACTCCCTACAAAATAACCAAGTCACGTGACCGACTTCGATAGTTGAAATTTTTTTATGCGAATTACCAAATGTCATCGAACAAATGTAGTACAGAATGGTTTGTGAAAAGCTTAAAGACATGTTAATGTCTACCGATACAGCCTATATTGATAGACATTAAAAAGAGAATTCGAAACAAAGGAATAAAGATATTTTTACAATTAATGAAATAGGATTAAAGATAAAAAAATGTGAAAGGATATTATTACATTTAAAAACAATAGATAACAAAGACTATTTGGGAATTTGGCTGTAGTAATACTCAAAACATTTTTGCTCTTCGTATCTTCATCATTTCAGCCAATAGACGTTCACTGCTGGACATAGGCCTCCCCCAATGTTCTCCGCACAGATCGTTCATGTGCCGCCTGCATCCAATGGATTCCCGCGATCTTCACCAGATCGTCGGTCCACCTTGTGGGGGGCCTGCCACGGCTGCGACTTCCTGAACGTGGCCTCCACTCGAGGACCTTTCCGCCCCAACGGCCGTCTGTTCTCCTCGCTATGTGCCCTGCCCATTGCCACTTGAGGCATGCAATCCTTTGGGCTATGTCTGTAGCCTTAGTTCTCCTGCGGATCTCATCAATTCTGATACGATCACGCAGGGAGACGCCGAGCATAGCCCTCTCCATTGCTCTCTGGGTGACTTTGAGCCTCCTTAATCGGCAAATTGTAAGCCGTATCTTACAATACATCAAAGAACAAAATATAATTAAAAGTAAAAACTATAAAAACTATAAATGGTAAGTAACCATCGGTACGGTAGTATCTTCTACTTAGTTTGTGGGCATTGCGTATGACCACAAACTAAGTAGAAGATACTACCGTACAACATAGCGAGCACGTCGCGACTGCGCAGATAACTCTGAACGCCATTGTTTTTTTTATGGCGGCAACGCCGGTGAATCCCTAGCGCATCCGCAGCGTGAACGCTGGGCAGCCGCGACGTGTTCGCTGCGTCGTCGTTACGCTTTGAAAACGCTCGCAATCCGCCAGTGTGGCAATTCCCTGTTTCTGACTGACGACTAGTGACCGGTAAATGATATGATACGCGAACCGCCTCCTACACCGATCTTTACTCTAGCGAGGACTTGTTAGTTCATATGGTGAGCTATGATTTATACTAGGGTCATTTCACTTAGTATTTTTTTCCATAGTATGGGAAAAATTGTTCGGCAGTTTTCGTTAGATGGAACTTCAATCATCTGCTTCAATCAAGCAGATGGTTCGCCTTTGTTTCGGTAGATGTCACTATGCATTTGTACATCGCGCTAGCAAAGCGCTAGCAAAGCGTTCTAAAACAATGCCGCCGTTTAAATGGGCACATTTAGCAATTTTAAAAAAATATGAGAAATATACCAGATATCTAGGTTTTGGAAATTTTGTTATATAGCAAATAAAATTATTTCTAATATTTTATTTAATCGTCTCCCTGACTGAATGACGACGATGACCGTACTACATAGCCGTTGAGTATTGGTCGTTTTCCTCTAGATGGCGCTAGCACTGGCTAGCCAACTGACACCTCTATCTCAGTATATATAAGTTTCTCTATGACTTATACCAAAGTGTAACAATAAGCTCTTGTGTTGTGAAACATACTAATGCTTATACTATGCCCGTCAACTACTATAGTGAACACTGAACGCCAAAAACGCGGATATCCAACGGCTCTTCGCCCGGATCTTTACTCTATCGGTTGATTTGTTAATTAATATAGTGAGCCACGACTTGGCCCTAAGTGTCCCTTGAGAGTACATACATTCAGGCATACTACGTTGTTACTAAGTTACGATCACATGCAGTGAGTTTAACAATACAACATTAGTCACTCGATTGTCACGTCACACACGCTCGATTTAACTGTAACATATGATTGTAGCAATACATTGCGGTCTATAATGGGGCCTGAGATGTAATGATGGGTGAAGGCGCTTAATTTATTAGAATTACAGTAAACAATGATGCAGTTACAGAAAGAAAGAAAAGTAATATGAAAAGTTATAGGCACAATAACAGAGCTTATCTATTAGCAGACACAAAACGCCGACATTCATTGCGGCTTAATCACACTTTAACCATCTTTTTTATGTGACAGGAGGCAGACGAGCAGACGGATCACAAGATGGTAAGTAATTGCCGCCGCCCATGGACACCATGGACACCCCCGACACCAGTGGAGTCACAAGTGCGCTGCCAAACTTCAAGACCCCTCTTCCCCGGATTGGACCTCCGGTACCCTCACTCACGCAGCGAAACACCGTACAACACAGTGCTGTTTCACGCGGTTTTCTGTGAGGCCGTGGTATTACTCCAGTCGAGCCGGCCCATTTATGCAGCGTGGCTCTCCCATTGTAAAAACCATGCTTTAACAATACTAATCAGTGGTTAAAGCACAGGTTAGAGTGTGCAGGTTATTTTAAAGTTGGTGATCTCGGCCCTTAAAATCAGCGCCCTGGGTAAACCTACCGATGATTTAAGAATAATTTCGACACAGAATTGCTATAACACAAATATAACATTAATTCTATGTATCTGCAAAAATATCCCGTTTATTACCAGGCTTCCTCGCTTGTAAAACCGGAACAGATAATGAATAAGGAATGAATTACTTTGGTTTTGACGTCAAAAATGTTTCACGAATCCTCGCCGTTCCCTTTACATTGTATTTTTTCTTTTCCATGTAAATAATTCCTTTAGATAAGCAAAGGGAATATTAAAACGTTTACGTTTTTCCGGATACAGTTCGCAAGATCTGTAAAGCACTCTCGGAGATCATTCAGGAAGACGGTAGAAATTACAGACCAGTTCCGTCTTGACTAGTTGCGTTTTATTTTAAACTGCCAAACCCTCTCGGTTTGGCCTGTAAATACAGACGAGTCCTTGGTGTGGCCTTCGAGGCCTTGGGTATCAAGTCCGGGGTGTCTAGTACGCGGGGGCTTCACCCCGCTAGCGAGTCCGGACCCCAGCGGCGAGTTCCCATTCCGCGAGGAAAGGGACTTCCGCTGAGTGGTCTAGAGCCAGCAGTGGGGGGCTTGGTCTTCATCCGTAGTTGAATCGGCTCGGCGAGGTCAGCTGGCATGGTTACTCCTGGCAGCGATCATGCCTGGCGGCCCGAGGTCATTGTCCCGGTGACACGCTCTGCTTACGCAATGCAAAAATGCATAGTGCCATCTACCAAAACAACGACGAATCGCCTGCTTGTTTACTATGTACAACACTAGTAGAATAACAAGTGTGCTGCCAACGATTGACGTCCTTTTCCCCCGGATTGGGCCTCCGAAATTGCACCATGTTTTTGGCCAATGAGCTAGGTCTAAAATCAGTATTAATCTCGTATCATGTGCCTAGCACTATTACCAGAAGAAACTTAGTCCTCATCTTAGGCGTGTAATTCCCAGTTACGTTCAAAACTGTCGCTCTGGAGCCCGGGGTACGCTTGTACCATGAATGCATAGGACGAGAGCTTATTTATTGCCTTGCTGTAACACAGTTTAAAACTGGCACGAAAGGTAAGAGTTCCTAACTTAAATACCTGCTATATTCTGTTCTATTAAGTTGTATCAAAATATGCATTCATCATCATCATCATCATATCAGCCCACATCCACCCACTAGCTGAGTATAGGCCTCTTCTTCATCACGCCATTCCCTTCGGTCCCTTGCCAGCCTTATCCATTGTTTCCCCACTGCTGTCACAATATCGTCGGACCATGGGGCAGGTAGTCTACCCACAGGACGTCGTCCCATTCTTGACTGCCATTCGGTAAGCTTTATAGTCCATCTATCATCTTTACGCCTTGCCAGGTGTCCTGCCCATCTCCACTTTAGCTCACATACTCGCGTGCCAACGTTCACATACGGGGCCGAGACATGGACGCTGATTAAGAAACTATGCACAAGTAGAAGGTGGCGCAACGTGCTATGGAGCGTTCCATGCTCGGCCGTGGGTATACAAATCCAATACAAAGAAAACTATTTTTGTTCCAAATAAACGAAAAAAAAGATGCCCCTTAGAGACACAATATTATTATAATTCTAGATTTGGGGAGTCTGGTAATTACAATCAAGCGACTGCCGTCTGACCTACGCATCCAACCAGTACCAACTGAATCATGGTTACCTCCCGTATGGATGGTTCTAAGCCCTGAAAATGCTTATTATCTTATATTTTATATTACACTGTCAGTCCAGAATTTTTGCGTCTAACGACCAGAATAAAACTCAAGCGTCCGTCCTCGAAGGCGGTCGGAAGCGGCGCCTGCGGGAAATGATCTAGAAGGCACTTAATAGAGGCGCGTGCACAATGAGCCCGCTGTAGGTAACTCGGGCACTTGAGCGAGAATTGCCTTTTGTTTCCTATGGGACAGGTCTAAGGTTTTCTTTAATGTATTTTGTTCAGTCCTTACAATCTCGACTAGGAAAGTTAAATGGAAATATTTGTGAAATTGTAGTGGTAAAGTAAGGAAGAAATAAAAAGTATTTTGACAAGTCTAAAATAAGTAGACACATAGACGGTTCTAGCTGACATTGATGTCAAAGAGTTCGTTAACCTACGCTCTAGGCAGTGTATTGTAGCGGGTCTCTCCAGCACACACTCTGTAACTGTAAAGTCTGTCTTTGTCTCATGGCAAACTATGCTGAGATCACTGGACGCACGCATCTATGAGTGTGTAGCCTGTATATCTATCTATAAAACTCGTACATTGAGCCTTAAAATTCTGACTTACTACAGAAGAAGCTATCTATCGGAAATTTTATATTTAACTGACATTCCAGTCCAGCATTTTTGCGTCTAACGACCAGAATAAAACTCAAGCGTCCTTCCTCGAAGGCAGTTGGATGCGGCGCCTGCGGGAAATGATCTAGAAGGCACTTAAAAGAGGCGCGTGCACAATGAGCCCAGCTGTAGGTAACTCGGGCACTTGAGCCAGAATTGCCTTTTGTTTCCACCGGGACAGGTCTGAGGTTTTCTTTAATGTATTTTGTTGAGTCCTTACTAACTCCACTGGGAAAGTTAAACAGAAGTAGTCGTGAAATTGTAGCGGTGAAGATATCAATGAAAAAATATATATAATATTCTATATGATAGGTGGCAGACGAGCAGACGGAACACTTGATGGCAAGAACGTTTATGAATACTATTTGAGATATAATAACAATTTTTTTAAAGGTTGCCTGGAAGAGAAAGTTCACAGCCATAAGGCCACCTTAACTTGACGTCACTGCATCATGCCGACATAATGCCATCTAACGAATTTTTCATTTAAGTAACACAACTACGGATCCGCACACACGTACGACCGTAGACTAAAAATGCCCGCTCTTTTTAGTGCTACGACACAGCCAGCCATACCGCTACGAATGTCGCCAACGCTCGACAGCGATCACCTCGCTGCAGCATGTTGCTACGACAACCAATGTAGCATCGTGTCGAACCGCGTCAGTTTCGATTTATACCGTGTGAGTAAGGGTACCGGATGCCCAATCTGGGGTTCCCGTTTCCCAAACGAGGGGTTTAAAGTTTGGCAACGTACTTGCGGAGGCAACCGCTTACCATCGGGCAATCCGTCTGCTCGTCCGTCACCTATCACATAGTAAAAATAAAAAATGTAAGGGGTAACCCTGCCCTACTATTCTGCGAACTAAGTGACAAAAGTGATTCGGGATTTAATTAATTATTATTTGAACACTATGAAGATTAATGCTATGCTCAAAATTTGAACATTTATGAGAAACCGGTTTTGTTATTTTTATATGAGCACCAAGGTAACATTACCAGAAACCTTTATTGCGCCATAGGAAAACAGGTTTTCTCCCTCTGACACATTTATCTTCATAATAAAACATGCCATCGCATCTATAGAGTGATGGAAGATCAAAGGATAAGAATGAGCCTTCCATGCGACGGATCGTGGTTCAAATCCGAGCATGTACCTCTGGATTTTTCAAATCAATGTACGTATTTCCACCATTAGCTTTTCGTACTACGTCGGTTGCAAACAAGCTTTCTGCTCGCTAGATGGTAACCGATTACCGCAGCCTATGGACGTCTGCAACTCCAAAGGACCTGCACACGTGCTGCTGACCCCTTAAAATTCTTAACACTCCTTTTTTGAAGAACCTCATGCTTAATTCCCCCGGGAAAACCTCTGACGGCAGCTCATTCTACAGCCGGAGCTTTCGTAGGAGGAAATTCCTCTGGATCTGCATTTGGGTTTCAATGTGTAAAGGTGGACACTCTGACGACGGCGGGCGGTGCGGGGGTTAGCTAGGCGGTGAAGAAAAAAATCTCGAGGAAATCTGCACGTTTCGTATATTGAAACTTATGACTATGATTCAATTGGTATGGTGTCCCTGTTACCGGTTGCATAGGTCAGACGGCAATCGCTTCAAATCCTGATTCATGGTCTAAGCGTAGTACACTGGGCTTCAAAGCGACAGCTATGGACGTAACCGCATAGTTCCTAGTTGTGTGCAAAGCTATAGCCAAGATTAGGAGCACGCCATCGTCCTAAACTTCGATGAACTCAAAACCGTAGGCACGATTCCAAACTTATAACAATCAGCAAATATTACAATTCCTTTAACTCTATAATCAAATCAAGGACCCTGCTAATATTTCAGTTTTGAAGTAAGCCTCCACTTGTGGTCAAAGGCGAAACTTGGTAATAAAGTTTCGATATTAAGGATTAAAAGGACCCGTTGGCCTCTAAGGATTTACATGTTTTACACAAGTTTAGCCGAACCTCGTACTTAAAGTCATGCGATACTTTAGGAAGGGTTTGGGGTAGTTTGATTTATTCTCAGTAATAGATTTGAATTGCCACGAGAACTTACAAGCGTAGGCATTGGGTTATATTTGGCTGCTATTAACCAGTCGATTAAGTTTGTTTAGATTTAATCAATATTGAAATGATTGGTACTGTCGCGCTTGGATGAGGAATAGAAACTCAGATATACGTTTGTAAGATTTATTACGATTATTCCAAGGAAATTTGCAATAAATGGTTACAGCAGAAATAGTACGTGCTATTCGATAAGCACCCTCCGGAGGTACAAAATATTATTAATATTAAATATATACTATATATATGTATAGTATAATATTAAATTAGAATATAATAAATTTAAATGTAGATGACTTATTGAATGTGATAATTAGCTTAAGTAAGTAATTAAATATGCAGCGTCATCTATACCTTAAATGTATATCTTTTGCAGTGCCTTACACGGCCCACAATCTAGTTCCTACAACACAAAACCTGTACCTATGTAACATTGTGGAGCAAATAAAGTATTGAGTATTGAGGTCAGACTAGTTGTACCTCCACCCTAAACAAGTTAAACTTTAAGAGTGAACCAGCATCAGCTCTTCTAGCAAACACATTGACAACCGTCCCTCTAGAAAAATTGAAAAACTTCTTTCTTTTAAATAATTAGCCATAGTGTTAATACGGCCAGCAACGAAGGACTTCGCCGTCGTTTCAGTAACTTCATTTAAAGAAACCGCTCAGTGGGCTATGCTCGGCGTTTCTTTGGGCGAACGAATCCGGAACGAGGTGATCCGGCAGAGAACCACCGTCATAAATCAACAAAAGCTATGTCGATTAGCGGGTTGAAGTGGCAGTTGGCTGGCCATATCAACCGCAGAACTGACTACCGCTGTGGTAAATGGGTTCTCGAGTGGAAACCACGTCTCGGTGAGCGTAGTGTAGAGTGACGATCTCCGCAGGATGGCTTGGCTGGAACTGGATGCGAGTAGCCATAGATAGATGGGAGATGCGAACAGGATAAACAGAGGAGGAAAGTGTGTTTAGTTCTTACTGTTCACAAATGTTACTGGCCCGTCAGTGCATTTGATATTTTCTGATCATATTTGTTGGTCACGAAAGGCAGCTCAGCTAAAATAGGATTGGGCTGGTCACGTCTGCCGAATGCCAGATAATTTTTGGGCGAAAGTCACCACAGAATGGATGCCCGGAAATAGGAAGCGACCACGCGGCAAGCCGAGAAAACGATGGAGGGACAAATTCGATGCCCACCTAAAGGATTGGACGACTGTGGCTCGTGACCGAAAACGTTGGAAGGAGGATAGGGAGGCCTATGCCCTGCAGTGGGACAGTACAGGCTAACAATAATAATAATAATATATAGTTGGTGCTGATATAGTAAAAAGCCAGTAGGAGTATGCGTAGCTGAGGAGATTCTGTGTAGAAATAAAGAAAGATGATGAAAAATATTTATCTTCAAAATGAAATGCGTAACGGTTTAGATGCACGATCCAGATAGATATAATTAATTAGTTTTTAATTTATAACGCCTAAACCGAGGTTTAATGGACAAGGAAAAGATTAGGTAACAAGATATTAATAGAAATGTTTGGTTCCAACACTCTCTAAGATTTTGAGGCTGAGCTCTGTAACAATTTTGCCAAGTTCATAATTAGCTCAGCAAAATTTAATTAACCAGCTGTCAAAACAGTTGCACTTAGACTGCTGGTTTTGGCAAATGTAATATTTAGATTAGAAAAGTATAAGTTTAGTCAGTTTATTGGAGGAAAACGAACTGCTAAGCTTCTGTAAGGTTGGTGTCAAATAAAGGTAATAATGTAACCTTAGATTAAAATAAAAAAGCCCTTCAATTAGACAACAGAAAAAGGGCTTGATGCACAACTAAATGCACACTTATGCACAGTTCTATGCCACATTTATTTAAAATTGTAAAATATTGAAAGACCGAGATAAACCTATACTTTTGACATAAGCGTGAGTGAGTCAAACGTGCTACGTGCATCTACCCTTCGGAGTCAAGTTCTGTCAAAAGGACTAATCGCGCATTAATATATCGTATATTTCTATCTCGCTCTGCATAATGATGACCAAAACATAGGTAAATAATGAAATATCATACGAAATTACAATTTTCATCTACTTATGAGTGAAATGTGATGCCTTGAGATTGTTCTTTCATTTTGAATAATTTGTACAAGCGCAAGTGTAAGCGCACGAAGGCATTTTGGTAAAAGTTAAGCAGCGCACTTGTGACACCACTGGTATCCATGGGCGGCGGTAATCACTTACCATCAGGTGATTCGTCGGCTCGTCTGCCATCTATATCATAAAAAAATAAAGTTATTCAGATTGATACAAAGGTCACACAGAAAACCAACATAAAGCAGCGCCAGCGCAAAAAAAAATTGCAAATATATAAAATAAGCAACTCCCACAGGCTTTGGCAAGGAGGTATACTGTTACGTCACCGGTTTTCCAATTCGTATTCAGCGCGCATCAACCCCCGTACCTTCCTTTGCTGTTTTACGACAATCATCGTCTGTTCCTAAATTTTAGGCTTGTCACGATGTTTGATTAAAAATCAAACCGGATTGAAGAACAATTTTAATTAAATATTTTATAAAAGATTGCTTAGATGGTCTTTATCATTATTTAGGTACAGTGTGACTACGTTTAGAAGGCACTTAAGTGACATTGACAGGCAGGCGTACTACACAACTTCTGCTGAAAAATTACACTGAAAACATGGCATAAAAAATATACGAAAAAAAACCGCCTTCAAAAACCACGAACTAAGAAGTGTAAGACAATATTTTTAACACTTGATACACTTCAGATAACATTTTATAAAAGAACACTCGAAAAAAGGCTTCTTTTTAGGGTTCCGTAGCCAAATGGCAAAAAACGGAACCCTTATATTTCTGCCGCACCATCAAGGAATGAAACTCGTTGCCGGCGCATGTATTTCCCCCTTCCTGCAATATGGATTTCTTCAAACGAAGCGTGAAGAAGCATCTCGCGGGCCAGTATGGCGGTGCCAATGGAGGTGATGCCTTAACATCGCTTCCGTTGTAATTGCAACTTGGGCTCTTCTCTTGCTTACCATCAGGCTGAGGAGAGCCAATATACTGTGACACTATAGTCAAAACTCACCTCTTAAATAAATAAATAGCAATCCCTTTAAGTTTTTACAGGTCCAGTCGTCGGTAGTAGTCGATGGTCCGTCTAAGATCCTAATTTATATGAATGTATATCTAGTACTTTATATTATTTTATCCATAACATATTTATTTATTAGTATATAATATTTTGTTTATTAATGTATTAGCATTATAAATATTTTAATATATATATACAGTTCACTCGTATTTCCCTTTTTTAATATTGCACCACCTACCCCTCCTCTACTATCAAATGTCCTTTGCCTGAAGGTTGTCTGGTAGAAATCGCTTCCAGCGATAAGACCGCCGAAATTGTACAATTAAGTTTCTGTAATGCCTTTTAAAGTTGTGTTTTTTGTGCAATAAAGTATATCTATCTATCTATCTATCTATATAAAAAAAGCTTTCATTTACTTGACTACGATTTTAACGTACCGACAAATTGTTTTACCGCCAGCAATGACGCAAACCGCAGTCAGCTCTTAGGGCTCACCCACACCCTTAAAACCCCCACACCAGAAAACATTCCAGAATATTTCCTGTTACAGTACACAAGTTCTTCCGTAACGTAATCACGCACGAGAACATTTCTCACAGAAAAGTTTAAGCGAAGCACCTCGGGTACGAAGCAACATTGCCAATTTCTCTTTATGGCCAACTTTCCTGTGCCCATGAGTTCTGATGGCGTGTACCAAATTAAACTTAACTTCTACATATAGTAATACAGTAGTGTCACTGAGAAATCCGAAAACGTGGGAGAGCCACGCTTCGGCATGAATGGGCCAGCTCAACTGGAGTGATACCACGGCCTCACAGAAAACCGGCGTGAAGCAGCATTGTGCTGTGTTTCGCTGCGTGAGTGAGGGTACCGGTTCCCAATCCGAGGGAAGGGGGGGACTTAAAGGTGGGCAACGCACTTGTGAATCCACTGGTATCGCGGGTATCCATGGGCGGCGGCAGTCGCTTACCATCAGGTGATCCGTCTGCTCGTCTGCCACCTATCATATAAAAAATCTATGTACTGATTTTTTTTAACCTATTAAAGGTTAAAAAACATCAGTAGATTCGGATATTATTAGTATTAATAGCCGAATTCTACTGCTGAGTCTTAATTTTACATCGATTAGCCCCAATTATTTCTATTTAAAACATTGGGGCTAATCGATATAAAATTTACGGAAAATCAACGCATGACGCTTAAAAAATATATAATAATAATTCTCACAACATCTCATACGTTGACCTGATTCCGTACTAAGTAGCTTAAGCACCTGTGTTACAGATATCAGACAACAGAGGAACACAATTATATACTTAAAAACATTTATTACACCCAGACACTGAACAAACACAAGTGCTCATCGCACGAATGTTTGTCCAGGGTGGGGATCGAACCCAGCAAGTAAGAGGTCACTACCTATTGCGCGATCCGGTCAGCCTATTGGACTCAGAATAAATAATAATATGGACCGTATCGATTCTTGATAGACAAGTTTATCCAAGTATATTTTTTAATTACACTATGAATAAAACGTCAATTTATGTTCTGTATAACATTATGACAATCCATTTCGATAGTTGTAGTTTAAATTCAATTAATTTTTTATTTAATTTTCATAAAATCCATTCGATTCAAGGTTGGCAGCGTACATTTGACTCCACTGCTGTCGCGGGAATCCATGGACGGCGGCAATCACTTACCATTAGGTGATCCGTCTGCTCGTGTGCCGCCAATCACAAAAAAATCAAAAATAGTATCGATTCAATCTGCCAATATACGAGCAGACGGATCACCTGATGGTAAGCGGAGTCAACAGTGCCAACCTTTAAACCCTCTTTCCTACGGATTGGGCCTCCGGTACCCTCACTCATGCAGCGAAACACAGTTCAATGCTGCTTAACGCCGGTTTTCTGTGAGGCCGTGGTATCACTCCTGTCGAGCCGACCCATTGATGCCACAGCGTTGTTGCTTTAATGGACAACGTTAAGGAACGAGTAGGAGTCGTACTTCGATTTTCAGATAAAAATAATAATATAAAAAGTATCCATACTATGTAAGAGAGGTCAGTTTATACAGACAGCGGCAACGCTTATAGGTAATTCAAAAACACGAAACGCTTGCGCGATTTAATCAACACCTAGCGCCATCTATTGGTATAAAGTGGAACGAAGTTAGTCAATTCTGCCAAGTAAAAAAGGGTAATTTTCAAGTCTTATTTTGCATCACTAATACGAAAATAATGATCTCTATTTAATATAAACCTTTTAATATAGTCTTAAATCAAAATAAAATTATAATATGACTGACTGTTTGCTTATAAGAAGGGTTAAACGTCGAGAAAAAAACAGCAAAATCATAGGTAAAGATCTGTTATAGTATCAAAAATATTAAAATTCCGAGTAGTGTGTCCAATTCAATATCTAACGCGAAACATTCCAACATTGTATATTATACATATTCACACAGAAAGTGTTCCATAACACAAAACATCACTTTAAAACCGTCTGCGAAACTTACTCGGAATCTCAAGAGCTGTTTAATTCTGAGAAATGTTGAGTGAATAAAGCTGTCCTGCATTTAGCAGGTATTTTTTATACCGAAAATGGAGTTCACCTACCTGTGCTTAAAGTAAATAAGTATGAAAAAAGTTGTGCCTGTACATTGTACATAGGTATTTATGGCAATAATTTTGATTGGGGATCGGGATGACAATGGACGATACGACAAAAATATTTTCCGAAATTTGTAGATTAGATTCATACCTAAAAGTTTAAGAAAAATAATTTCTGAATTTTCAAACAAATAGTGTAACAAACCATTTAACTTATATAACGTCGGACTAATATCGAACGACTTGACGAAGCTCAACCTGCAGAGCAGGCCGGATTCCGACGGAGTTATAGCACCATAGACCATATTCACACAGTGAGGCAGGTTATACAGAAGACCAAAGAGTATAACCAGCCCCTGTGCATGGCGTTTGTGGACTATGAAAAAGCTTTTGACTCCGTCGAGACCTGGGCTGTTCTAGAGGCCTTGCAAAGGTGCCAACTCGATTGGCGATATATCGAGGTGTTGAGGTGTCTGTATGACGCTGCTAATATGTCCGTAGTAATCCAAAATGGCCAAACTGAGCCTGTCCTGCTGCGACGTGGTGTGAGACAAGGAGATGTTATATCTCCGAAACTTTTCTCCGCTGCGTTGCAGGACATGTTTGGAACGCTAAACTGGAAGGAGCGCGGAATCAATATTAATGGCGAGTACATGTCACACCTACGATTCGCAGACGACATCGTCATCTTGGCGGAAACCCTACAAGACCTACAGGAGATGGTGAGCAGCCTGGCTGAATCTTCCAAACACATCGGTCTTCGGATGAACTTGGATAAAACCAAGGTCATGTTCAACGAGCTCGTTGATCCGGGACCGGTCGCTGTTAATGGAGTACCTCTCGAAGTTGTTCAGGAATATGTCTATCTAGGACAAGCGCTCCAATTAGGCAGAAACAACTTCGAGACAGAAGCCAATAGAAGAATTCAGCTAGGCTGGGCAGCATTTGGTCCGTCACCCATCCCTCAAAGTCTTAAGTCGAAAGTCTTCGACCAGTGCGTCCTTCCGGTCATGACTTACGGTGCCGAGACGTGGACACTCACGGCTGGACTAGTCCACCGGTTCAAAGTCGCTCAAAGAGCTATGGAAAGGGCTATGCTCGGAGTATCTCTGAAGGACCGCATCAGAAATGATGTAATCCGACAGAGAGCCAGAGTCACCGACATAGCCCACCGAATTAGCAAACTGAAGTGGCAATGGGCTGGTCATATTAGCCGCAGAACTGACAGCCGTTGGAGCCGTAAAGTCCTTGAGTGGAGACCGCGACTCGGTAAGCGTAGTGTAGGACGCCCTGCGACAAGATGGGATGATGACATTCGAAGGCTGGCTGGTGTGGGCTGGATGAGAGTGGCCGAAAATCATGAGCAGTGGCGTGCATTAGGGGAGACCTATGTCCAGCAGTGGACGAGTATGGGTTGCTGATGATGATGATGAATATCGAACCCTGTGTGACTCCCGTCACATACTCCAATAGATGTCGCTGGGAGTACATTAATTTGCACCAGTGGCAGCGTTTCGATTTTCCGGACCTATAAGGGTCCCAGTAAACTTTTGAAAAGCAATACGAATTACAGTAACTCTAGCGCGGTCTACTCAGCTTAAATTGCTCTTTCCGTACCTAGGGGGCTCTAGATGATTCAGGTGTCCTATCTAGACTACCTAGCTGCCTGTTTTCACGACCTTGGCCAAACTAGTTTCGGCCCGATATTTTTTGTCAATTGTTTTCAATTAAACCCACCCATCATCATCATCATCATTGTCGCCGTTTTCTTCGCGTCCCACCAACATCATCACTTAACATCATCAATAATCAAGTAACATCAGTTACAATAGGTATTTACAGAAAAAAATTAAAGTAAAAATCCTCCTGTGACGTTATCACTCGGCATGACAAATTAATAACCCTTTTGCTCACGTTGATTTAAAAAAAAAAATTAATCCCTGATCTTATAGTGACAAGATAAAATAATGGCAGTGACCGTTAACTTGCAGTCATATAAACTTTTTTATTGGACATTATAATAGCACCGACATCACAATACGTTAAGCCTCAGGACTACGTCACTTCCGGAATATTCATTATTTATTATTATTATTTTTTTTTATTTATTTAGTTCACCAACGATTGTTACATTTAATACATACATAAAAAACATTCTAACTGACATGGTATAATGCACAATCACTTATAGGTAAACAAAACATACAAATGCAGAAAAAAGACTTAACGCTACTTAGGTTACTTAATTAAAAATTAATGCTACTTATGCTATTAAAAAATAAATAAAAGATAAATAAAAGAGAGGTACGCGAATAGAACCGCACGGGTCAAACAGACCCTAGCAATTCCTTTGCTCTCCACTTGAATTGGGCTAGTGAGAGACTGTGTACATCCACGGATCCACTGATCTGGTTATAAAGACGACCCATCCTGGAGATGGGCGAGTTGGAGCCGTGAACAGTTCGACGGAATGGGCGGCTGATTGGCTGAAGGGGTTTGCGGGGCACCCGACTAGGCACCCTAAATTTAAACTTTTCTACAAGCTGAGGGCAGTCCAGGAGGTTTCTAAGGACTTTGTAGAAGAAAGTTAGGTCGGTCAAGTCCATGCGCTTTTCTAAGGAAACCATCTTGAACCTTTCCAGCATTGAGACATACGCCGTATTATATTTTTTAATTTAAATTTTATTACATATTTAAAAAATAAGTATTACAAAAAATACACACATTTAATGATAATAAAAAACATGGTTGATCTTTTCTTCCTTTCTTTATTCGAAAAGCGAACACATTTAATGCAATTATTTTTTTTGTCGTATTTTCAATTCGGGTGATGAAAAACAGTAAGTGAACATTTTTTATCTATGATTTTATTTTTTTTTGTCAATCCGTTTGTTCACGCTAATCTCGGAACTACTGAACAGATTCGAATTAAACTTTTTTAATTGTATAGCTTTGAGGAGTTGTTAATTTATGTTGTTTTAATTTATTAAAAAATATATTTTAGTGGCAAATCAAAATCCATGCGAGCGGAGCTACTGGTTGTTAATAAAACTTCATCTACGAGTATGATACGAGTATTTTTCATGGATAGTATTTTTTTATAATTCATTCTAAATCGCATACATTGACCTGATTCCATACTTTAGTATCTTTAACACTTGTGTTACGGATAGAGGATTACAATTAAATAAATGAATAATAATAAATAAATATTTCACAACATCACATACATTGATCTGACTCCGAGATAGGTAGCTCAAGCACCTGTGTTACGGATATCAGAATCAACAGTGGGATTACTAATGTATACATATACTACTTTTATTTTGTAAGTACATACTCATAATACATAGAAAACACCCAGACCAATACAAACAGACATGTTCATGCACACAAATGTTTGTACTGTGCGGGGAACGAACCCGCAACCCTTGGACCAATGACAGCGTTCACTACCACTGTTCCAAACAGGTCGTCTACTTATAACTATAAATTATAATACTTAAAGTGCATACATTAAACATCCAGAAACTGAATTCATCACACGAATGTTTGTCCAAGGTGCAGATCAAACCGATGACCTTTGGCTTAAGGCACTGATATTTTATCAGTCTGAACTAGATTTTCAGAACTGGATGCAAAGGCATCTTCTAGGCAAACGTGATATGCGTGCACCTAGACCTCATGGTCGCTTTCCATCATGTGTGATTGTGGTCAAGCGTTAAGTCCTTAAAAAAACCTCAGACTTTTGGCACGTAAGGCGCACGTAAACATCCGAAGCACCATCGCTCTTAATACCTCATTATGCAGAAAAAAAGAAAATGACTGATGAGCTCATAAATAACCTTTCAAGAAGCATTTTATACATTCAGGCTAATCCCTGTGGGTGGATAGGAAAAGTGCACTGCACTTATTTAGAATGTAGACTAGGAATTTACATTGTTTACGGCAGTATTACATTTCGCCGCTGCTTTCATATAGAAACTACAAAGTTTAGCAAACATTTTGAATAAAGCGTTGGCCTGGTATTTTTACTAAATATTTAAGTAAAATATCAGCCTCTTTAATGTCTCACTGCAGGGCACAGGCGTCCATCATAGAAATCAAGTCATCGCTAGTATTATGGGCACACTTGCCTTATGTGGATTGGTGATCACAAACCCGAACTATGTTGAGAAAATTCCACACATTCATTTAGACCCGGGAATCGAACCCAGGACACTGAGATCACGGCTCGGTGCTTAAACCGCTTGACCAACAGGGATTTATATAAAAAATCTAATAAAAGTAAAAAGAAAAGTAGCTGTTACTAACCAGACCAGACAAGATCATATGTAGCCGCATCGTCACTACAACCTGTGCGGATAAAGAATGGGATTAGATAGTATAGACGCAAAAAGTGTGCGAGCGAGAAGTGAATAGATGCGCCGCCATTACTGATCCCATTCTTTATCCGCACAGGTAGTAATCATCAGGTGAACAAGCTCATTTCTTGAAAACTGAATCGGTCTGGGAATATGGGATGTGATAGTTTAAATGATAAGTAGCAGACGAGCAGGATCACCTGTTGGTAAGTGACTATTTCGACGACGGCGATTTTATCTACTGAAGGTAAAAATAAACCCCACTTTACAGGACGTGAAAAGAACAACGATAAAAAAATGGCTCCCTCAATAATTCTTTTCGTTGTTTTGATCCTCTTTGTTGGGCACAAGAGTGCCTATTTTATTTGATTTGAAATAATTTTGACACCTTAATCAATATCAGCTTATTACAAATTTACATATAATTTATCAACTTAATCAAAGTTTCAGCCATTCCACTCTCATCACTCACTCTTGGGCGTGAACTAAGACAGAATATTCTAAGCGCGTGAAACGAAACAGAATATTCGAAGCGCGTAAAACGAAACAGAATATTCTAAACAATCTCTCCACCATCATTCATAAACCATTTCCGAAGCGGCGCTAAGCCAAGATTACCATCTCAAAGCGACAAACGGATGAGAAAACCAAGATAGGTCTTAAACGGAAAAACTAAGCCAAGGGAAAGTTGCTCTCGCGCCTGTGGGTTCCGAACAAGTTTATCATCATCCTTACTTCTTTACTCCGCTGGCTACACGACCCCGAACCGAATCTTGGCCTCCGAAACAAGAGAGTGCCTTTTTGGTCGATCCTGCACTAAGTAAATAACACATAAAATTTATATCTCGTGTTCAGGCGGGACTCGAACCCACACCTTCAACAATCCGGGTAAATGTTCTACCAATTTTCACTGGATATTGTAAATATACCTACAATATTGATGAGACTATCGATAGCTCACGTCCAATCAAGCACTTACAAATTTCGTCGGCTTATTAACGCGTTCAGTGGTCTAATTGGTAGAACATTCACCCGGAATGTGGAAGGTGTGGGTTTGAGTCCCGCCTGATCACGAGATGAATTTTTAAGTGTGTTATTAACTTGAGAATAAATTGCAAAAGATTGCTATAAAAATATCAACTATCGATACTGCACTACTTCTTGCCATCGACCTGGAGCTCTCGCAGCTCAGTCTCGACGTCTTTATAGCGATACCTAGGTCGCCCAAATGGGCATCGGCCCACCTAGATCATAAAATCATCCCAGAGTTTTTTCTATATGCGTTAAAAGCTGTTGCTTCGGATCCGTGGTAGGCTTAGGTCCAGAATTTGGGAAGTCTAATAATTACAATGAAACGACTGCCGTCTGATCTTCGCAAATCTTTGATATGCAACCAGACTGGATCTTAGTTACACGTTTAGAATAGTTTCCGAAACCTACAGGTTTCCTCAATAAGTTTTCCCTGACCGTCAAGCAAATAGTAGAAATATGTACAATTGCACATAGATCTGAAAAATATGATTTAATTAATCTTTCAAAAAGGCGCAGGTTTGTATTCAGTGTTACAATTATTTTACGAACATTACTTCAAGCAAAACTTCACTTCTAAAATTTAACTACAGTATTTATTAAACCCTATAGATTCCGCTTATTTCTTTTGAGGTACGGAACTAGTGTTGTTAGATCGAATGTTCCAACTTTTGGAAGTAGTTACCTATTTTTCGCGATTTTAGTACTTTTGTCGGGAGAAATCAGGTGCGCATTTACGGAACCCTATAAAAGTGACGACGTCACAAACGAGAGCGCGCTTTGAGCGTCGGCTTACGTCACAAAGATTGCGAGACAGTTTGAATCACTTAAGACAATTACGTCCAACTTGATTTCATAGGCTTCATGATTGTATTACAGCTAGTGAAGTTTGAAGTAGCTTACACAGCACTTCAACTTAGCATGTTCTTTTAAAAAAGACCTCTGCATCCACGGTGTTGCTGCTCATCCACATTTAAGTCAAGTAACGCACAAAATATCTTTCTCCTCATCTTAGCGTGTAATTCCCGGTTGCGTCCATAGCTGTCGCTTTAGAGCCCGGGATACGCTTAGACCATGATTCAGGATTTAATGAGTCTGGTAATTACAATGAAGCTACCGTCTGACCTTCGCACACTTAGACAGGGGAACCAGACCAAATAGATCACGGTGACACTTTCAGAGTCTTTACAAAAAAGACATAGACACAAAAGCTGTGTTTTGGCCTGGAGGCCGCGTATAGGTAGGAGAAGCGTAGGAAGATCACCAGCCAGATGGGCAGATGATCTTAGAAGTCACGCAGGCATCCTATGGACCTGAAAGACTAATCACCGAGCTGAGTGGAGATACCTACTTCGGAGAGGCAAAATGTCTAACGATGGCGAAAGAATGCTGATGAAGATAAAAGCTGGCTACACAAGCATTAATATCAGTTGGATTTGGCACCGTTTATAGACGCAGGCATGCGCAGGGAGACGGCCGTTGGGGCGGATGAGTCCTCGAGTGGAGGCCACGTACAGGAAGCCGCAGCCGTGGCAGGTTCCCCACAAGGTGGACCAACGATCCGGTGAAGATGGCGGGAATCCATTGGATGCGGATAGCACATGACCAATCTATGTGGAGAACATTGGGAAGGCCCATGTCCAGCGGTGGACGTCTATTGGCTGAAATGATGATGATGCAGGAGAGACACAGATCATCAAACTCTCCGATATCAAGGTTTTTTACATTAAAGCGGAGAAACGAGCAAACGGCGCACCTGATGGTAAATGATCATCACATGGACATCTTTTATTTTATTTGATAGGTGGCAGACAAGCAAACAGATCACCTGATGTAGCGATTGTCGCCGCCCATGAGCGGGTGTTCTTGTTTCCACTGGTGTTGCAGGTGTCCATTGGCGTCTGACACCTATATCATAAAAAAAATATAAATCGCTTAGGTCAACAAATGAAAGGTTGGCAGCGCACTTGTGACTCCACTGGTGTCGCGGGTGTCCATGAGCAGCAGCAATAGCTTACCATCCGTCCGCTCGTCTGCCACAAATCACATGAAATAAAACAAAAACGAAGTATTCGATATCGGTGTCAGCTAGAGTTCACCTACTTCAAAATAAATAGACATTTATTTTGTAGCTATACCGAAGTCAAAAATTTGTACCTGTTTTCGGTAAGAAATTTTTAGTGTCAGCCCGGAGCCTGGAAGCTGGCGATCTTGTACCCCCGTGCCCGTGCCCGTGTGTAAAGCAAGTTAAACCGTTGGTCCTGCGCCCAACCCCTCTCCGGTCGTGTCGCCCTGGTGTCCGATCGGAATATGAGGGTAAGGGAAAGGAGAGTGCACTTGTGATAGCGCACACACTTGAGCACTATAATATATCCTGCGTACGTGGCTGATCGTTGAGATTGGCCGCCGTAGCTGTAATCGGTTGGAGGATATTATTATACCGGAGTCATGTTATTTATCTTCATACGAACTTTGATCCCCGTCACTTACGACCTTTGAGTTTTAAAGAAAACACCTTTTAGCCTAGAGAGACACATCGCCGTTAAAACAGATCATTACCTGTTGGCTCGGAATATATAGTCTGTGTCTGAAGTTAGCACTCCATCAGATTACCTGCGTAGGTACATCTCTTTCATGGCTGACTGTACCACTGCTTAGAGATTAATTCTAGCAGGGTTTTTACGAGTGTAGCGAGACAGTTATAGCATGTAATGAATTAAGAAACTATCAGATAAATTATTTAGACCGATTTGTTATTCAACCTTATTTTTTATTGATGCATATCTTTTGTATTTTTGTTATGAAATCATAGATGTAAAGTGTTCTCAATAATTCTTGTTAAACATTTTTTTAGTAAGGAGGTATGTATATCATACAGGTACAGGGAAGATTGGAAGGTCAACGCTCCCGAGGCAGATCACCTACAAGGTGGACGGACAGTATCAAGTCGGTTACAAAGTGTTCCTTGACTGAATGTCATTGCAGAGACAGTGCCACAAACAGAGAAAGATGGAGAAGTCTCGCTAAAGCCGCTACCCAACATACAGACAATCCATAATCACGACAATTCCGTCAGGAGTGTACGCCTGAGAAGAAGAAGAGATGTACGTCTCCGTACGTTATCAGAATCATCAAAATGGCTAATATTACTGTCATAAGCAAACAGATTTATTTGTATTTTATTAGTTAGTCTACATTATTTACATGCGCTTAAGATTAGGAAATTTGTGATTTTTTTGTTAGTATATCCGATATAAATAAATTTTTCACAACATCACATACATTGATCTGTAAATACATTTCTTTTGTAATTACATATATGACATAGAAAACACCCAGACCAATACAAACAGACATGTTCATGCACAAAAATGTTTGTACTATGCGGGGATCGAACCCGCAGCCCGTGAACCAAAGGCAGCGTTCACTATCACTGTTCCAAAAGGGGCGTCGCTATTTAAACGTAATGTTTATATAATGCTGCAAATGTTGGTTAAGTCGTTTTCTTCCAAAATAACTTTTCAAATAACTATTTCTTAATATAATTATTAGCGTGTAGTACCTAATATTAATTTGTAATTTATTGTTTATATCGTTTTTATAAAGTTATTTCTAAGACCATTTTTAAGCCTGAATATCCAAGTTGAGAGAAAATGTCAAATATAAGCACAAATAATGTAAGATTATGATCATAAGTTTATACCTAGATATAAGTTTTTTGCAATAAACATTCATTTATTTATATTATTTAACAACTACTAATAATTTTAAGGATAATTCACTTTTATATACTTGAATATTAACATTTTTCTGTAAAAAACACAGTCGTTAAAGTTGAAATACTAATTAAAAATTTTATCATAAGTATCTGCAATATAATATGTTTGTTCTTTGCATACAATGAGACTTAAATATGAAAAATCAAAACATCATAACTTATATTTGAAGGGGAAAAAATATTGTGAAATAAAGTTTTTTTTTCAAAGACTATGGACATAATAATCATGACTCTTTTATTTAACTGACTGACCGGATGGCGCAATTGGTAGTGACCCTGCCTCTTACGCCAAAGGTCGTGGGTTCGATCCCCACCCTGGACAAACATTCGTGCGATGAACACTTGTGTTTGTTCAGAGTCAGGGTGTAATATATGTATTTAAGTATATATTTGTGTTCCTCTGTTGTCTGATATCCGTAACACAAGTGCTTAAGCTACTTAGTACGGAATCAGTCAACGTATGAGATGTTGTGAGAATTATTATTATTATTATTTAACATTGTTATTGTTTCGTATTTTTAAGCGATTACAGTTGTTATTGTGGTTTTCTTATCAGTAATTGTGCTTGGGTATAGGTAGCAAAGCAAAAAAGGTAAAATATCACTCTGTAGTTTGTCATTATTGAAGATACTTCTCCAAAAATCAATGTCCGGTCAAATGTACTACTTCAAATTATGAACGAAGTAATCTCGGGCGCTGAGATATAAAGATCCTCTGAAAAATCTTCCTGAAAAATTTTGGAGTAGAAAACTCAGCTGCGGATGAGATATTTTGTGTTCGAGTTACCCCCTAAGCCTTTTTTCATATTTCACTATATTTCTTACAGAAAAACGTTCACATATAAATATATAAACTCATGCATGCATGGAATGCACCGGTTCAAAGTCGCTCAAAGAGCTATGGAAAGGGCTATGCTCGGAGTATCTCTGAAGGACCGCATCAGAAATGATGTAATCCGACAGAGAACCAGAGTCACCGACATGGCCAACCGAATTAGCAAACTGAAGTAGCAGTGGGCTGGTCATATTAGCCGCAGAACTGACAGCCGTTGGAGCCGTAAAGGCCTTGAGTGGAGACCGCGACTCGGTAAGCGTAGTGTAGGACGCCCTGCGACAAGATGGGATGATGACATTCGAAGGCTGGCTGGTGTGGGCTGGATGAGAGTGGCCGAAAATCGGGAGCAGTGGCGTGCATTAGGGGAGACCTATGTCCAGCAGTGGACGAGTATGGGTTGCTGATGATGATGATGATGCATGGAATCCTTCATGTCCATGACATAACAGACAAACTGCTAGAGAGTCGCCTACGTTGATACGGTCATGTCCTGTGAAAACTGGACAGCTACATGGGACGTTTCCCATGTAGCTGTTATGTTATGTTAGGCCATGCCACCACCGCCGGCTCCCGGGACAAGCCATAAGCCTAAAAAGATGTCGCTTTACATCGTAAAGGATGACATGCGTGCTAATAATTTGACCACTAGAGATGTACAAGGCCGTGCGAAGTGGAGGATTCGAAGTAGGAAAGTGGGCCTAGGGCTACGACAGCTTGGGACGGAACCGGGACAAAACGCTAAGAAGATTAGGTATTCAAATACATGAACTAATCTGAAATAATTGTACTAATTAAGAACCTAATTTAATCCGTCATTCAATATTAATCCATAAATTACACGTCTGTTACTACATATCAAAGTAAATCAGTACGTTATTAATATTTCAGCTCAAACTATACACAAACCTCCGTATTAATTTATGACCGGCTCCTTGAATATCTTATGACTTAAAGATCTAAAGTGAGCATATATGTCTGATATGGTTGAATTAATAATAATGATAGAATAATAGACTTTAACTAGTTATTCGACATAAAACCTATGTAATATGTAAATAACACACTTAAAAATTTCATCTCGTGTTCAGGCGGGACAGGGCGTGATGAAATTTTTAAGTGTGTTATTTACTTAAGAATAAATTGCAAAAGATTGCTATAAAAAATATCAACTATATAATATGTATAGAAAAACAGCATTCTTGTATTTTTTTCACAATAATATTCACATTTGCAAATAGCAATTATCCAAATAAAAATGTTTGCTTACACAACGAAAAGGTACACATATTTTCGCTGTTTTGAATACCTGTGATTTATCAACGCAGCTTTATAAGGTACAAAAGAAAAAGTAAATGATAAAAAGCAATTATTGCTTGGAAGAAAATGGATAATGATTTCGAGTATTTTGTCTTTAATGAATGCGCCTTCTGTGATCCTACCAATATTTTAATTATAAAAAAATTGCTCAATAATGACTCTTGAACTTGGACAAATAAATCCCGCAGCCAAATTTCCTTAATCCACTGATTAAAAACTCGTCGAATTGGGACTGTTTAGAAAAAAATATATATTTATTCAAAGATGTTAGCGAAGATTTGAAGGCCTCACAATCAAAAGCATCAAAACTAAGAAATAAATTGAAAAAAAAAACACTCCAGAGAGCCACGCTTCGGCATGAATAGGCCGGCTCGACCAGAGTGATACCATAGCCTCACAGAAAACCGGCGTGAAGCAGCCAGTGCTGTGTTTCGCTGCGTGAGTGAGGGTCCTAAAATCCCAATCCGGGGAAAGGGGGAATTTAAAGGTTGGCAGCGCACTTGTGACTCCACTGGTGTCGCGGATGTCCATGGGCGGCGGCTAACAGGGTGCATCGTTAAAAATTAATACCACTTTACCCACTCTTCTACCAACCATGCTGAATGACATTTATAAAGAGATGTAAATTTTTACCGATACATATTATTTTTTATTTTTTTATGCTAGTGGCGACAAACGAGCAAGCGGGTCACCTGATAAAAAGTAATCAATGGCGCCCATATACATCTACAAAATTAGAGAGTACGCTCTTCTGTTTAAAAATATTATATCTTAAGCGCCTTCATACATGTAATATCTAGATTTAAGTTTTCATGCCTTATTTTGAGTGCAATAAAAGTACCTATATTAAATCAATAAATCAATCTCTGTATGTTTGCTATCGGATATAAGTTGAAAAGAGATTAATAACGATGGAATGATGAAGTGTTTGAAAGGATATAAAATCTATACTAGTGTTGACGAATAATCGATTGTGCGTCGATTATTAATCGACGCAAATGGCGCCCAAATAATCTAAAAATCAATAAGACTATCGTTAAATAGATTTTAATTTATGGTCTATATTATCGATTAAATCGATAATGAAATTAAACCGACACTATCGATTATAAGCGATTAATCTGCAATTACTTCTAGATATAATTGTCATTCTTCAAATAATTGTTAAATCTACAAAAATTAAGTAGTACCTAAAGCTGTGCTGTCCATCCACCATGCCCCTCTAAGAGCTTTTATATTAAATTTTTCAGACACACAAACACACACACTCGTACACACACACACACACACACACACACACACAAACATACACATAGACAAGCATGAACACACGTATATAAAATACTATTATAATGATGATTCTATGTATAATAACACCAACGCTAGTTTATTGTATTTATTTCTATAGCAGTGCTCTTTCTATGGGTACATACAGAATACCAGCGTCGGGGTGGCGCGACACCCCGACACATGCTGAGTATGTGCCTTTTCGGTGTTTTACTGTGTACCGTCATTATTTTAAATGTTTAATGTTATTGTTATACACTGAATAAATATTTTTCTTTCTTTCTTTCTTTCTTTCTTTCATTCATGCAGAATATGTCAAATAAGGCATAATAAAAATGACGATTATATCTAGGAATAATTGCAAATTAATCGATTACTTGTTTATATTCGATAGTATCGGCTTAATTCCAGTATCGATTTAATCGATTACATTGACCAAAAATAAAATCGATTTAATCGATACTATCGATAGTACAATCGATTATTATATTATTAAGGGTAAAAACAATCGATTATCGATTATTTGGCAACAATCTATAGGTACTATACGGATACGCCCTCAGTAGTATACGTAAAACGCCTCTATAATACTTACGTAAATATCGAGCACGCAGTCCCCAGGGACGGGTTCCGCTCAACTTCGCTACAGAGGAGCCCTAATGGACGTTAATATTGCTAATGGGTAACGTGCTCGATTAACACACTACAAGCTTGGATATTATGGGTAAATTAGCCTCTGTAGTACAAGAGAGGTTTTAGAGCGATGGTACAGGTAGATTCACGAAAAATGACCACAGTGTGGCTAGCGTCTACGCATGTAGGTAATCTGATGAACTAAAGACCTTGAAAAAGACAGCTAGTGACTCGTATGCACTTCGGAATAAGAACTACAAACTACGAAATATGTGCAGCAACTTCTGCTGTTGACTGTACCTGCTAGCTAAGTAGGACCTACATATCAGATCGTTTAAAACAAAGCCGGCCTATTCATGCCGAAGCCTGACTCCGCAACGGTAGGGGTGTCATACGGTTAGTTGATTACTCTGACCTGTTGTATTTTGAGTTTGAGATTAATAAGTTATTATAACTAACTGTAAAATAAGGTTAAACAAAAAAAAAGGAACGCAGGTGTCATTAATTTTTAAAGTTTAACCTTATTCTACAGTTAGTTGTAATGAACTCAAACTCAAAATACAACATTGTCGATAATAACTCTGTAGCCAGTTCCTCGCACAGCCGCTAGATGTCGCACAAATAAAATAGCACGGAGCCTGCGTGCCCGCCATATTTTTTCTCTTCACACTCTCTGTCTGGAACTACGACGCGACGACTCGAATGGTTCAAAATAAATCCTCTGTAAATTCTCAACAGGTCAATTTCATCGCCATCCCCGACTCCGCCCGCAAACAAACATGTCGGCGTAATCAAATAACCGTAAATTGACCCAGGGTTTATTATGAAAAAGCGATGATCAAATGAGAAACATGTTTGTAAATGTCAAAGTTTACCATTTTCAAGCGACAAAACCCACGCTTTAATTACCCATTAAATACTTATCGAAGTAACGCAAAGTTGCCAGGGAACGCACCTGAAACAAAAGGACATAATTTTAATTATCACGTCACCAAAGATCGTCTTTGAATTTATTGTGTTAATTAAAGAGCAATTAAACGTCAGTGGTAAGTTATGCTTCGCTGTTTTGGAGATGGGACAATGTTGCAACTTTATTCAGTATCGATGAAGATAATAAAGTAAAGTAAAGTAAAGTAAAGTAAAGTAAAGTAAAGTAAAGTAAAGTAAAGTAAAGTAAAGTAAAGTAAAGTAAAGTAAAGTAAAGTAAAGTAAAGTAAAGTAAAGTAAAGTAAACATTTATTGACCACATAAAAGATTTACATACACAGGACACAAAACATATGCATATGGAGATTGCACAGTAATACATAGGAAAAAATATTAAACAAAGAAAAAAAATAACAATAATAATAAGTTAATATATAAACCAGTGACCAAGGAAGAAGAAAAGGAACAAAGTGAAGTGGTCAACAAGGTCCAAGCTCAGCATGTGCTGCAGCGGTTTGCCGCCGCTGCCGCGCTGGTTTTCAGTTTGGACCTTGAGTGACTGGGGAAATCTAACAAGGAATGCGAGAATTAACTAAAGATAACAAAACGAAAAGAACGAGGATACAAGAAAGCGGTAGTAATTTTCTATACAATAATAGGTTATATATAATATAATTCTCACAACATCTCATACGTTAACCTGATTCCGTACTAAGTAGCTTAAGCACTTGTGTTACAGATATCAGACAACAGAGGAACACAAATATATACTTAAATACATATATTACACCCAGACACCGAACAAACACAAGTGTTCAACATAATAATATCAACCAAAAGCGAAAATAGCTTCAAAGAAACTTGGTGCACCTAATAGAGCGGGGCGGTATTTCACACCAGCTTATGGGTTACAACTCTATAAGGCACAAGTTCGGCCCCATATGGAATACTGCTCCCATCTCTGGGCTGGTGCACCTCAGTACCAACTTCTTCCGTTGGACCGCGTACAACGTAGGGCTGCTCCAACTGTCGGTGACTTGACTCTCTCTAGTCGACATTAATTCTCTAGCATTCCGGCGGGATATAGCCTCCCTCAGCATTCTATACCGCATCTATCATGAAGAGTGCTCTGAGGAACTGTTTGATCTACTCCCTGCAGCTGAATTCTTACATCGAACCACACGCAAGCGATTGTCATTCCATCCCCATCATCTCGATGGATGGCGGTATAATACTGTGCGTTTTTCGCGGAACTTCCTACCACATACCTCAGTTCTGTGGAACAGTTTACCTACGGGAGTATTTCCCGACGGCTACGACTTAGGGACCTTCAAGAGAAGAGCGTACTCCTTTTTAAAAAGGCTGGCTAACGCATTAGCGATCACTCTGATTTCGCGGATGTTAATGGCGGCGATGATTGCTTTCCATCAGGTGACTCGCTTGCTCGTTTGTCCTCTCTAGCATAAAAAAAAACCAACAGTACATACATCGACTAGATACCGAGGAGAAGCTAAAACAGTTTTGCTTTTTCGGTATCAGAATTAGAGAACAAATACAAGACTGGATTGTTCAAAATGGGAATCGAATCCAAAACCTTTGACGTATGAGAATGGATTGGGAAAATTAGTAAGCCTATGCTAGTTTTTATTAATCGATAATGAAGCAAAACACTTTTTTCTAAATGACTTTGAGTCTGGGAGTTCTGGGAAGACACAATCGGCTACTATCGGCTTGTATTAATAGGGAAGAGATTTCACTAGTTTCATACTAGCTTATTAGTGGTAATTGCCTGCCGCCATTTTCTTTTGAAAGATTTACCTATATGCGTATTATGAGAAGTAATATTTCACTTGGTATACGTAGTATTAATTAAATATTGTCACTATAAATTTTATTGCGATTTTTTATAGGTTAAGTCATCGAATAACAAGAAGTTACGAATTTACGAGTTACGAATAATTCGATACAGCAGCCGTGGTCACGAGCGGACTGATTTGAGTCCGCTCGAGACCACGGCTGCTGTAACGTAGCCAAAACCTCGAGTAAAATATGTGAGTACACAATGTTGTATCACATAATAAATATCGTGTTAAATCCCGTCTTGATTAATTATAGTTATAATGCAACGCGAAAATTTAAAAAACTAATTCGATACAGGTCCTGTAAACATCACTAACATGAACTTTTGTCAGCTCTTATTTAAGGAGTTTCAACCAACGCTTCAATTACTCGACTTTACGTTTGACTTGGAGGGTAATTAATTGTCGGCTTGCTTAGTCAGATCGCGCACTTTAGATATTCATAATGGCGTCGCGAGTTGTTGCAGAAAACGTGTAGATAATATTTTCTCATATCTACAAGATGTATCGGTAAACGGTACATCCCTATAGCCACCACTTCTCCTAACCATTTGTTCTATGAATTTGGGAAATTAACATAAAAAAAAACAATTTGCCATACCAAACCGCGTAAGTGACTCAAACACATACATACGCGGGTATCTTTTTTTAATGTAATTGGTGGCAGACGAGCAAATGGATTGCCTGATGGTAAGCGATTGCCACCGCCCATAGACACCCGCAACACCAATGTAGTAACAAGTACGCTGCCAACCCTTAAACCCCCCGTTTCCCCTACCCTCACTCACGCACCGAAACACAACACAATGCTGCTTCACGCTGGTTTTCTGTGAGGCCGTGGTATCACTACGGTTTTTTTTTTAAAGTACGCTCTTCTCTTGAAGGTCTATAAATCGAAGCGTGGCTCTCCCATGGTAAGAATTTTGTTTTTGTCGCTAAGCTGTCTAATACTGTGCGTTTCTCGCGGAACTTTCTACCAAGTACCTCAGTTCTGAGGAATGGTTTGGCTGCAGGAGTATTTCCCGACGGCTACGACTTAGGGACCTTCAAGAGAAGAGCGTACTCTTTTTTAAAAATACCGGCAACACATTTAGCGATCTCTCTGATTTCGCGGATGTTCATGGCTAGCGTTGATTAATTTTCATTAGGTGACTCGCTTGCTCGTTTATCGCCTATACCAAAAAAATATGTATATATTACTCTACTAGCCATTTTTAGGGTTCCGTAGCCAAATTGCAAAAAACAGAACCCTTATAGATTCGTCATGTTTGTCCGTCTGTCCGTCTGTGTGTCCGTCCGTATGTCACAGCCACTTTTCTCCGAAACTATAAGAATCATACTATTGAAACTTAGTAAATAGATGTATTTTGTAAACCGCATTACGATTTTTACATAAAAATGGGGAAAAAATGGGTTTTTAACATCATTTTTTCTAAACATAATTTTTTGCGCAAGATACCGTCCCAAAGTGTTGAGTTTGTGTGTATAAAACTAAAAAAATATATGTTAAACATAATCATGAAAACTAACAACGAAAATTGGTTTGAACTAGATATAGTGAGTTGTTTTTTTTTTCATTCGTTATAAACCATATATCTTACTTGCTGCTACGGAACCCTTCATGGGCGAGCCCGACTCGCACTTGCCGGTTTTTATATTCTGCTATTCCTAAAGGTCATGGTCATTACTTTGCAGCGATGTTTTCGCAACTGACCGTTGTAGACACATTACAGTTTTTCTTCATTTCTAGCAAACAAATAAAGATAGGTTAAGTAAAAGCTTAAGAAAAACATGGGACCCTTTTTATCGTGGACGAATTTGTAGTGACGATACGACGCATAAAGTTGGACTGACTATCTATCTGGTGTAAGTATTTTGTAAAAACTTAAAAAAAATACACGCGTCGAATTTAGAACCTCGCCCGTTTTTTCGTTGGTTTAAATGTTAGTATAAGCTTTGTCTCTAACTTTTAAGCTGTCATCATCAGCCCTGTAGTGACCACTGCTGAGTAGGCCTCCTTTCCTTTACGCCTATGTACCCGGTCCTAACCTGCTAGGATGCTTGAAGTCCCCACGATTTTGATTGAAGCGGCAACTATTATAAATAACCGACTATTTTAATAATAAATTCAGACAATAGAACATCATTCATGACGACCCGTTTGGAACAGTGGTAGTGAACGCTGACTCTGGTGCAAGGGTTGCGGGTTCGATCCCCGCAGAGTACAAGCATTTGTGTGCATGACATATCTGTTTGTATTGGTCTGGGCGTTATCTATGTATTATAAGTATGTATTTTGAAAAGAAAAGTACTAAATGTATATAATTGTAATCCCACTGTTGATTCTGATATCCGTAACACAAGTGCTTGAGCTACCTATTTCGGAGTCCGATCAATGTATGTTGTGAAATATTTTTGTTAGTTGTTCCCTCATGTCTAAGGATCGTGGTCATCAGTGGATGTGGATGGGTTGCACCTTGCTTGTGTGTTCTGCCTCCACCGGTTACTATTCGTCGCGTCTCTGGTAACCAAGCAAAAGTTTGTTCGAGGGTGCTCCTCTCAGTTGATCGGTCCATCTGGTTGGGTATCGTCCTCGGGTTTGCTTACTCCGACATCCAAAAGTGTTCTGTGTGGACCTAACTTCAATGAAGAATCAAATGTAATAGATAAGATTATATGATAATAATAATTATAATAATAATAATTCTCACATCTCATACGTTGACCTGATTCCGTACTAAGTCGCTTAAGCACTTGTGTTACAGATATCAGACAACAGAGGTTACACAAATATATACTTAAATACATATATTACACCCAGACACTGAACAAACACAAGTGTTCATCGCACGAATGTTTGTCCAGGGTGGTGATCGAACCCACGACCTTTGGCGTCAGAGGCAGGGCCACTACCAATTGCGCCATCCGGTCAGTCATAATACACAATGGAACGAGTAACGCGAGTAGCTTTTAAATGCTTGTATTATTTTTCATTATTTAGGAGTTTCAGTAACAACTTAGGAATCACAAATAATATCCTCCAACCGATTTCGGCTAAGGCGGCCAATCTCAACGATTTTTCCAAAAACATCAAATTACATTAACTCAGCTCTTGATTAGAGCCCTCTTTTAAGCATAATAAGAAGACTCCGCTCTTCCAAATTGTTTACACATTTGATATGATTAAAGAATACAGATTTTAAATAATTATATTCTCAATGAGTGAAATTGTGACTAACAGTTTCAGGTATGTATGAAGGATATAATATAATGCTCTAGTGTGTGCGCAAGCACAAGTGCACTCTCTATCCCCCTGCCTTCATATTCCGATGGGACATTAGTGTCACACGACCGGAGAGGGATCGGGCGCAGGACCAACGGCTAAACTTGCTTTCCGAGGCACGGGGGTACAAGACCGCCAACTTCCAGACTCCGGGCTGACACTGAGAATTTCTCAACAGAAAAACTTAGGTACAAATTTTGGCCTGACCTAGGGATCGAACTCGGGACCCCTCATGACTAAGACCGAAGCCGTCGCTTTAAAGTGCGACGCACTACCCACTGCGCCAACGAGGCAGTCACCACAAATACCAAATTAATGAACAATATAAAGCAACAGTTTGAATTTAAGGGCAACCTTTACACTTTATTTACAGTGCAAACTCAAATCCAATACTGAAAACGCAGATACGTAACTTCTGTTCAAACTTCTACAAATCCCCGTTTCTAAAGAAACGAATTAGCCAAGCCATTTCCTCTTAGATTGCAAAAATTGCAAACTCGACAACGATCAAAGTAAATTGATGGTAATTCCGAAATTAATTCTAACAACAGTTCTGAAGTTCAATTCCCAGTTTCAGAAGACACAACTTTACCTTTATTTCCTAATTCTTTAGTGTTGCACTAATGCAAGACCAAAACGATACTTAAATAGTCTTGAATATTTTTTTACATTAGGTTTTAGTATAGCAAGTGGTTCAGTCAGTTGGAAAAAATCTTTAGGCCCTGGAGTCGAAACTACCTACTCGTAAAATACCTACCTTAGTTAGTTCACTAAATCTTTTATTAAGAATTTGAAATAAAATAAATTAATAATGACCATTTTATTCCTCTCACTATACTACAAGTTTACACCACTCGCAACGCGCACCACACACACACACACACACACACACACACACATTGCCGTCCCGGTTTTTAGACTTCATAAAATCGGTAATTCATTTGTTGGCTTAAGTATTAAGATATTTAATAAGCTACCACAAAATGTCATTAACCTATAGTTTTATAAGATAAGTTTAAGTCTCATATTAAAACTGCCTAAAGAAGAAAGGTTACTATAGTGTACAAGACTATTTAAATGATAAGGATTCTTGGTCATGTTAATTGATTAATCTTTTGAGTTGTTATTCATAGTAGTCTATTAACTTTCAAAATTGTACTTTTTTTCTTTTATCAATTGAAACTCCGTAATATCATCAATATTTGAAAAGAGTAACTACTGAGTTTCTTGCTGGTGTCTTCTCAGTAGAAATCGACATTCCGAACCAGCGGTAGATATTATGTACTTATTTTGACATTCATAAGTGTTCTGTGTGGACCTAAATTGAATAAAGATTTTTTTGTCTTTATCTTATCTTTATCACACACACATACACACACTCACATACACAATCCATCACACATCACACTTTCTAACTATTTATGTTTCTGTTAAAGATCAAATGTCAAATGTATCTATTAACTTAAGTATACTAACTGTATTCTATATCAATAGAAGAGCGGTCTCTCGTAACACATTGTACAATACTTATACCTAAGTGACTAAAATAAATTATTTTGTATTTTTTGTATTTGTATACTCTAATATACAGTCGATACTTTTCCCATGAAACAATTGGCCTAACACTGTATAAGATAGAAATAATTAATGTACACATAACGCGATTATTTTTATATCAAAGTACAGTCAGAGTAAGATCAAGTTACCCCCCTGCAGTGGAAATAGCACTTGTGCCCCAAACATAAGGACGGTCCTAAGTTCAACAAGGGTAACTTGACGTGACGTACATACTTATAGTAGCTTATATAGTCCGCTTGTGACCACGACCGTTGTAACGCGGTTGAAACGTCAAGCTGTGAGTATATGCTACTTCGAGTATGTAGTATCAGCCTATATACTGTCCCACTGCAGGGCAAAGGCCTCCATCATAGAAATCAAGTCCTCGCTACTATGATGGGATTAGGCTTAATCACCACGCTTGCCTAATGCGAATTGGTGATCACAAACCCGAGCTATGTTCGAAAAAATCGAAACATACTTTTCGCTCGACCCGGGAATCGAACCCAAAACCACCAGACCAACAGGGCGTTGGTCTTCGAGTATGAATATGTATAAAATAACCGCATTTTGTCCCGAGTATATTAATTATTTGTATAATGCAACGCGAAAGTTTAAAATCTTATGCTGTATAAGATATCTGTAATACTGAATATTCAGTACACAACTTCCTTTGGTATTATTTATATTTATAAATCAGACGGTTGTAAGACCTAGTGCTTATTAGAGAAAAAATATTTTTAATACTGAATTCTTCGATATTATCGATTAGTAGAATGAAGAAATCGTTTTTGTTTTCGCTTACGGAAGGTAACTATCCTACATTCGTACAATAGATATACGACAAAGGTAACTATCCTACATTCGTACAATAGATATACGACAGACGAGTGTTAATTAGTTTTATGATAGACACTTTTGTCATTTTTCTCAGAAGTTTGAGCGGTATTCGTAAAGATTCGAGTGTAAAGCCAAGACTAGGGCTGTTTCCAGACAACACTAAGCTTTTAATACGGGTATAGAGTTTCATCGACTTTTTATTTCTGTTCCCGCTATTACTGGAAGCCCTATGTAACTACAATTAGCACAGGATAGCAGTAAATGTTCTGTCTTTGGAACTTTCTCTGGTAAAATGGAAAAGCTCTACAATGTCGTAGATAATAGGGGTTGAATTATAAAATTGATTTTTTTTCCATACACGATAAGATAAGACTGATTTGGGTACCGGGACACTGCAATATCAGAGGCAACGAAGTCGCTGACGTGCTAGCAAAGGCCGGGGCAGAGAGCCCACTACTCGGACCGGAACCAATAAGTGGCGTTCCAGCCTGCATGGTCAGGTTCGAGTTAAAAGAGTGGGAGCATAAGCAAAGCACTGAATATTGGAAAAGACTACCTCGACTAGAACAGTCTAAGGCGTTGATACAAGGCGTTCGATCAGAGACGAGCTGTAGAAATAATAAAACTGAGTAGAGGACATGTTAGGGCACTCGCTCGGACCCTCACAGGGCACTGCAAATTAAACAAGCACCTGCACAACATGGGCCTTTCAGATATAAAAAACTGCAGGTTCTGTCGCGAGGACGAGGAAACAATTATCCACGTCCTCGGCGAGTGCATAGCGCTGCACCGCTGCAGAAGCCGGCACCTAGGAGCACGCATGATCTCAGCAGACGAGATCAAAAGCTCCCCCATCAGCTCCATTCTCGGGTTTATCCTGGATCTGGAGCTACATGAGGTGCTGTAATAGGTTACGGGGCTGCCACAATAGATCATCTACTGGTCGCAGTGGCTATGAGAAGCGGGGCTCACCCCATTTCTAACAAATAATAATAATAAATACACGATAAGATATTCAAATTTTATTTTAAGACTACGTTTTTCAGGTGTATAATAAATAAAAATCAGTGCTATGGAGCGTTCCATGCTCGGTCTCTCTTTGCGAGACCGCGTACCCAACGATGAAATCCGAAAGAGAAGTAGAGTAGTAGACGTTGGGACGCGAGTGTTTTGGCTAAAGTGGAGATGGGCAGGGCACCCGGCAAGGCGTAAAAGATGATAGGTGGATTATAAAACTTACCGAATGGCAGCCAAGAATGGGATGACGTCCTGTGGGTAAACCACCAGCCCGATGGTCCGACGATATTGTAACGGCAGTGGGGAAACAATTGGATAGGGCTGGTAGAAACAGAAGAGAGTGGCGTGATAAAGAAGAGGCCTCTACTCAGCAGTGGGTGGATGTGGGCTGATATGATGATGAAAAATCAGATATTATAGTATTCTTTATGCAAGAAATAACTTGAAAATGATCCCTTTTTAATTGGCAAAATTTACGTTTTTATCAGTAATAACTTTTTTTATTAAAAATATATTTTTTTGAAAGCTATCCTACATGTTGTCCGTTAAAGTGCATACAGTTAATAATGGAGTAGTAACATCAATAGTTACTTTGCAAATAAAAAATGCTACTATGGAAAACACAACTTCTAAGAAAGTCATCATACAAATCGGCAATTACATAGGTGACGGGTAGGGCACACTAGCGACGCCAATCGATTTTGATTTTTAGCTACTAAACCGGGTCTACTTTAAAAAATGTCGGGGTTACAACCTCTCGGCAAACAATTATACTATTTATTAAATAACCATGCAAAAAATGTTTAAAATTAGTTAATAAGAGCCTCTATTTCGTCATATCCACGCTAATAAGAGCCTCTATCTCGTCATATCCATGCTAATAAGAGCCTCTATCTCGTCATATCCATGCTAAAAAGGGCCTCTATCGCGTCATATCCATGCTACTAAGAGCCTCTATCTCGTCATATCCATGCTAATAAGAGCCTCTATCTCGTCATATCTATGCTAAAAAAGTACGTTTTATTTATTCAATAAATAGTTATATAAATATATCTTTATGAATGACTGTGGCTATGACTTATTGTGATATGTAAGCTAAGCTATACTGTTGTGAAGTTTTTGCATGATATAACAACAAATATCCTTTCATACAGACTTCCCGAATTTTCGTATTACGTATTCGCGTCTAGTATTATTATTTTTTTAAGCCGCGTGGTCCCCGGCAGAGTAGAATAGGCCACCCTAACTCTTACCGAGGTGTCGTAAAAGGCGACTAAGGTAAAGCTGCTGGTATGATCATCAGCACCCAGAGAAGGAAAACTCTGCATTTATATCAAAAACCTCGCCAACCCGTCTGCCAAGCGTGGTGAGTATGGCAATTACCCCTCATGTGATTGAGGGAGGCCCGTGCCCCAGCAGTGGGAACTTAAATGGGCAGACGATGATGATGGAGATGATTTTTTTATCCCTTGTTTTAGTGACTCTCTCATCGTTGAAAAGGGAGTCTAAAAACCCCAGTGTAACTTAAAACCTCGAAATGGCTTCCATCTGGAAACCGAGCCAAAATTCCCGTAAAGAAACGGGCGCACTTCAAAACAGTACGTAAACGAATTTCAGCCGACAGCTAACCGTGGCGACATAAATCAGAGAGAAAAACTTGCAAAGAATTCCCGTTAAAAAGGCTAGTGATGGGACCTTCTACATGGACATGTTTAAAGCTAGAGGACAAAATAATCAAAAAAATCAGTCAGAAAGTCATATTATTGTAACCAGGCATTTTGTAAAATGTTAAAAGACAGTATTATTTGGTTTTATTTAGATGTAAATCTGTCAAGTAACGCCATCTGTTAGAGTCAACTTTCGTTAATTGGAAAATCGATTAGGTACTTCTGCTGGTAAGCGCTAGAGGGTGCTGAGAAAATATCGTGGTTTAATATTAAGGAAATAATTGTCTCGCCCCTGCCCCCGACCTCGCCCCTGCCCCCGACCACGATTCCGAATCCTGCCGGCCCAGCAGGAAACGGACGACGGCTAGCAATGGCTTGACGGGCTGAGAGACCGACTGAGGGAGATGTACAAACTACAAAAGAAATAATTTAAAAAAAAACTACACACAAAAAAAAAATCTACAGCAAAAGAGCTCGCTGAGTACATCTCCCTCGAGACTGAACACGGCGACTACCCCTTTCCCCCCTCCCTGACAGACTAGCGCCAAATAGGCCGCCGGCAGGCCCCTTTCTTAGAGGTCGAAGACCGTCCTAACAGCGCAATGTCGGGAGGCCTCCTCTCCCAGAGGAGCGAAAACACCGCGCCAAGATATGGCGCGACATGCAGCCCGGGTAAAGGGTTTACCCCGAAACCCGAACCGCACCAAGTGCGAAGATGACGTAGTAGTAGAAATAATTGTTCTTCTTTTCGATGTTTTTATTAAATCAAATAATATTAATTATGTACATAGGGTTTAATTCATATTTCTTTATTTAATTTAGTAAAATTTACCAAAAATTGTGAATAGTCTTATTATTTACACCATTGTTATTTATCGTTTATATTCCGAAAACCACGAAGGTATTGTGAATAAAGACAATTTAGCATGTTAGTCTGCCCTGTCGGTCTAGTGGTTTAAGTACAGGGCTGTGATCTCGGGGTCCCAGTCGTCCAGGTCGTGCCCCCAGTGGTCGTGATCCCAGGAGGGTTAGATTCCAGGGTCGAGCAAAAAGTGTGTTTCGACTTTTTCAAACAAAACTCGGGTTTGTGATCACCAATCTGCATTAGGCAAGCGTGGTGAATAAGCCTTCGAAGACTTCATTTCTATGATGGAGGCCTTTGCCCTGCAGTATGACAGTATATAGATTGATACTTTACTAGCATTTTAGATTAACAGAATAAACGAAAAAAACATTACATTTATTTATACATATCTAGCTAAATGGGACAAGGGCACATACATTTGCACATTCAGTGATCACAGAATGGTTCGTCACAAATTTATTTATTTATTAGGTTCACCAAAAGCACATCATACAAAAATAATCATAACAGCTTTTTATAGTAAATTAGATGTCAGTATGTATGCCAATTACAGGCGAACACAGCATTGATGAGTATACAATAGACAACACGTAATTAACCAATTACTTACATTACATAATGTGAACTTAATATTTCAAAATAAAGATTATAATGGTTTTGCTTTAAAATAGCAGTTTTTATTTCAGCAGTTTTCTTTTTAAACCTGGGGGTCTAATTTCAAGTTACCACGTACGATCGTTCGATCGAGCCGACAGTCAATCAATTGTAGTTTAGTTTGGCAATTTGAAATACCATCGTATGGGACACTTTCGTACGGATCCGACCATAGACTCTCGTGAATGAATGATATTCGCGATGATAGTGACATCAAATAAAACCAATTGAATTGATTTTATTTATAATTAACAATATTTTTTTAAGGAATAAAAGATATTTGAATTTTTAAATTAAAGGACTATTGTTTAATGTGTTTGAAAGAAAGATTTTAAATAATAAAAACATTAAAATGTTAAAATATTTTTAAAAATCTGACAGCTTGTTATTTTTCTACATCATAGCCCATATAGTTATCTGTGGCCATCTGTGAAACAGAAAAAAACTTGTAAATTATTGACATAAGTATGTACGTACGATAAATATGCAATCTCAATACATAATTTAAAATATTGTAAAATTGTTTGAAAGCGTATGTACATTAGTATTATGCTTATATACAAGTTCTATAGTTATCTAAAGACTCTACTTTCTTAAGTAAAATCAAGTATAAGTTAGGTTAGTCGCATAATCCTACCTAAATAAGTTTATTTGTTATTAATTTTACTCTGCCGGGGACCACTCGGCCACGGAGTAGAATAGGCCATCCTCACTCTTACCGAGGTGTCGTAAAAGGCCAATAAGGTAAAGCTGCTGGCATGATCATCAGCACCCAGACATGGAAAACTGCATTTATATCAAAACCCTCGCCAACCCGTCTGGCAAGCGTGGTGAGTACGGCAATTACCCCTCATGTGATTGAGGAAGGCCCGTGCCCCAGCAGTGGGGACTTAAATGGGCTGATGATGATGACTATTCCAATTTACACTTTAGAAAGAACAACTTTGAAACATCATTTCTATAATTTAACCATTTGTAATTAAATATTTCAGTAAACAAGACATCAAAGTTCTCCATTGGACCAAACTGTAATAGAAAGCTGAGCTAGAATGACTGTTGGAGAATGAGTTGAAAAAAGTGAACATCTCACCGGAGGTAATCAAAATAACAAAAAATTATTTAACTGAATCTATAATATCTGTGCTATAACTAATTTCCTTACTGAAAGAAAAAACATTAAGATAAAGATAATATAATTGTTTGAAACATGTATACAAAAGTGTAATCCTTATAAATAAATATTTCACAACATCACATACATTGGTCTGACTCCGAGATAGGTACCTCAAGCACCTGTGTTACGGATATCAGAATCAAGAGTGGGATTACAAATATATGCATATAATACTTTTCTTTAATAAATACATACTAATAATACATAGAAAACACCCAGACCAATACAAACAGACATGTTCATGCACACAAATGTTTGTACTGTGCGGGGATTGAACCTGCAACCCTTGGAACAAAGGCAGCATTCAGTACCGTTCCAAATGGGTTGTCAAATCCTTGCAGTGTTATTCTTGGCTGGTGGTCCAGAACCATGATTTTGGAGGCCAGTGTACCGTGAGCCATGATCGAGGATTTGGCGAGTCTGGCAATTACTATGAAGGGACTGCCGTCTGACCTTAACAACCCTTAGACGGGGGAACCACACCAAATTAATCATGGTTACATGTTACAGAAACTTATTCAAGTAATCTTAAGTGCATATGGAGCTCGTTGGTAGAAATATGCATTTGAGTTTATTTTTTACATTATTTCCAATCTAAAATTAAATAGCTTGTTTTTATTTACTTAATAAGTATGATTGTAATCGAAATACCTATGTACCTACCAACAGTTTTTTGTATGAGAGAGCAATAAAAATACTTTTATTATTAGGTATTTATTTATTTTATTTAAAACTCCTTTATGATTATTGCAGAATATCTACCAGCATTGCACAGATCTCCACTAGAAGAAACATACCCAGTTCCAGTACTCCGGGCTTCATTGCTAAACGAAGTTAATTATTTGCTGAAAATAGTTTGTTATAATTCAACTGATAAGTACCTATGGACAAGCATCATTCAGTCATCATTTATTATGTAAATGAAGTAAAGTATCAGCTTAATTATTCCCTTTGTAGGGCTAAGACCCCCATCATAGAAATCAAGTCATCGCTACTATGATGGGATTAGGCTTAATCATCACTCTTGCCAAATGCGGATTAGTGATCACAAACCCGAACTATGTTCGGAAAATTCAAAACATACCTTTGCTCGACCCGGGAATCGAACCCATGACCCCGAGATCATGGCCACAGGGCCATCGTCAGAACCGTCTTAAACCATTAGACAATGGGGCGTTGTTTTATTTGTAAATAGTTAAAGGTTATTAATTAATACTAAGTGGGTGTGTGAAGATAGATAGATAGACATCCTTTATTGCACAGAAAGAATACAAAATATGTGTGTGTACATAGTTTCTTCTTAAAATAGGATAACATTATTGTATCTTTTATTATTTATTTTAATAAATGATTCCATCACATGTACTTTGTTGTTTTTTTCATTCCTTATGTACTGCTCTCCTGTTAATTAGTATGTTAATCGCATGAGTGTTAACAGGGCTTTTGGAACAGTGGTAGTGAACGATGGCTTTGGTTCAAGGGTTGCTGGTTCGATCCCCATACAGTACAAACATTTGTGTGCATGTACATGTCTGTTTGTATTGGTCTGGGTGTTTTCTATGTATTAGTATGTTTTTACAAAAGAAAAGTATTGTATGTATATATTTGTAATCCCACTGTGGACTATGATATCCGTAACACGGGTGCTTGAGCTACCTATCTCGGAGTCAGATCAATGTACGTACATATGTGATGTTGTGAAATATTCTATGGGATATATTGAAATTCACTAACTAATAGTGGAGCAAATGTATTAAACCAGTTAAACATAAGTTTAACTGGTTGGTACTGTGTAATCTTTAATGGATATCCAAAATTACCCCAAAATTGTAAAATTTATAAGTAGATAACTAGGTACTTAGTTATGTAGGAACCTAACACAAAGGTAAGTAGGTAGGTATACCTACTTTTTAAGGAAAGAGATAACTTATTACGTATACTTGTAATGTAGACAAAGTAGGAACTTAGGCAAAATTATTGCCTCTTGTAATACATAATTGAGGCTTGCAAATGGTTAAAACCCTCAAAATGTATTTCACTTTGTACTTTCGTGGATTAATACCTAATTGAGTCAAAAGCCTATATAAATAATACCTAATTAAACCATCAAAAGTTTCAAACTTTTGAACTGATAAGATTAAGTTTGAAGAATACAATGTACTTAGTCGCAGAAATAGACTAATTACTTAGTGAATCTAGTTTATCTATAAGAAGCCTACACCACTAGGTAGGTACTTAGTATACTTACTTACTTAAATCTGCATAAATCATTGAACTATACCATACATATTCTCACTGGCATAAATCTACAAAAATTCTCAGTAAGTAGGTAAATAGGCACTTAATGTAAATAAATTTACATATTTAAACGTAAGTACTGAGATTCATACATTAAAACTTTGATTAAGCATTAAAAGTACCTAAGTACTCTATGTATTCATAATCATCTATATAGGTATAGCAATTTTAACATTTTATACCAAGAAACTCCGCTTTAAACTAATCTTTATTGATATGTAAGTCATTGGACCTTATTTACAAAGACATAAAGATCCTTTTTTAATACACCATAAATCCATTCAACCGAACCAAAACACCTTTCGAGCTATCGTGAATTTTGACATAAAGACGCGAGACAAGAAATGTCAAATTCGATATTTTGGTTGAGCATTGGTGTCTTCAAATTAGGGTTTGAGGCGAGATGTGTCAAAAGAGTTTCGGTTGAGTTCAACCGACGCAATGTTCACTTCAAATTAGGAAACGTCGTCAAATACGTTTGGTTGAGTCTCAAAGTTAACTTCAAATTAGACCCCCTGTAAAGGAGTCGTGAAAAATATCTATATCGGGATATATATGATATATTGCACTAACGCATAGATCAACGAATTCTTCGACAGTAAACCAAGCTAAAGTCGTCATTCTGTGTCTAATTATTATAAATAGTGGGAGAGCCACGCTTCGCCATGAATGTAGCTGACGGCCTCATAGAAAACCAGCGTGAAACAGCACTGTGCAGTGCTTCGCTGCGTGAGTGAGAGTACCGGAGGCCCCAATCCAGGGGAAAGGGGGGCTTAAATATTGGCAGCGCACTGGTGACTCCAGTGGTATCGCGTGTGTCAATGGGCGGCGGCAAATGCTTACAGTCAGGTGATCCATCTCCTTGTCTGCCACATATCACTTAAAAAAAATTAGCTAGAGTGAGGCTGCGTCTTTTGCACTTGCATTTGAGGGTTCACTTGCACCATCTTTTAATTAAGTTTATATCCTCTATAAAAATATAGACGCTCTATTTTTTGAGATTTAATATAAAATGGTTAGTATAGTTTTTAAATACTTTACTATGTAAATTTATAATGGTCTCTAATAAAGTTTTTGCCTAATTACATAGTTCTAGGTTTATGGTACGTATTCTTGAAATTATGGTTCCCTTTAGAGAGTCGCAGTATACGTTTTTAGCTGAAAACTTGGCCGATTTTTTTTCAACGTAAACTAATATCGATTTTTACTAAAAAATAGTCAACTACTTTTCACATCCCTAAGAATGGCTGTTCGGGTAGCCTCTTGCGCTATTCAGTATTACGTAAATATTACGAGTACCTTGTAAACTTTGTGTACCTATTATAGTGTACATTGCCGCCGCCATGGATATTTTATGGAACACCAGTGGATCACAAGTGCGTTGCCAACCTTTGAGACGAGGCTCTGAGGCCAGTGTTGCCGCCAGTAGAAAAAAACGTTATACGACTTTATTTAAGGCGACGGGTAGGGCACACTAGCGACGGCAATCGATTTTAGTTATTAGCTACTAAACCAGATCTATTTTAAACAACTTCGGGGCTTCAGTCTCTCGGCTATACTATTTATTTATTACTTATAGTTAACTCTTTGGTCTGCTTTTGCACTCGAATTTTGAATTACCGCCAAAAACGGCCACTTTTGGCGTGAATAATTTTTTCGAGTACAAAAGCAGACCCAATATTTGTGCACGGTTATTAAATAAAAAGTATAAGGCTTTGGCAAGAGACCGAAGCCACGAAATTGTTTTAAATAGACTTGGTAACGTAGCTAAAAATTAAAATCAATTGGTGTCGCTAGTGTGCCCTACCCGTCGCCTTTAATCTTTCTAGCAAGTTTCCTCGAGAATGTCCTTGTTTTTTTTGGTCATTAGCCTAATATTTGACCACAATCGCACCTAATGGAAAGCGACGATGGCTTGGATGATTTTTGGCGATATTTAATTTGCTTTGCGTGAGTACTCGATCGTCACTTATACTATTTATTAAATAACCATTCAAAAATGTTGGGTTCGTTTTTGTACGGGAAAAATCGATTACCGCCAAAAGCGGCCACTTTTAGCTTGAATAAATTTTTCGCGTACAAATATTGGGTCCGCATTTGTGCATGGTTATTTAATAAATAGTGTAAGTGTTTGCCGAGAGGTTGTAACCCCGAAATGGTTTAAAATAGGTTTAGTAGCTAAAAATTAAAATCGATTGGCGTCGCTATTGTGCTCTACCCGTCACCTTAAATATTCGGAGGAGCCAAATCCTCAAAATCACTATCACATTTAGACATTTATGACAGACAAAAATTACTAACGAAAGGAATGCGCTAAACCGACGAGAGACATTTAAATCATACTATGTGCAAAGCGAACATTGCACGAGCATGTTGTACGGTGCTTCATGGTATCGCAGCTGCGCAGGTATTTAAAAGTGTCAATGCGTAACTTTATTGGCTGTATAAATGATGATAACTTTGTCCTAATATTGTCATTTTAGTAGTTTGGCTGTTGCATAAAGTGCTTGCTGTTGCATTGAGTGCAAAATAAAGCACACCATAACTTTTTAATTTTCTTTTAAACTATTAATATTATGAACACTTTTGATTTCTTAAATTGTAGATTATGACACAAGTGTAGATAAAATAAATAATCATTTAAATAAAATCACTTATATTCTCATCACAAAGGCACAGTAGATAAATACGCTAAAGCAGTATCGACACTCCGCCATTTTGGAGAGGAAGTTACCTACCGTATAGGGTTGTCCTCTTATTTTTATAAAATATTATTCTTACCTTGGGACTACTGGTTTAAGTACCGGGCCGTGATCGCGGGATCCTAGGTGCAACAAGGATCATCTGGTGCTAATGATATTTATTAAGAAATAAGCATAATACCAGCATACAATATTCGTACACACAACGATTCCTAAAGTTGCAAAAAGCTACGCAGAGATACATAAAATTAGACATACTTTCCATAACGTTTTGATTCTTCAGGGTCATTCGGTCATGCACCCGATCACTCGGGCTAAGACACAGTGAATTGCCACCATCCCCTCTATATTAATCTCCATCGCCGACCTCCGATGGGACCTTAGAATCCGTGTAAAGTGTGCGTCTGTGTGCGTGCGTAATCGAGCGTTTGTTGGTAGTGTCCATACTGATTGCGTATATATCTACTGTGACAAAGGTCAATCAATGACAATACATTACTTAAGGTTACATCATATTTGAGGTATATAGTATATAACCTTGTGAGAGACTGGTGTCCATACTAGGGTAATCCCTGTGTTACGGATCGCCAGGCCCCCACCCTCAGACTTATTGACTTAGCTGACAAGTAAAGGTTTGTATATTAATGACTTATGGATAATATTCTTATGTTTTATCTTAATTTTACAAAAGAAAAACAAAAAACCAAAAAGTGCATGCATGAATGAAACGTGTGTGTGTGTGTGTGTGTGTGTGTGTGTGTGTGTGTAATGTTTACTTTTCTAATAAAATGTTCTGTGGCAATGTTTTAATTACAAATATTTTGCTACGATATTTAAGTTGGATCTTCATCATAATTTCATTAGAAGGAAAATGTTTTCCTCGCGATTTGATCGCGTGGAATGTTTACTTTAGGCAAGAAAGTCTATGCAATATTTGCATATCGACGATGATGCGTTAAAACCTCCTATCTAACAAGATTTTTCGAGAAAATTACTTTTTTATGTCATTGGTGTTAAGGTTGATTATTCATCATCATCATCAGCGACCCACACTCGTCCACTGCTGGACATAGGTCTCCCCTTATGCACGCCACTGCTCCCGATTTTCGGCCACTCTCATCCAGCCCACACCAGCCAGCCTTCGAATGTCATCATCCCATCTTGTCGCAGGGCGTCCTACACTACGCTTACCGAGTCGCGGTCTCCACTCAAGGACTTTACGGCTCCAACGGCTGTCAGTTCTGCGGCTAATATGACCAGCCCACTGCCACTTCAGTTAGCTAATTCGGTGGGCTATTATGTCGGTGACTCTGGTTCTCTGTCGGATTACATCATTTCTGATGCGGTCCTTCAGAGATACTCCGAGCATAGCCCTTTCCATAGCTCTTTGAGCGACTTTGAACCGGTGGACTAGTCCAGCCGTTAGTGTCCACGTCTCGGCACCGTAAGTCATGACCGGAAGGACGCACTGGTCGAAGACTTTCGACTTAAGACTTTGAGGGATGGGTGACGAGAAGACTTGACGAAGTTTACCAAATGCTGCCCAGCCTAGCTGAATTCTTCTATTGGCTTCTCTCTCGAAGTTGTTTCTGCCTAATTGGAGCGCTTGTCCTAGATAGATATATTCCTGAACAACTTCGAGAGGTATTCCATTAACAGCCGGTCCCGGATCAACGAGCTCGTTGAACATGACCTTGGTTTTATCCAAGTTCATCCGAAGACCGATGTGTTTGTAAGATTCAGCCAGGCTGCTCACCATCTCCTGTAGGTCTTGTAGGGTTTCCGCCAAGATGACGATGTCGTCTGCAAATCGTAGGTGTGACATGTACTCGCCATTAATATTGATTCCGCGCTCCTTCCATTCATCCATCATCGTCGATATGCTATGAAACCCTACCCTTCCTTTTCTATCCAACGTTCTTTGAAGTAGGCAGTCTTATCGTGGGTTCGAGTCCCACCCAAAGACCGTCGGTAAATTTTTAAGTGCTTCATCATCATCATCAGCCCATTTAAGTCCCCACTGCTGGGGCACGGGCCTCCCTCAATCACATGAGGGGTAATTGTCATACTCACCACGCTTGGCAGACGGGTTGGCGAGGGTTTTGATATAAATGCAGAGTTTTCCTTCTCTGGGTGCTGATGATCATGCCAGCAGCTTTACCTTAGTCGCCTTTTACGACACCTCGGTAAGAGTGAGGGTGGCCTACCTGTCTGTCTACACCGTTATTTTTTTATCGTTTACATCCCGAAAACCTCATAATAGATATCGTGAATAAAGTCCATTTAGCGTGTTAGATCAACAATAATAGCGACCAAAAGCTTTTTTTTCATACAAAATAGGGTATCCACCCGGCATAGCATAATGTATGGAACAGCAGATTTTTTTCGCTTATAATGTTTATCTAACATGCTAAATAGACGTTATTCACAATACCTATTAGGCCGTTTTCGGGATGTAAACGATAAAAAACACGGTGTTTATATGAAAGTGTTATCTTTAGTAAATGATGTAATTTATTTTTCATCCATTTGTTAGCTACATTTTTATCCTAACTATTTTTTGCTACTGTTAATCTATTCAACATCATTGAAAACAAAAATGCTTTCTTACAAAATATTTTCCTCATTTGCTACAAAAAAAATCTAGTTTTTCGAACTTGGCCCAACTTAGTCAAACTTAACGTGCCCCCAGCATTTTAATCTCAGGCATCCGAAAAATTCGCTCCTTTAAAACGTACCCGAAGTTTTATCATTCCCTTGGTTCGAAGTAAATCATTGGTGTTAAATAAAGAATTACTTTCCCTTTGTGAATTAGTAGTATTTTATTCAGCCGAGAGTAAGTCATTTGTCTTCTCTCGAAATAACATTGAAACAGCGCCCCTGAACAGATTATGAAGAATGAAATGGAAATTCAGGAATTCATTTTTTTACCGAGGAGTTTCGCAAGATGGCTTGTTTCTTAATGTGATACGTGGGAGATGAGCAGATTTATCACCTTATACTAAGCGATTGCCGCCGCTCGTGGACACCGACACCAGTAGATTCACAAGTGCGCTGCCAACTTTAAAACCTCTCTTTCCCCCGGATTGGGCCTCCGGTACCCTCACTCACGCAGCGACACTGCACATTTTAGTATTTTGTCCCGGTAGCGACTGAAGCCTACCGAGACTACCGGAGCCAAGTTACTTCAGGCAGGTTAGGCTCCGGTAGTTTCGGTAGGCTTCGGTCGCTACCGGGACAAAACGCTAAAAAGAAGATTTTCAGTCAGATCCAATATAATCTGTAATTGTATGATATTTTAATTCGCATATCATAAGTCTGTTCTTCATAAAAACATACGCGTGGGTGGGTTATATTTGGAAAAAAAACTCCTTTATTCGAGCCGAAGCTTTCATTAGTATTTATTTTCCTTTTTTACAAATAGGCACAGATGAAATTCAAATTAATCTTCTAGGTCATGCTAATATATTTAATCTGCGAATCAGAGAACTCGTTTGTCCCCGTCATAGCAACCTAGATGTCCATTAATAACATCCAAAAAGTAGCTCCAAGTAAGTTTCTTATTGTGATTTATTTTAAGTGCTTTTTCTATTCCTTTAGTCGAGGATAGAAGGTCAAGCATTTAAAAAGTTTCTTCAAGATTCTCGCATCAGTGACTCTGAATAAGTAGACAGAGAATAGTCCGGGTAAATTGGTAGTTAAGTCGGATTACTCCTGCGGGGAGCAGATCTCTGAGGAGAGCGCAGTGGTTGTGAACTCACCTTCCATACGAGGGACCGGGTCCGAGCATGCACCTCTATATTTTTCAAATATGTGTGCGTATTTCTATCGTCAGCTCGGCGGCGAGAGAAAACATCATGAGGTACTGCACGTTTTGGATAGTTTCTAAAACGTGTAATCATGAATTTTGTCGGAATCCCCTGTTAAAGGGTTGCGAAGGTCGAACGACAGTCGTTTCATTGTAATTACCAGACTCCCCAAATAAAGAATCATTATCCAAGCGTAGCGCGCGTAAATAAACTAGGTACATCATTAAGGTGACGGGTAGGGCACACTAGCTACAAACCGGATCTATTTTAAACAATTTCGGGGTTACAATATCTCAGCAAATACCTCTACCTACTATTTATTTAATACTTCTAGTTAACCGTTTGGTCTGCTTTTGCACTCAAATTTTGAATTACCGTCAAAAGTGTTTAAGAAGTTTTTAAAAAGAAATACGCTCTTCTCTTGACGGTCCCTAAGCCGTAGCCATCGCTAAATACTCCTGTAGGTAAACTGTTCCACAGAACTAAGGTACGTGGTAGAAGTTCCGCGAAATGCACAGTATTAAACCGCTATCCATCGAGATGATGGGGATGGAATGACAATCGCTTTCGTGTGGTAAGAACGATGTAAGAATTCAGCTGCAGGGAGTAGATCCAACAGTTCCTCAGAGCACTCCCATGATAGATGCGGTATAGAAGCGGTATAGAATGCTGAAGGAGGCTATATCTCGCCGCAGTGCTGGAGGTTCAAATCGACTAGAGAGAGTCAAGTCACCGACAATTCGAGCAGCCCTACGTTGTACACGGTCAAACGGAAGAAGTTGGTACTGAGGTGCACCAGCCCAGAGATGGGAGCAGTATTCCAAAAATTAGCTACGCAGATGCATACCACCTACTTTTAAGGGGAAGGAATCACTAAGACTTAATTTACTGACCATATGCTTAAGCCCACTTAAGCACATGGGGTTGGAGACGCCGACAATATGTGCGTCTCCTTCCTCTCCTTGGAGGTGGCCAGCCAGCGCACGGTACTGGGGTACCCGCGCCGGCATTGCACCGGTCACCTCCAGTGCTCGTTAGGGACGGCTGCTCACCCTCGGCTGTTCCTAACGCCCCCCCCCCCCAGTTCACCCGGGGGTGGGGGGGGGGGGGGCGGCGTCCTGCTCGCCGTTTAGGCGGGCTCCGTCCGGGGGGTCGTGCACATGGCTTCGGTGCCCGTCACCACGACCCCCACTATGGACGATGAGAGGGTGCCCAGGGGTTTTAGTCGGTAGACCCCCGCCGTCATGCGGGGGGAGTCCGACATAACCCATCCGCCCCCAGGCGGACGGGTATGCGTAACGCATTTCCCCTGGTAGAACAAAAAAAAAACATGGCGCTAATAGGGTCTCATATTTGGATGCTTTGCCACAAAAAAAGCAACCTAGTCTTGTTTGTTTCCTTCATTTGTAGACAGTTTTTCGTTTTGTCAATAGCCGAATAACTCAAGGTTTGGACGCATTGAGTCATCATGATCAACAATTATCCAATTAGTCATCGTTAAAATAAAACAGTCAAAATATCTCAGACTTTAAGTGAATTTAACGACTTAGCAAATTCAATTGAAAACAAACATTTTGAAGTGATTTAAATTTATAACGAGCTCAAATCTCGATTGCTAATTGTCTGTCTTTGTTTTACAAACAATTGGTTGGATTATAACCAAATCTGAATTCGAAGTTTCTGTGACGGTGTTTGGATTTGACAGTTTCAGACTTTCAAAGGTGATGTCCCAGATTGTAGGGCTCGGATAGAACCTTGTAAAGTTGCCCAAGAAAGGGCCAATAAACCTAAAACGACACAAATTTTCTTTATAGTAGCTTCGTTTTCTGGTTTAAGTAATTATAAAAAAATCTCAAAAATTTTGTCATACAGAAAAACAAAAGCGATGCGAGGATAGCAGTTTGGCCGTGTGAGAGTCACGCTTCGGCTGAATGGGTCGGCTCGACCGGTGTGAAGCAGCACTGTGCTATGTTCCGCTGCGTGAGTGAGTCCCAATACGGGGGTAAGTGGAGTTTAAAGTGCGCTGCCCACATGTAACTCCACTGGTGTCGCGGGTGTCCATGGGTGGCGGCAATCGCTTACCATCAGGTGAACCGCGCATTTTCCGCAATCAGGCTGCAGCTGTGCCCATTAAGCACGCAAAATGGGCAAAACTGCTGCCTGATTGCGGAAAAGCTCGCACGACGAAGAAGAAGATCAGATGAAGATCATTTTGCGTGCTTAATGGGCAAAACTGCTGCCTGATTGCGGAAAAGCTCGCACGACGAAGAAGAAGATCAGGTGATCCGTCTGCCACCTATCACATAACAAAATGACATCTTTCAGCTGTCAGGTATGACGATGCAAAAGAACGTCTTCGTAACACTGAAACACTTTGGACACAGAAAAAAGACAAGTGTTCATCAAAACGAATGTTTGCCCAGGTCAGGGACCGAACATAGACCTTTGGCGAAGAGGCAGAATCTACCAAGTGCGCCATCGGTTCTGGCTAATAGTAGGTATCCGACCAATCAGTTTTCTCAAATCAATTCATCGCATCATTCATCATCATATATTTAAATTAGGTCAATTCCCAAAAATTTTCCGTGGAAGTCCTCCTGCCTTATTATTATTTGATAGAAATGGGGTGAGCCCTGCGTCTCATAGCCACTGCGACCAGTAGATGATCTATTGTGGCAGCCCCGTAACCTATTACAGCACCTCATGCAGCCCCAGTTCCAGGATAAACCCGAGAATGGAGCTGATGGGGGAGCTCTTGATCTCGTCAGCCGAGATCATGTGTGCTCCCAGGTGCCGGCTTCTGCAGCGGTGCAGCGCCATGCACTCGCCGAGGACGTGGATAATCGTTTCCTCGTCCTCGCGACAGAACCTGCAGATTTTGGTATCTGTAAGGCCCATGTTGTGCAGGTGCTTGTTTAATTTGCAGTGCCCTGTGAGGGTCCGAGTGAGTGCCCTAACATGTCCTCTACTCAGTTTTGTTATCTCTACAGCTCGTCTCTGATCGAACGCCTGTATCAACGCCTTAGACTGTTCTAGTCGAGGTAGTCTTTTCCAATATTCAGTGCTTTGCTTATGCTCCCACTCTTTTAACTCGAACCTGACCATGCAGGCTGGAACGCCACTTATTGGTTCCGGTCCGAGTAGTGGGCTCTCTGCCCCGGCCTTTGCTAGCACGTCAGCGACCTCGTTGCCTCTGATATTACAGTGTCCCGGTACCCAAATCAGATTTACGATGTTGGCATTGCCAAGCTGGTTTAGGAGCAGGACACACTCGCTAGTGAGTTTGGAGTCAAGTTCACAGGATGTTAACGCCTTGAGGGCAGCTTGACTATCTGAGAAGATGAATATCTTCTTATTCTGGAGATTCATTTGTAGACTCTCTTGGACACAGCCAATTATTGCGAAGACTTCCGCTTGGTACACCGTGGTATAGCGACCCAGGTTGGCGAATTTGCGTATTCCGCAGCGATCATTACAAAATCCCGCCCCGGATATGCCCTGCTTCCTGGAGCCATCCGTATACCAAACGATGTCATTCTGCTTAACATTTCCGGGAGTTCCAGCCTCCCAGTATTGTCTACTCGGTAACAAGACTGTAAACCGCTTATCGAAGCGGTGTTCACGGACCATGGAGTCAGAGGGCATATCCATGACCGGACTTTTCATTAGTTCGTTGTAGAGGTTTCTCATGACCCTAGATTGCCATCTCGTCCTCCCTCTGATTTTCGCTCTCGTGATAGCCATCCTCGCTTCCATCTGCACGTGAATGTGCAGAGGTGGAATGTTCAGGAGGGCATCCAGTGCTGCAGAGGGAGAGGACGAAAGCGCGCCGGTGGCTATAAGGCAGGCTGTTCTTTGAACTTTGCTGAGGTTCTCTACGCAGTTAAGTTGGTGCGTCTTCTTATACCACACACAGCAGCCATAAGTGACGATCGGCCTCACTATGGTTTTATAAATTCAGAGTGCGGCCATGGGCCGTAGCCCCCATTTTAGCCCTACCAACCTACTGCTTGCCCCCATCGCAATTTTTGCCTTTCTAGTGATGTAGTCGAGATGCTTGTTCCATGTTAGTTTTTGGTCTAAAAAGACTCCGAGATATTTGACCTCGTTGGACAAGCATAGCTTCGTACCAAGAAGTGTTGGGGCGTGGAGCGCTTCTAGTTTCCTTCTTTTGGTAAACGGGATTAAGACCGTCTTACGTGCATTGACTGTTAGCACGTGTCTCGTGCACCAGTTTTCTACTATTCGTAGGGCCCTTTGCATAAGATTGGAAATGGTGCTAGGGCATTTTCCTATGACCATTATTACTATGTCATCTGCGTAACCCTGAGTCAGAAATCTGGCTTCATTGAGCTCGCAGATGAGACTGTCAACAACCAATGACCATTGAAGGGGTGATAGGACTCCGCCCTGTGGACATCCTCTGGTCACTCTATAATGAAGGGTTTTGTTCATCAACGTTGTTGTTGCAGTCCGATTTTGTAGCATGGATCCCATCCATCTGGTGGTGGTGTCGTCGATTCCACGATTCACCATGCTACGTGTTATAACATCGAAGTTGGTGTTGTCAAACGCCCCTTCGATATCGAGAAAGGCACAGAGTGCAATTTCTTTGTCTTCTATGGCTTTCTCAATTCTGTCCACCAGGTCAATAAGTGCCGTTTCCGTGGACTTGCCTGTTTGGTAGGCATGTTGTCTTGCACTCAGGGGTTTTTCAACGAGGTATGTTGCCCTGATGTGACTGTTCAACACCTTTTCCATCGTTTTTAATAGGAATGAGGTGAGACTTATCGGTCTGTAGGACTTGGGCTGCGATTTGTCTTTGTCCCCTCCCTTGGGAATGTAAGTGACCTTCGCCCGAGTCCACGCTGATGGCAGATAACTCCAAGCAAAGCTTGCACGGTATAGTTTTATCAGCGTAGAGATGATGATATCTTCGCCCCGCTGCAACAAAGCCGGGAAGATACCATCGACCCCACCAGATTTATAAGGATTGAAACTCCTAATTGCCCAACTTATCTGCTGGGGACGAAAAATAACGGAAGCTCTCCTCCAGTCTTCATTCCTCGGTCTCCTTTCCGGAGACTTACTGACCTGGAGCTCTCTTTCGTTATTAATGTACACGGATTCCGGAAAGTGCGTTTGAGCAAGCAGTCTCAGTGTTTCCTCCGGAGATTCTGTGAAAGATCCATCCGCTTTCCTTAGCAGGCCTAGATGGGATTCAGGTGTCTTGGATAGTATTTTATGGATCCTGGCAGCTTGGGCAGTGTCTTTGATGGGCCCGCAGAATTTTTGCCAGGATCTTCTTTTTGCTTTCCTGAGCTCCCTATTGAAACGTGTTAACGCCTTCCTGTAAGCATCCCAGTTCTTGTCTTTTTTTGCCTTGTTAAATAAGGCACGGGTCCTTTGCCTCAGATGCTCCAGGTTTTTGTTCCACCAAGGCGCGTTCCTGTTGCTCTTAGTGGTCTTAAGAGGACAATTTTCTAGATACGCATTCATTAGGCTTTTGCCTAAGTCCTCTGCTGCGGCTTCCACTTGGTCCACAGTTTTGATGTATTTAAAATCTCCAAGGTATAACCTAAGGGAGTTCCTAAAGCCCTCCCAGTCTGTTCCCTTGGGGTCACGGTAGGTGTTCGGTTCCTTTGTTCCCGAGCATAGTATGTCGTACCTAATGTGGGTGTGGTCGGACATGGACGGCTCATCTGAGACGTGCCAATTGGTCACTCGGTGTGCGAGATTACCTGAACACCAAGTTATGTCTAGTACTTCCTGCCTAGAACGTGTGGTAAAGGTTGGTTTGCTACCCACGTTAAGAACAAATTGATTATTAGTGAGCAAGTAGTCAAACAGTAACTCACCTCTGGCGTTCGTGTTGGAGCTGCCCCATGATGTGTGGTGGGAGTTGCAGTCGGTACCCACCAGCAGCTGGGTTTCTCTCTCCAGACAGTATTCCATTACCGGCGTCACCTTGTTCACCGGATCCTGGTCCTCACCGGGAAGGTACATGGAGCTGACTATGAATGTCTCCCCACCTTTCCCCCCGGGTAGGTTTATATACGCTGCAACAGCATCATCTGTACACAGAGAAGGGATCGGGAGGTAATTTATGCCTCTCTTGAAGAGCATGCATGCTCTTGGCCTCACTCCGCAGGTGTTACTTAATATCTTACCTGCCGAGTTTAGCCCCATTACTGTGGTTTTATTCACCCACGGTTCTTGGATCAAGGCGATGTCCAGGTCCCCAGAGAGGAATCTTTGGCAAAGGGCAGCTGAGGCTGCCTTTGAGTGCTGGAGGTTTACTTGTATCACCTTAATCATTATGTTGTTGGGTTTGGGGATTGGGAAGGGAAGGGTTGGGAGAAAGTTTCTAAATTAGGAGGGAAGGGATAGGAGGATATTTGTGTAGGTGGGTTGTGTCTGTTTCTTACGGGGAAGGGGGGGGGGGATTAATTGTTTTTGTTGAGCAGGTTGCTTGCGGCTTTCCTGCTGGAGTGCTCCTGTGCTAGGGTCGGTAGATTTACCGGCCTTCGCACAGCGCCTCTCTTGCCGCGTCCCCCTGCTGGTCGTGTTCGACCACCACGACCACGACCTCTGCTGTCTAGGGCAGATGGTTGGCAGGTAGTGGTGCTCCTGCCTCTCGATGGTCCTGCAACACGACTGTTGCCCCTCGAGACTCCATACGTCCCCCGGACGGGTGGAGGTGTGTTGCTGCTGGAGTCGGCTCCAGTTGCTCCTCCTGAGGGTTCCGTACCCGAGACCAAGTTGGAGGTACTTGGACGCGCCTCGACGCTTGCCCCCTCCTTCTTGTACCCGGATACTTTGCCCCCTTTGACCCTTATGTGTATGAGGCCAAAGTCAAGGTAGAGGCGCCCCTCGCGCTGAAGAATAGTCTCCAAGGCCGCCTCGTCGAAGGAAAAGGTCACTGTTTGACCTTTTGCTTCGGGCTTCCGGTTGACTACCCTCCAACTCGAGAGGTCTAACCCTTTATTTTGTTTTGCCAACCTCCGCAGGATGGTATCTGCGTCGTGCTTGGCTTCCTGTATCCAGGCCGTGCCATACCTGGGCTTGGGCATATCCTCTTCGTTTACAACGGAGAGATTAGCTCCATCCCAGGGTTTAATGTTGGGCAGTTTGCGGATGAGCCACTCCTTCGAGTTCTCATCTGCGCACGCCAAAAGGATGCCACCCGAGCGCGGTTTGCATCCAATAAAGCTGGGGCCGTCACCGTCATCTGAGGTGTCGATACACTTCAAGATAGCACCTTGAAGTATTTCGACCCTCTCCTGGTCCATTTTTCCCAGGGCGTCTTTGATGCCACACGTGACGGACCCAGCAACCTCCTTAAAGGTAGGCTTCGAGGTGGAAGGCTCGCCAAGCTTCGGTGCCTTGGTAGGATTGCCTTGATTTGAGGTTGACGAGGTATTGAGAGGGCGCTTAGTCGCCCGCTCCCTCGTTTCCCCCTCCTCTTGGGTCCTCTGCTTAGCCTTCTCACTCATGCGCAGTTCTAGCGCCTGCTCGAAGGTCATACCCTTCGCTACGAGCCGATAGATTTGCTTCCTATCAGCTCCAGAGAGCTTAACCCTGGGTTTACTCTCTGGCCCCTTGGTCGACGAGTCCCTTTGGTGCGTTGCACCCAGAGGGGTCGACTCCGCGTTAGAAGTACCCGGTCCATCAGTCCCAGGTGCTTCGGCAGTGATAGTATGCTCCTCAGTATCGCTACCAAAGAGCATAGCCTCAGAGGTACCTGGTACCTCTTCGGTAGAATTTAGATGGTCGTCTATAATGTCAAGAATATCCATATAGTTCCCACGAGAAGCTAGGGAAGTAAAGGTCCACCCCTGCAGAGCCCCGCTTGCAGGGGTAAGGCTAAATAGACCTCGATTTCGCCTGGTTTCGAGGCCCCTCCGTTCTCGACCGAACATCCCTTCGGCCATGCATCTATCGGCACGGGTCGGATGACACCTTAGATTGGGGTTTTTTAGAGTCGAGGTTAACTCCTCCAGGACATGAGGGGAAGGATAAGGTGAGTTAGGGTGGTTCGAGGATGAGGTGGGGAGCATGGGTTTGAGGTTGTCAGGAATGCTCCTAGCCTGGGATTGGGTTTTGGAGCAGCCATCTATTGTCCGGGGTCAACGTGACACCCTCTCCCGTCCTCAAGCAAAGAGGTGGGTATGGGGGAGGGCGAGCTATCCGCAACCTGCTCACCCGCTCGGTCGCATCAGATGACAACTGCGCATGTCGCATACACTGTCAATGGTCACTGGTCCCATAGAAAGTGCATGCACAAACCGAGAAACCTCCTGCCTTAGTAAGTTGTTGAAGCCGTAACTGCGACGGGCGACAGGCAAATTTGCATCTTGCATCCCGATGCGGCTACAAATGCAGTAATTGATGGCTTCAAAGTTCCAGCTCGATGTATAATGAATGTATTACTTGATTTCTATTTAGAGTAGTTACCTGTTATGTTACACATTTTTTGTTTGTCTTGTGAATTATTTTTTTACCAACAAATAACATTAAAATAAAATAAATAAATAAAGTAGAATTTATAAATTAGTTGAATATATTTGTAATCCCACTGTTGATTCTGATATCCGTAACACAGGTGCTTGAGCTACCTATCTCGGAGTCAGATCAATGTATGTGATGTTGTGATTTTTTTTTATACATGTATAACTAGTGTCATTAAACCATAGAGGTTTGTCTAGTACTGTCGTGAGCTATGAGTTTTACAAACTTATATTTTAGTAATCAAATATGGCCATTCAGCCAGAAAACAATGAAGCGACACTAATAAATATACATACACTTAACGACACTAATAGTATAAACATTACTATCCTAGCAAATGCTAAGAGAATATTCCCTTTAAGGTGACGGGCAGGGCACACTAGCGACGCCATTCGATTTTAATTTTTAGCTTGTAAACCGGATCTATTTTAAACGATTTCGGTGTTACAACCTCTCGGCAAACACCTATACTATTTATTTAATACTTTTAGTTAACTTTTTGGTCTAATTTTGCACTTGAATTTTGGATTACCTCCAAAAGAGGCCGCTTTTGGCGTGAATCAAATTTTCGCGTACAACCGTAACCGTCACCTTAACATTAAAATTGCTATGTGACAAATGGCAGACGAGTAGACGGATAACCTGGTGGTAAACAATTGTCACCACCCATGGACACCTTGTGGCTCCACTTGTGTTACGGGTGTCGGGCGATGGCGATAGTATAAGGTGATCCATCTGCCTGTCTGACATCTATCACTGCGTGCATTGCCAATTTTAAAACTTCTTCCCTCTCCCCGCGGTTCTACCTCTAGTACCCTCACTCACACGGTAAATAATCACAAATGTTTATTGTGTTGAGTTGTTAAGTGTGTATTTTGTTATTTTATTACTCCTCAAATTTAGCACCGCATATCATTTAACCTCCAAAGTCGGGTAGGGGGAAATTCGTTCTATTAAAACTCGTCCTAGAATTTTAGGATTTTTTTGCTGGTCACTGTTCTAACTTAACCCAACCAATATTTTTGAGGCGGTAAAACCTACTAAACTCTAACCAAAAATATTGGTAAGCTTAGGTTGGACCAGTGGCCAGCAAAAAATCTTACAATTCTGGGACGGGTTTTAAAAGAGCGAATTTCCCCCTAACCCTCCAAAGTTATCTCATCTCAGCGTGTAGGTACCTAATGCCCAGTTGCATTTGAAGCTGTAGCTTCGGAGCATGGGGTATACCGGACTATATTTCTAGTAACATGTAATGGACTCCTTGGACATTACTTGTTCGATTGCTCTTCAAATCAAACAATTTACTGTGTCGAAGATCTCTATTCAATTTTAGAAGCACTTACTCCATTTGGGTACACTTAGACCACGATCCAGGTTTTGGAGAGTCTGGTAATTATAATAATAAACCACCAACCGATTACGGCTACGGCGACAAGTAACGTACGTACCATATATTATATTTCTCAAGTGTGTGCGCAAACATAAGTGCACTCTCTATTCACCTTCATCTTCCAATGGGACACTAGGGTGACACGACCGGAGAGAGATTGGGCGCAGGACCATCGGCTTAACGTGCTTTCCGAGGCACGGAGGTACAAGACTGCCAACTTCCAGACTCCGGGCTGCTACTAAAAATTTCTTATCGAAAACTAAGGTACAAATGTTAGGGTTCAATGCGGAGCAAGAAAAAGCCCATCATCAAGGAAAAACTATGCACATTTTTTACGGTTAATGGACGTAATGTAATGTGATGCTAAGTATCAACGCCGCCCAAAGCGTCTGGAGATCAGATGGAATCATTAGCGATTGCCAGCTTTTTAGAAAAGACAACGTTCGTCATTGAAAGTCTTAACCGACATGAAATATTGCCGCGGCAAAACCATTTCACAAAACTCGGGTACGGGAAAGATAGTTCCGTGAGATACACACCGTCCTTGTTCATCATCTAGATAGATGACGAAGATGAAACGGTCGATGTGAGACTTCTGAAGAATATACTTTCTACCTTCTTCTAGTAGTATGTAGCCACGAGCCAAAAGATCCTTATTCCCCTAACATGAGAAACGAGCGCGCTGCGAGCACATTTGATTGTTTCCCCGACCTTCATATTTCATATTCCGGCCACAGAACATAAACTCCGGCGGGTTCTTGCCAACTAGTTTACGTTTGTCGTACTCTATCGTACTACACTGTTATATTATCGACTGAGAATGCTTTAGATGTGGTACAAAATATTAAATTATATAGTATTTGAAACAGAAAACAATGCGCGGTTTTTTTTATGCTAGAGGTGGACAAACTAGCAAGCAAGTCACCTGATGGAAAGTAATCATCGCCGCCCATGAACCTCCGCGAAATCAGAGAGATCGCTAATGTGTTGCCGGCATTTTCAAAAAAAAGTACGCTCTTCTCTTGAAGGTCCCTAAGTCATAGCCGTCCGGAAATACTCCTGCAGCCAAACCGTTCCACAGAACTGAGGTACGTGGTAGAAAGTTCCGGGAAAAACGCACAGTATTAGACCGCCATTCATCGAGATTTTAAGGATGGAATGGCAATCGCTTGCGAGTGGTTCAATTTATGAATTCGGCTGCAGGGAGTAGATCAAACAGATCTTCAGAGCACTCCCCATGATAGATGCGGTTATTACTAGGTCCGCGCCTAGAGTCAAATGCCATTTCTATAATTAATCAAACATGGAAAAGAAAAAAGGAGATGCTAAAGCAACACAAGCTCGCGAATGCAGATAAACCATCTTATTATAAATCTCAAACAAAGAATAGTCCCGGAACAAAGTTCGTGCCAGCCCCTTTTAACATTGCGTGTTGGAACGGGATGACATGAGCTTAAGTAGGGTAATAACTTTAGATCGCGATTTATAATAAAGTGGTAATACTTCATTTGTAGGTCTAAGTATTAAAATGTACAATAAGTTGTTACAAAATGTTATTTGTACATGTAAATTATACATAAGTACTTATAAATAGTACATCTATATGATGCAAAAGAACGTCTTCGTAACACTGAAACACTTTGGACACAGAAAAAAGACAAGTGTTCATCAAACGAATGTTTGTCCAGGTCAGGGACCGAACATAGACCTTGGGGGAAGAGGCAGAATCTACCAAGTGCGCCATCGGTTCTGGCTAGTAGTAGGTATCCGACCAATCAGTTTTCTCAAATCAATTCATAGCGTCATTCATCATTATATATTCAAATTAGGTCAATTCCCAAAAATTTTCCGTGGAAGTCCTCCTGCCTTAGTAAGTTATTGAAGCCGTAACTGCGACGGGCGACAAATTTGCGTCTTGCATCCCGATGCGGCTACAAATGCAGTAATTGATGGCTTCAGAAGTACCAGCTCGATTATAATTAATGTATTACTTGATTTCTATTTCGAGTAGTTACCTGTTATGTTACACATTTTTTGTTTGTCTTGTGAATTATTTTTTACCAACAATTAAAATTAAAATAAAATAAATAAATAAAGTAGAAGTCATACATTAGTTAAATATTATATGTATATATTTGTAATCCCACTGTTGATTGTGATATCCGTAACACAGGTGCTTGAGCTACCTATCTCGGAGTCAGATCAATGTATGTGATGTGATTTTTTTTTATACATGTACAACTAGTGTCATTAAACCATAGAGGTTTGTATAGTACTATCGTGAGCTATGAGTTTTACAAACTTATATTTTAATAATCAAATATGGCCATTCAGCCAGAAAACAATGAAGCGACACTAATAAATGTACATAAACTTAGCGACACTAATATAAACATTACTATCCTAGCAAATGCTAAGAATATTTTCCATTAACTTTAAAATTGCTTTGTGACAACTGGCACACGAGTAGATGGATAACCTAATGGTTATGTTTCCAAACTACTGTAAATAATAACACATAGTTACAAACAACATATTTTAAGTATGAAAGGATCAAAAAGCCATTCTTCTTTTGTCAGATGTTTCTCATTCTATTATTGGCTATGGTGGTAAAAGCAAATGTCACGACCCATGGACACCTTGTGGCTCCACTTGTGTTACGGGTGTCGGGCGATGGCAATAGCTGATCATATGGTATAAAGTGATCCATCTGCCTGTCTGACATCTATCACTGCGTGCATTGCCAATTTTAAAACTTCTTCCCTCTCCCCGCGGTTGGACCTCTGGTACCCTCACTCACACGGTAAATAATCACAAATGTTTATTGTGTTGAGTTGTTAAGTGTGTATTTTGTTATTTTATTACTCCTCAAATTTAGCACCGCATATCATTTAACCTCCAAAGTCGGGTAAGGGGAAATTCGCTCTATTAAAACTCGTCCCAAAATTTTAGGATTTTTTGCTGGTCACTGTTCTAACTTAATCCAACCAATATTTTTGAGGCGGTAAAACCTACTAAACTCTACGAAACCAAAAATATTGGTAGGTTTAGGTTGGACCAGTGGCCAGCAAAAAATCTTACAATTCTGGGACGGGTTTTAAAAGAGCGAATTTCCCCCGAACCCTCCAAAGTTATCTCATCTCAGCGTGTAGGTACCTAATGCCCATTTGCATTTGAAGCTGTAGCTTCGGAGCATGGGGTATACCGGACTATATTTCTAGTAACATGTAATGGACTCCTTGGACATTACTTGTTCGATTGCTCTTCAAATCAAACAATTTACTGTGTCGAAGATCTCTATTCAATTTTAGAAGCACTTACTCCATTTGGGTACACTTAGACCACGATCCAGGTTTTGGAGAGTCTGGTAATTATAATAATAAACCACCAACCGATTACGGCTACGACGACAAGTCACGTACGTAGCATATATTATATTTCTCAAGTGTGTGCACAAACATACGTGCACTCTCTATTCACCTTCATATTCCAATGGGACACCAGGGTGACACGACCGGAGAGAGATTGGGCGCAGGACCATCGGCTTAACGTGCTTTTCGAGGCACGGAGGTACAAGACTGCCAACTTCCAGACTCCGGGCTGCTACTAAAAATTTCTTATCGAAAACTAAGGTACAAATGTTAGGGTTCAATGCGGAGCAAGAAAAAGCCCATCATCAAGGAAAAACTATGCACATTTTTACGGTTAATGGACGTAATGTAATGTGATGCTAAGTATCAACGCCGCCCAAAGCGTCTGGAGATCAGATGGAATCATTAGCGATTGCCAGCCTTTTTAGAAAAGACAACGTTCGTCATTGAAAGTCTTAACCGACATGAAATATTGCCGCGGCAAAACCATTTCACAAAACTCGGGTACGGGAAAGATAGTTCCGTGAGATACACACCGTCCTTGTTCATCATCTAGATAGATGACGAAGATGAAACGGTCGATGTGAGACTTCTGAAGAATATACTTTCTACCTTCTTCTAGTAGTATGTAGCCACGAGCCAAAAGATCCTTATTCCCCTAACATGAGAAACGAGCGCGCTGCGAGCACATTTGATTGTTTCCCCGACCTTCATATTTCATATTCCGGCCACAGAACATAAACTCCGGCGGGTTCTTGCCAACTAGTTTACGTTTGTCGTCAAAACACGTGCTCTATCGTACTACACTGTTATATTATCGACTGAGAATGCTTTAGATGTGGTACAAAATATTAAATTATATAGTATTTGAAACAGAAAACAATGCGCGGTTTTTTTTATGCTAGAGGTGGACAAACTAGCAAGCAAGTCACCTGATGGAAAGTAATCATCGCCGCCCATGAACATCCGCGAAATCAGAGAGATCGCTAATGTGTTGCCGGCATTTTCAAAAAAAAGTACGCTCTTCTCTTGAAGGTCCCTAAGTCATAGCCGTCCGGAAATACTCCTGCAGCCAAACCGTTCCACAGAACTGAGGTACGTGGTAGAAAGTTCCGGGAAAAACGCACAGTATTAGACCGCCATTCATCGAGATTTTAAGGATGGAATGGCAATCGCTTGCGAGTGGTTCAATTTATGAATTCGGCTGCAGGGAGTAGATCAAACAGATCTTCAGAGCACTCCCCATGATAGATGCGGTTATTACTAGGTCCGCGCCTAGAGTCAAATGCCATTTCTATAATTAATCAAACATGGAAAAAAAAAGGAGATGCTAAAGCAACACAAGCTCGCGAATGCAGATAAACCATCTTATTATAAATCTCAAACAAAGAATAGTCCCGGAACAAAGTTCGTGCCAGCCCCTTTTAACATTGCGTGTTGGAACGGGATGACATGAGCTTAAGTAGGGTAATAACTTTAGATCGCGATTTATAATAAAGTGGTAATACTTCATTTGTAGGTCTAAGTATTAAAATGTACAATAAGTTGTTACAAAATGTTATTTGTACATGTAAATTATACATAAGTACTTATAAATAGTACATCTATATGATGCAAAAGAAACGTCTTCGTAACACTTGAAACACTTTGGACACAGAAAAAAGACAAGTGTTTCATCAAACGAATGTTTTGTCCAGGTCAGGGACCGAACATAGACCTTGGGGGAAGAGGCAAAATCTACCAAGTGCGCCATCGGTTCTGGCTAGTAGTAGGTATCCGACCAATCAGTTTTCTCAAATCAATTCATAGCGTCATTCATCATATATTCAAATTGGGTCAATTCCCAAAAATTTTCCATGGAAGTCCTCCTGCCTTAGTAAGTTGTTGAAGCCGTAACTGCGACGGGCGACAGGCAAATTTGCATCTTCCATCCCGATGCGGCTACAAATGCAGTAATTGATGGCTTTAGAAGTACCAGCTCGATGTATAATAAATGTATTACTTGATTTCTATTTAGAGTAGTTACCTGTTATGTTACACATTTTTTGTTTGTCTTGTGAATTATTTTTTTACCAACAAACAACATTAAAATAAAATAAATAAATAAAGTAGAAGTTATAAATTAGTTGAATATATTTGTAATCCCACTGTTGATTCTGATATCCGTAACACAGGTGCTTGAGCTACCTATCTCGGAGTCAGATCAATGTATGTGATGTGATTTTTTTTTATACATGTACAACTAGTGTCATTAAACCATAGAGGTTTGTATAGTACTATCGTGAGCTATGAGTTTTACAAACTTTTATTTTAGTAATCAAATATGGCCATTCAGCCAGAAAACAATGAAGCGACACTAATAAATGTACATAAACTTAGCGACACTAATATAAACATTACTATCCTAGCAAATGCTAAGAATATTTTCCATTAACTTTGAAATTGCTTTGTGACAACTGGCAGACGAGTAGATGGATAACCTAATGGTTATGTTTCCAAACTAGTGTAAATAATAACACATAGTTACAAACAACATATTTTAAGTATGAACGGATCAAAAAGCCATTCTTCTTTTGTCAGATGTTTCTCATTCTATCATTGGCTATGGTGGTATGTTTTTGGAAAATGTTGGTTTCTTTTTTAGCCCAATCCGGGTTTAAAGGTTGGTAGCACTTATGACTCCACCGGGTGTCAAAAGCAATTGTCACCACCCATGGACACCTTGTGGCTCCACTTGTGTTACGGGTGTCGGGCGATGGCAATTGCTGATCATATGGTAGAAGGTGATCCATCTGCCTGTCTGACATCTATCACTGCGTGCATTGCCAATTTTAAAACTTCTTCCCTCTCCCCGCGCTTGGACCTCTAGTACCCTCACTCACACGGTAAATAATCACAAATGTTTATTGTGTTGAGTTGTTAAGTGTGAATTTTGTTATTTTATTACTCCTCAAATTTAGCACCGCATATCATTTAACCTCCAAAGTTGGGTAGGGGGAAATTCGCTCTATTAAAACTCGTCCCAGAATTTTAGGATTTTTTTGCGGTCACTGTTCTAACTTAACCCAACCAATATTTTTGTGGCGGTAAAACATATTGAACTCTACAAAACCAAAAATATTGGTAAGGTTAAGTTGGAACAGTGGCCAGCAAAAAATCTTACAATTCTGGGACGAGTTTTAATAGGGCGAATTTCCCCCTAACCCTTCAAACAGTTGCATTTAAAGCTGTAGCATCGCAGCATGGGGTATACCGGACTATATTTCTAATAACATGTAATGGACTCCTTGGATATTAATTTTTAGATTGCGCTTTACTTTTTTTGCTTCTTAGCATTCAAATCGAAGCATGAAATTATTTTATGCGCTTTAGTTTTTGTCAGAACGAATATTTCAGTAGTCAGTTCGCAGGCTGTATGTGAATTAAAATTGCGACTTAATTTGCACCTGATGGAAAGTAATCAATGCCGCCCATGAACATCCGCGAAATCAGAGAGATCGCTAATGTGTTGCCGGCCTTTTTAAAAAAATAGTACGCTCTTCTCTTTATCATCGTCTTGTCCTTTTCCCAGGTTATCTGGGGACGGCGCAGTATGTCTTCCTTTTCCATACATCCCTGTCATTCGTCATCGAATCATCCACCCCTTTTCCCATCTTGTCATTCTTCACACAATCCATCCATCTCTTTTTCGGCCGTCCTCTCTTCCTAAACCGACTAACATTTACACTCATCACTCTTTTGGTTCTCTTGAAGGTTCTTAAATCGTAGCCATTCTGAAATACTCCCGCAGCCAAACCCTTCCACAGAACTGAGGTACGTGGTAGAAAGTTCCGCAAGAAACGCACAGTAATTGACCGCCATCCTTCTAGATGATGGGCATGGAATAACAATCACTTGCGTGTGGTTCGATGTAAGAATTCAGATGTAGGGACTAGATCAAACAGTTCTTCAGAGCACTCCTCAATATAGACGTGACTGTGAGGAAATAAGAAAAAACCTGTAAATAACGGTACCATTATCATCTTGCTTTCTTGGAAAATATTCACCGTTTGTGTGAGAAAGTTTTCTTGTGATGCGCACACATCGGAATAGCAAGTTAAAGTGGCAGTGGACTGGCCATATGAGGCGCAGAACTGACAACCACAGTAAACGAGTTCTAGAGTGGAAACGTAGTGGAAACCTAGTGTAGAGTGCCCTCAGGTGTGCCTCAGACCAGATGGAGAAGCGATTTACACATATTGGCTGGCAGGAGTTGGATGCGAGTAGCCAAAGATTGATCAGACTGGCAATCATTAGAAGAATCCTATATCCGGCAGCAGACTGCAACAGGTTGATAATAATGATGACGCGCACTGCCAAGGAGTGGAAGGCCCTTCGTGCGCCTATTTGTCCCAATAATGACAACCAAATATGTTCACTCCAAACCTCCGCTTTTATCAACTCTAGGGTTCAATGCGGAGCATGAGAAAACCCATCATCTATGAAAAAACATTCTTTTTACGGATATTAGATGTAATGTAATGTGATGCTAAGTATCAACGCCGCCTAAAACGTCTGGGATCCCTAGACATTTTGGGCGGAGTTGAGCTGGAATCGCTAATGCATTGCCAGCTTTTTAGAAAAGAGAACGTTCGTCATTGAAAGAAAATATTGCGGCGGCAAAACCATTTCACAAAACTCGGGTACGGGAAAGATAGTTCCGTGAGAAACACACCATCCTTGTTCATCATCTATAAAGATGACGAAGATGAAACGATCGATGTGAGATTTCTGAAGAATATACTTTCTACCTTCTTCTAGTAGTATGTAGCCACGAGCCAAAAGATCCTTATTCCCCTAACATGAGAAACGAGCGCGCTGCGAGCACATTTGATTGTTTCCCCGACCTTCATATTTCATATTCCGGCCACAGAACATAAACTCCGGCGGGCTCTTGCCAACTAGTTTACGTTTGTCGTACTCTATCGTACTACACTGTTATATCGACTGGGAATGCTTTAGATGTGGTACAAAATATTATGCGCGGTTTTTTTTTTATGCTAGAGGCGGACAAACTAGCAAGCGAGTTACCTGATGGAAAGTAATCATCGCCGCCCATGAACATCCGCGAAATCAGAGAGATCGCTAATGTGTTGCCAGCATTTTCAAAAAAAGAGTACGCTTTTATCTCGAAGGTCCCTAAGTCATAGCCGTCCGGAAATACTCCTGCAGCCAAACCGTTCCACAGAACTGAAGTACATGGTAGAAAGTTCCGGGAAAAACGCACAGTATTAGACCGCCATCCATTGAGATGATCAGGATGGAATGGCAATCGCTTGCGAGTGGTTCGATGTAAGAATTCGGCTGCAGGGAATAGATCAAACAGTTCTTCAGAGCACTCCCCATGATAGATGCGGTTATTACTAGGTCCGCGCTTAGAGTCATATGCCAACAACTACATTATACAGATACCTACATATATAAATATATTTAAATAAATATATTATTAATAAGTACATTATAAATAAATACAATATATAGCTGTGGACAAAAAAGTAAAATACATAAAAAATATCTTATAATATGTTATTTTTATACATATAAGCAATGTCATATGGAAAGATTAGATGTCAAAAAATCCTCACGAACCCTTTTCTTGAATGAATGCTTATTCAGTGATGTTTTGATATTAATAGGCACCAAATTCCAAAGCCGTATTGCCTGCACGGTGAAGGAGTTGGTAACGAACGAGTAGTGGTGTCGCGGGCAGCTTGTTTGCAGAACGGAGAGAACGATCATGAGACTGGCACTGGAATTGGAAGTGACCCTTGAGATAAGAAGGAGAAAGTGGGTTGTGGAGGATATTAAAGAGAAAACAGAGTATTCGATAGTTTCTACGCTGACGTATGGGGAACCATTTGAGGCGATCACGGAAAGCAGAGACATGATCGTATTTTCGGAGTCCAAAGATGAAACGAATGCAGTTATTGAGAAGACGATCAATTTTGTCGGCGAGGGTGCAAGTGAGATCGGAATAACAAACGTCAGCGTAGTCAATAATGGGAATGAATAAAGACTGAACCAGCATAAGCTTAGTGGTAAAAGGTAGAAAGAATTTAAAGCAGTACAGGCTGACACCCTACGACTGACCTCCGCGATGTGGACAGTCCAGCTAAGAGTATATTAACTGAAATAATATATTAATATTATATAATTACTCAATTTTAATAAAATAGTCTCAGCAGCATTTATTATGGTATAAAAATTTATTTATATTGATTATTAAATAATTGACAAGATGCTAACCTACTATTGTACACCTCGTCCTGCAATTTGTTAGTATTGAATTAAGTAACTACTACTCATTGTGACCTATGAGGGAAACCTAGGTAGTCATGCTCACTCAAATGTCTCTGAGGTGGTGGCGCTATGTGGCGGGTCATTACATTTCCTCTAATATGGTTGAGTAAAATGATGGCTGACACATACGTCATACTTGTGAACAGGTGCTAGCTTTGGGGACTGGTCTGCTTCGGCTTACCTCATAATATTTATATTATTATTTCTTGTATTTTATTTTGTGTTACAAATAAACTGTATGGCTTGGTATGATGATGACACAACATTGTAGGAAAGTTTGGCGATTAAAAAGAGTAACTGGCGAGTCTCTTACCGGATCTTCTCGACCAGAAACAACTTTCCGAGCCGGTGAAAGAATCGCATTATGTTTAATTTATTTCTTTAGTAACATGAAAATTATACATAAGTACTTATAAATAGTTTAGATTTGTAAATGCTTGTGTACAAGCCTGAGCAAAAAAATAATAATTGAGTTTGAGAATTGATGGTATGATGTAGGTTTTGTTCCATAGTACAAAAAAAGCTTTAGTTGAGGACCAGGAAAATGAATGAAAGATAGAAAGAAAATGTTATTATTTTGGACATCACAACACTAAGTACGAGTACAACATCAGTTTCATAAACAATAAAAACAAAAAAAATATGTACATTAAAAAAACAAAGCAAAGAAAAAACAAAACGATAAGAGTACAAATAACCAGACAGCGTAAATTATTGTGGATTGTGACTTTCAACATAAATGGCCACTCACTCAGCCTATGTCATGGCCCTGAAAAAGGGGAAATGCACGTGGTTTGTCTTTTATTTCATTTAGCTAAACAACAAGTGCAATTCTTTTCAAGGCTGCAGTTTATGCAGTGCAACCGAGCTGCATTTCTCGAGTGGAAACGAAATCAAGTAATGCACCCTCTTAGCTCGGTGACTCGTTACAGAAGACATCTGCACATGGCATCCCGCGGTCCCAACGACAATAGTTGTAAAACTCCTTAATGAACCATTTCCAAATGGATAACTCTATTGTGGATACTCCATCCGGTATATTTTACTTTTATGAGAGACTCAAGTGAGCAAGTGGGTTATTTGAAGGTAAGATTTCGCCGATGTATACAGAAGCATTGCATCAATTTTGAATGTCCCGAAACAAAGTGATGGCGGGCCTCTATGTAAAATTAAAGAAAAAAAAACCTTTTTAAAAACAAGCTTTTATTATTTGTTTATAAAATGAAATAAAAAGTTAAAAATAAATTAACTCTAAAAAGAAATATAACACTTTGTAACTTGATTGTAACCTTTAACGACAAATAAGCGTCTTCGTCTAGGACAAAATAATTCCATATTGAACAAATTTATTTAATTTTTACACTAAAACTTTTCACCATACATAATTATTCAATCTCATCCCTCCTCTTTATCATAGTCCCCATTTATAAATGAAAGCGTGTTACATTGTGATAGCTTGAGGAAAATGTTGTGTTATATTAAATGTAACACGCTTTTATTTATAAATGAAGACTATGATAAAGAGGGGGGGATGAGATTGAATAATTATGTATGGTGAAAAGTTTTAGTGTAAAAATTAAATAAATTTGTTCAATATGGAATTATTTTGTCCTAGACGAAGACGCTTATTTGTCGTTAAAGGTTACAATCAAGTTACAAAGTGTTATATTTCTTTTTAGAGTTAATTTATTTTTAACTTTTTAGTTCATTTTATAAACAAATAATAAAAGCTTGTTTTTAAAAAGGTTTTTTTTTCTTTAATTTTATTTTTAACTTTTTAGTACCTCTATTTTTTTTCTTTTCTCTTGTGTACGAATTCTGTCGATATCTTGTCTAATTATGCGTTGTTCTAGAGATTCGTTTTTCCTTGTCTCTTGTGTATTTATTCTATTGATATCTTGCATATATGTGCGTTGTTCTAGAGATTCGTTTTTCTTTCTCTCTTGTGTATGTATTCTGTCGATATTTTGCCTATGTGTGCGTTGTTCTAACGATTCGTTTTCTCTATGTTTAGCAGTCATCATCATTATCATCAGCCTATCGCAGTCCACTGCTGGACGTAAATTCTGGACCTCTCCAATTGTTCGCCACTGTGACCTATCCATGGCTTCTCGCATCCAGCTTTGGCCAGCCATCCTGCGTTTGCCAAGACGCGGTCTCCACTCTAGAACTCGTTTACCCCATCGGTTGTCGGTTCTGCGGCTAATATAGCCAGCCCACTGCCACTTAAGCTTGCTAATCCGGTGAGCAATGTCGATGACTTTGGTTCTCTGCCGGATCACCTCATTTCGAATTCAATCTCGGAGAGAGACGCCGAGCATTGCTCGTTCCATAGCCCACTGAGCGACCTTTAACTTGTGGACCAGCCGTACCGTAAGTGTCCACGTTTCGGCTCCGTATGTCATGTCGGGTAGGACGCACTGATTGAAGACTTTTGTCTTTAGGCACTGTGGTATCGACGATACGAAGACACGACGTAGTTTTCCAAATGCTGCCCAACCTAACTGGATTCTCCTATTCACCTCATCCTCGAAGTTGTTTTTACCCGATTGCAAAGTCTGCCCGAGGTATACGTATTTTTGAACAGCTTCGAGGACGGCACCGTGAATTGCAATCGGTTCCGGTAGAACATGTTCATTGAACATGACCTTGGTTTTGTCCAAGTTCATCCGTAGGCCGATGCATTTAGAAGAGTCAGCCAGGTCATTCAGCATCTGTTGTAGGTCCTGCAGCGTTTCTGCCATTATGACTATCTCGTCTGCAAATCGCAGGTGAGAGATGTATTCGCCATTGATGTTGATGCCACGTCTATTCCAGTTCAGCGTCTTGAACATATCCTCCATTGCATTTGTGAACAATTTCGGGGAGATGACGTCCCCTTGTCTCACTCCTCGATGCAGTGGTATAGGACTTGTTTGCTGATTCTGTACTTGGACGGACATAGTAGCGGCATCATACAGACATCTCATCACCTGGTTAAATCGCCAATCGACTTGGCATCGCTGCAGGGACTCCAGAACAGACCAGATTTCAACCGAGTCAAAGGCTTTCTCATAATCCACAAATGTTTAGCAGTAGCTAAACTTAGTTTTTCTAAGCGTTGCCGCTTGTGGACATCGCTTTCATTGGCAATCTTCTCCTGTCTCTTCAATTTCGCCTTCTCTAAACGTCGTTTTCTTTGTGTAGTTGTTTCTGTTTTCTTCATGTTATTCCCACGAGTATAAGACTAATAACGGTCCATCCCCCAGAGGTCCGTTATAGAGGGATAAGGGCTACAATACAACAGGGTTCGCCCTGGTACCCTGAGGCGCAACGTTAGCGGAAAGACATGTTTTTACACCCTCATACAATTCAGCCCTCGGCACGTGCTCACCTTGGCATTGGATCATCCATCCAATCAATCATATATAATTAATATGGGACGAAAGCAAGAGACTCTTCAAGACGAATCAAACGAGACCAAACTCGATGGGGTTGCGTCGTTTAATTACGGAGTTCTTATCGCCACCTTCCGGCTCCAACATCAGACCCTGGTTACCATATAGTATCAAAGTACTCGTCAAGACTAATCCAATGAGCCCAATCTCGATGGGGTTGCGTCGTTTAATTACGGAGTTCCTATGGCCACCTTCCAACTCCAACATCAGACCCTGGTTACCATATAGTATCAAAGTACTCGTCAAGACGAATCAAATGAGACCAAACTCGATGGGGTTGCGTCGTTTAATTACGGAGTTCTTATGGCCACCTTCCGGCTCCAACATCAGACCCTGGTTACCATATAGTATCAAAGTACTCGTCAAGACTAATCCAATGAGCCCAAACTCGATGGGATTGCGTCGTTTAATTACGGAGTTCCTATGGCCACCTTCCAACTCCAACTTCAGACCCTGGTTACCATATAGTATCAAAGTACTCGTCAAGACTAATCCAATGAGCCCAATCTCGATGGGGTTGCGTCGTTTAATTACGGAGTTCCTATGGCCACCTTCCAACTCCAACATCAGACCCTGGTTACCATATAGTATCAAAGTACTCGTCAAGACTAATCCAATGAGCTCAAAGTCGATAGTGTTGCATCGTTTAATTACGGAGTTCCTATGGCCACCTTCCGGCTCCATCATCAGACCCTGGTTACCATATAGTATCAAAGTACTTGTCAAGACGAATCTAATGAGCTCAAACTCGATAGGGTTGCATCATTTAATTACGGAGTTCCTATGGCCACCTTCCAGCTCCATCATCAGATCGGCTCTCTGTCACAATAACATTGCATTGTCATCCGATTTATACATGCACTCTAAATTTCAGCTCAATCGGAAACCAGGAAGTGGATCAAATTTAAGTTGCAAGATTTGATTACAGAACGACAGACAACGGGACAGGTGAAACTAAATAAAAGCTTGTAAAAAAAACCAAAGATTTTTGACAAAATTTATCATTTAGATTTTTTTTATATCATATAGGTGGCAGACGAGCCGACGAATCATCTGATGGTAAGCGATTATCGCCGCCCATGGACACCTGCAACACCAGTGGTGTCACAAGTGCGCTGCTTAACTTTAAACCCCCCTTCCCCTGGATTGGGCCTCCGGTACCCTCACTCACGCAGCGAAACACAGCACATGCACTGCTTCACGCCGGTAATTATAACTATGTATATAATATACCTATATAGTTATAATTTATATTTTTCTTGTATGACGATTTGTAAGAGCTGTGTACAAGCCTACAAAAATTAAAGTCCTTTTGAATGTCCCGAAACGAAGTGAGGGCGGGCCACTAGTGGAGTGAATGTATATGTAAAAAAAAAGCAAAGATATTACGGGCCTGTGAAATATATCGAGATATTGACTTCCTGTCTGTGATCGTTCCTATTTAAAGTCAGAATCGGTATAAACCCAATCTCTCAAACTAGAAAGTTTGATTGATAAATATTTGATGACAGTCATTTCAACTATTTTAATACTTACAAGTGCTGTGATGGAAATTTCTGTTCCAAATTTATATTTCTCGACAGATTAAATAAATTTACTTGGAGACGTCAATATTGTACAAATTCAACTAATTAAGTAGATACCAAAGTTCTTTACAAATTTTACTTGCTAATGCAGAATTAAGTTACATTATTTATTTAAGACTCAAATTCTTCACTCGCATTTGTATCTCAAAATAAAAAAAAACAGTGCAAATTTTGTTTTTGGGCGTTATGTCAAACGGCACTCTCATTTGCAATTTAATAAATTCAGAATTAAATATTTTTTTAGGTTTCGCTTTTCGTCGTCGAGACTGGTCTGCGGGAACTTCCGAAGACTGGCAAGAAGTAAGGGGATGGTCAAATATTACCTAAGCAGGTTTATTACAGTTAATAGTTACATGAGACTTTGAGGAATCCGGAAACGTCCAATGACGTTAATATCATGTGTTGGAGACTCCTATATTGAATTCAGTTGCATCCTGCATTGCAATATGTCTGACTCAGTCATGCGTTCATATATTAGTATCTGGGTGTAGCGTAATAGTATTGAACTGGAAATGTGTACGGATAGAAAATTTATCATTTAGATTTTTTTTCTTTATTTATTTTAGAGGCTTTTGTCTTCATAGACATGTCAGCCCCATCGAACCTTAACCGAAATTAACATGACTTAAAGATTAATAGTTACAGTACGGGACGAGAGGATCATTTATGTACTAAAAATATCAGCTAATTGCTTAGCTGCCTCAGATGTTGGGTCCGCTAAAATTGTGGTAAATGTATATTATGACCATGAAGATTGAATCTACGCATAAACGAATCTCTCCTCCCGCGATACTTACTACATTCTACGAGAACATGATGTACATCCTCTATAGTGTTACATAGATCACAATTGGGTGAATTTACATTTTTCATTAAGTAAGCAAACTTATTGCACGGATAATGTCCCGAACGTAATCTATGTAACATTACAATGTGTTTCCTATTTAACTTATGACTATAGAACCATGGTACTTTAAGAGGCTGACATTGTATCGTTTTAAACCAGATTCCTTTTTCTGTGCTTCTTTTATCAAAGTATTCTTTAAATTTTTGGTAACATATTATTTTTTTGGTACACCTTCATCAAGTGTCCTTTATCCAAAGGTTGCCTGGAAGAGATCGCTCATAGTGATAAGGCCGCCTTCGTTGTACACATCCTGTAATATCTAGTTTTAAGTTTTCATACTTTATTTTGAGTGCAATAAAAGTATATTCATTCATTCATTATTGTTTTAAATTTTGGTAAAAATTCACTATAGAAGGGTAAAATAGAATAAATAGAACCAGATCATTTAGATGTGTTTTATCAATGTGTACCTAGTCTACGAACATCAAAGTGCAAGCAAAATTTTAACTTGTGTATAACATTATTTTTTTATCGTTTACATTCCAAAAACCTCATAATAGGTATTGTGGAAGCCCATTTAGCATGTTAGATCATCAAAATAAGCGGAACAAAAACAGCTGTTCCATACATTTTTGACCGGTGAATATTTTATTTTGTAGTTAAGTATATGTATGCGAAATAGACTTTATTCACGATACCAATTATGAGGTTTTCGGGATGTAAACGCTAAAAACATGGTGTTTTCACCGGTTACATCGGTATTTTCTAAAACCAAACCAATTTACCACAGCCTCAGAGAAAACCGGCGTAAAGCAGCGGCTGTGCTATATTTCGCTGCGTGAGTGAGGGTACCGGAGGCCCAAACCGGGGAAAGGGGTTTAAAAATTGGCTGTGAACTTATGACTCCATTGTGATGCAGGTGTCCTTAGGCTGCGGCAGTCGCTTGCCATCACGTGATCCGTTTGCTTGTCTGCCACCCATCTCATAAAAAGACCCCAAGCAATTTTGTCGTTTAAAAGCGAGATCCACTAGCCACTTCTTGATTGCTCTACCGAGGCACGAGTATTTCTGTAATAGGTACCACCTTTTTATCCGTTAGGGAAATGCCGCCACCACCTATAGCTACCTATTCCAAAGCAGATAATATTATAACCCTTGTTTCACTAGCCCCTTATCAAGAAATCCTTACGCCGCGGCATACTTTGGTACAAACAAGAAAACCCCGGAGTACGGAACCGCAGAATCCATCAAACAGATTAGAATTCTCTAGCGGGCGGCTTGTAAGTTAGTTCTAACAAAAGCTGCTCTCGCAAACATTCTATTTGGCCGATCAATGAAAAACTTTGTTGCGAAACTAGCTCGACTTGCATGGATCGGTTTTGAGATTTGCAGAACTATGTCGACAAGGCATTCATTATTTTTTTTTGTTTGAAATAAATTATAGCGAGATGCAGGAAGGTTTTTTTTTGATGGGCTGGTTTCACACTGAACTGTAGAGTTCAAAAATAAACCAATGATGGAGTGAGCTTACCCAAAAGCAGCCTATTCACTTCAGCTTTAAACATTTGAGGTTGTAGTCATTGGGAATAATAAAAAATTAAATTGAATATTTAAAAAATCCCCGACACACGCTTTTTCATTTGTTACCTATATTGAGGTAGTTGGAACAACAAATAGGTTATTCGCCAATTTCTGACGGCGGCCATCTTGGATTTGAAATTTTTCACAATTTATATATTTTGCTACTCAAGCCCTTTTATATGATACCCATATTGTGGGAGTTGTGTTAAAACATAAAATCCAAATCTTTGTGACGACGGCCATCTTGGATCGATTTTTATTCAACATAGCTAAGAATACTTCCTCTTTATTCATCTTTCAAATAAAGAAAACAAAATCAAAATCGCTTCATTTGTTCGGGAGCTACGATGCCACAGACAGACACACAGACACACACACACACACACACAGACACGTCAAACTTATAACACCCCGTCATTTTTGCGTCGGGGGTTAAAAACAGACGTCGGCAGTGCGTTGCTCTCCTTGGTAGTCCTATATACCTTACGAAAGAGAAAGAAAACCGGCTAAGTGCGAGTCGGACTCGCCCATGAAGGGTTCCGTAGCAGCAAGTAAGATGGAAGATAAATTGCGGTTTACGGTTTATAGCGTATTAAAAAAACTACTTACTAGATCTAGTCCAACAAAACATGGCTAAAGACAGAACTCATACTGTTTTGGGACATTTCGCATAGAGAAAACGTTTTATGTATGTAGGTATACACAATTTTGAGAAACTATCCGAGACGTGTAGGTTGCTTTGCAATGTTTTCCCTCACACCGAGCTAATGGTAGAAATATGCACATAGTAAGTAAGTATCTAGTGGACTATGAGAAAGCCTTCGACTCTGTCGAGACCTGGGCCGTGCTACAGTCTCTACAAAAGTGCCAAATAGACTACCGATACATACAAGTGTTGCAGTCATTGTACGGAAACGCCACAATGTCAGTCCGTCTTCAGGACCAGGAATCAAAAGCCATGCCTCTCCAGCTAGGTGTGAGACAGGGTGACGTTATATCGCCGAAACTGTTCACCACTCTGTTTGAGGACGTGTTTAAACTTCTGGGCTGAGATGGGCTTGGAATCAATATAAATGGCGAGTACATGACGCACCTTCGGTTCGCAGATGATACAGTAGCCATGGCTGAGACCTTGGAAGACTTAGGCACAATGCTTGACGACCTCAGTAGAGCCTCCCAACAAGTGGGTCTGAAAATGAACATGGATAAGATGAAAATCATGTCGAATTCCCATGTCGTACCCACTGTTGTAAAGGTTGAAAGCTCGACACTGGAAGTTGTAGAGGAGTACATCTACCTCGAACAAAAAGTCCAGCTTGGTAAGTCCAACTTCCAGAAACAGGTCGATCGACGAATCCAACTCGGCTGGGCAGCGTTCGGGAAGCTACGCAGCATATTTTCGGCCCATCGGCAGTGTCTCAAGACGAAAGTCTTCAATACGTGTGTGTTGCTAGTGATGACATACGGAACCGAAACGTGGCCGCTTTTAATGTGCCGACTAAGGAGGCTCAAAGTCACACAGAGAGCAATGGAGAGGGCTATGCTCCGGGTCTCCCTGCGTGATCGTATCAAAAATGATGAGATCCGCAGGAGAACTAAGGTTACAGACATAGCCCAAAGGATTGCATGCCTCAAGTGGCAATGGGCAGGGCACATAGCGAGGAGAACAGAAGGCCGTTGGGGCGGAAAGTCCCTCGAGTGGAGGCCACGTATAGGAAGTCGCAGCCGTGGCAGGGCCCCCACAAGGTGAACCGACGATCTGGTGAAGATCGCGGGAATCCATTGGATGCGGGCGACACAGGACCGATCTGTGTGGAGAACATTGGGGAAGGCCTATGTCCAGCAGTGGACGTGTATTGGCTGAAATGATGAAGTAAGTATCAGTCAGTCATTGTCAGTGGGACTGGGCAAAGGCCTACATCATAGAAATCAAGTCATATTTACTATGATGGGATTAGGCCTAATCACCACGCTTGCCAAATGCATATTGGCATATTAGTAATCGCAAACCCGAGCTATGTTAAACAAATTCGAAACATACCTTTTTCCTGAACCAGAGCACAAGCTTCCTATAAGCTTAAAAGGAGACTCCAGCCACTGTTATTGTAATGTAAGCACTTTAGTGAATAAAGATTTTATTTTATTTTATTTATTATTATAGGGCTCTTATTTTCTTGTATAACGATTTATATCGTCTTCTATATAGTAAAAGTCCTAAATTTGAAAATACTGCCATCGTTCCGCGTCCACGTTTCGGCAAATTATATTTTTCCATTGAAAGTTATTTTACCCATTCAGGGTCGTCCATATGCAAAGCCAAATTGGTTTTCTCCCTTTGAGATTTCGTCCCATCTAGTCTCATATTAATTCACTCAATTTGCCGAACGGAATCATAGAATGTTGTTGATTTTTTTTATTCGGATCCATTTTGTTTCTGTTCGCTTGGGATCCTACTTCTTACCTCGTATGTATATATGGCAATGGGCAGGGCACAATGCGTGGTGATCAGACGGCCGATGGGACAAAAAGGTCCTCGAGTGGAGGCCCCGTATAGAAAAATCGAAGCCGTGGCAGGCCTCCTACAAGGTTGACCGACGATCTGGTGAAGGTCCCGAGAATCCCTTGGATGCGGGCGGCACAGGACCGATCTGTGTGGAGATCATTCATCGTCATCGTCAGCCCATTTAAGTCCCCACTGCTGGGGTACGGGCCTCCTTCAATCACATGAGGGGTAATTGCCATACTCACCACGCTTGGCCAACGGGTTGGCGAGGGTTTTGATATAAATGCAGAGTTTTCCTTCTCTGGGTGCTGATGATCATGCCAGCATCTTTACCTGAGTCGCCTTTTACGACACCTCGGTAAGAGTGAGGGTGGCCTATTCTACTCTGCCGGGGACCACACGGCGGAGATCATTATGGGAGGCCTATGTCCAGCAGTGAACATTTATTGGCCGAAATGATGATGTCGTATGAAGCGACTACCATCTGACCATCGCCACCCTTAGACAGAACCATTCCATCTTGATAATGTTAACATTTTCAGAAAGATTTCTGAAACGTGTAAGTTTCCTCGCGATGTTTTCCCTGACAACCGCAATGGTAGTAGAACCGTATTTCTACTACCATTGCGGTTGTCAGGGAAAACATCACATAGATTTGAAAAATCCATAGATGTGTGCTCGGAATCAAACCTATAGGTATGGCCTTCCACTGAGCTACCATTTCTTCGGATATTTGATTCGTCTGTGCTAAAAGTTATTCTGCAAAAAAATGTAGGTACAAAGAAGACAGAAAATAGCAAAAGAACCATCAAAGAGAATAAATGTTGATAGACTTAAAGCTTTTCGAATCCAGTTAGCAAATACCGCTAAAGTTACGACCAACCCTTTTCATATCAAATTAGGTCGAAGAGACCTTACAGTACGAAGACGCTTATGTCAAGAAGCTCTGTAGTGTCTTGATGTGAGCGTCTTCGGACATATGTAAATTGGAGCGGGGATGTGTGTGAGTTAAACAAAATTTTGCGATCCACTTTGTAATAATTCATATATTGATATAAATTGGCCGAACTCCGTACTAAGTAGATAAACTTGTACGGATATCAGACAACAGAGGAATTCCTCACAGCACCCACCTTCGCCTATACTCACCTGATGGTCAGGATCACACAAGTGCACTACCGACCTCTAAGCCCCCCTTCCCCTGGATTGGCCTCCAGTACCCTCACTCACGCAGCGAAACACGGACAGTGCTGCTTCATCGTCGGTATTCTGTGAGGCCGCGGTATTCTGTGAACAGATGGGCAGACGGATCATATGATGGTAAGCGATTGTCGCCGACCATAAACCAGAGTGTAGTCACAAATGCGCTGCCAACCTTTAAACCCCCCTTCCCCTGGATTGGGCCTCCAGTACCCTCACGTAGCGACACAGCACAGTGCAGTGCCAGGTTTTCTGTGAGGACGCGGTATCACTGCGGTCAAGCCGGCCCATTCACGCCGTGGCGTGGCTCTGCCAACAATTGGAGAGGCCTATGTCCAGCAGTGGACTGCGATAGGCTGATGATGATGATGATGATGAATGTGAAAGTGTGTGTCGGTCTGTTTGTCTTTCAAAGCAAAACGGAGGAGGAGTGTTTTTTCAAGTGAAGATGATTGAAGGGATGGAGAGAGAGTGACATAGGTTACTTTTTGTTTCTTTTAAAGCGAGCAAACCTGCGATCAAAACCACGAATGTTAAAAGCAATTTACGAAAGTGTGTAGTCATCGTTTTAGATTCAAAATGGCGCAATTTGATTCTGTAATCTCTACAGAGTGCATCAGACGGCATAATAAATGCGCAGCCATGACTTTAATTACCATAGCATTAGGTTCCATTTCAAAATTATGTTTAGTTGCATTCGCAATGTCATTGCACCCCTTGTGATATGAGCACAACGGCTATAATGTTATTTAGTGATGTCATAAATAAATAGTCTCACCTCAATTTAGCGTGTAATTCCCAGTTGCATCCCAAGACATCGCTCTGGAGACCTATTTTTGATTTACTCGTATGACTTAGCATCGTGACGAGCGCACAATTTCTACTGATTTTCCTTCGACATACGAAATTTCGCATTTTTTAATCATTCGTCTGCAACGAGTGACCCCACCCACTCGTTGGTCGAGTGACTTAGAGCAAGCGGTAGAAGCAACGTCAAAATAGATGTCAATAGCAACTTTTTTTTTATGGCTTGCTGTTGCTCTTACGAGACAACTCTGCCAATGTCAAGTGATTAAAGAGACACGTTCCTTAGAAAATTTGTTGAGAAATGAGCTGGTTCTCTTCAGATGATTGAGCTTGGGTTAATATTAAATATCACCTAAAACAAACAAAACGTACCCTGACATACACATATAGACAACACAAACTTTGTTAATTGGGAGATTCATAGATCAATAGCAACAAGCATAAGCAAAATATTATAAATGTCAAAACTTTGATTTGACTGATTATGACAAGTGACATTCATAGTTTTTTGTGACAAAAAGTAAAGATTTTCATATTCAGCCAATAATCTATGGTTTTTGCGTTCCGTTTGCAATGCGAAAGTTACCGGTTTTTATAAAATTCTGCATGGAAGGGTTAAAATGTCAATTTACCGTATTATATTGGCAACATCGAAATCGAGTGATTCAAAAATAGGGAAAATCGGCTTCATGCGACATAGAAGGCGAATGTGACTTACGTCATACGAGTGAATCAAAAATTGAGTTCATGGAGCCCAGGGTATGCTTAGACCATGATTCAGGATTAAGAGTCTGGTAAGTAATCACAATGAAGCGACTACAGTCTGACCTTCACAACCTTTTACTTCTTAACCAGACCAACTGATTCATCATGATTACACGTTTCAGAAACTATCTGAATAGTAAAGGATTCCTCACACTGTGGAAGAGCCAAGCTTCGGCATGAATGGGCCGGCTCAACCGGAGTGATACCTCGGCCTCACAGAAAACCGGCGTGAAGCAGCACTGTGCCCAATCCGAGGGATAGGGGGGTTTATAGCTCCAGTCTTGTACTGCGCCACCTCCTGCCAGTCATCCGCCAGGAGTCCGCAAATCCTTTTCGACCTCGTCTCTCCATCGGCATAAATATAATAATTAAAAAAAATCGAACCAAGTTTTTTTCCAACAAATGTACAAAATATTCTTGCTAGACTCATTGAAATACTTTTTTCTGAAATGCATGATCAAATAGATGACCTAAAATCGCATGGCTCCCCATGGTCAAACTACCAGTGTTGAGATATTTAAAACTTTTTACTAATTACCTGATATAGGTCAGAGAGACCGAAGCACAACGGAAGGGGGTTAAGACTTTAACGTCCGGTCTACAAGCCCCACAGGATATCTGAAAGGAAACTCGGGGAGAAGTGCACTAACTTTTCATAGGATAACTTTTTAGCCGTCAAGAGCCAGTGCTTAGGACTTTAAGTAGCCATCTTTTACAATGGACGATTTTATATAAAGGGCACGAGTTTTATACGGATACAAAGATACAAAAACAGTCGCGGTCGAATTGTCTAATTCGCCGTATTAAAAAAGGATTTGTGATTCTTAATGCTCTTTTTAATCATCTCTAACAAGATTTAAAAAAAGTGGCCAGTACACGGCCCTAACAGAAAACCGGCGTGAAGCAGCACTGTGCCGTGTTGAGGGTACCGGAGGCCTAACCTTAAAAGTTAGCGGCGCACTTGTAACTGCACCGATGTCGCGGGTGTCTATGGGCGGCGGCAATCACTTACCATCAAACGATCCGTCAGCTTTTCTGCCACCCATCACAGAAAAAAACTAACAATTTAAATATTGTAATATTAAGGGTATTCAACCTTAATAACTTCATTATTTAACTTATTAAAGTACATTTTGCATACTAAAATAAACATGAATATTAAAATGAACTATTAAAAGTAACTTTGGAATGCTCAAAATGTTTAATATTTCTCTAAAATTGCTCCAAAACTTAGAAACATTTTAGTATTTGGGTGTATTACATTCATCGGTATATAATTTCTCTTACAATTTAGTGAAAAAAACCCCACATTATAACTTAGCTCATTCCAAGAAGTTAACATACTGATCTCCATATAAAAGCAATAACCGTTTGATTAAATTTAAAAGCAGCAAGTATTTTACTTTGCATTCTAACGTTATTACTGGAGTTTGCTGACGGCCGTGTTTTATTTAAAATTAAATTCTTCTTCGGATGTTTTTGAGTTTTGAGTGGATATCAGACGTGTTATCTTGCACCTTATTAACGTTAAACTTAGCGACTTTAAATTTAAAGAACGGAAAGAATTATTGAACGTATTTTTTTAAATTCTGTTATGTCATAATACTTACAAATTACGAGTACTACCTACGCAGTTTTTATTTGTGCGAGGGGGCATTTACGTTGGTCGATAAGTTGGTCGCTAGCCGTAGTTTGTTTAAACACCCACTGCTCTTGCTTTTCATGTGGACTGGCAGTATTTTTGTCAAAAGGTCAAATTCAATTAAGTCCAGAGGCCATCAAACATACCGCCAGAATTCTTAGCTTTGCCACTCTATCCGGGCTGACAGGGAAGTACAAAGGGATAAAGACTGGTAGGTTTAAGTTTATTTCATATGAAATATGGTACATAAAGGTAACAGGGTTTTTTTTATTTGCATCCACATAATATTTCACAAGACACTGGCAAGCAAAATATTACATAGGTATAATGAAAAAAAAAACTAAAAATATTACGTACACACACCGTCACGACGATTACCCTTCTTGACCTTTGGACCGTCCTTATGTCTTTGGCACAAGTACTATTTTTCTACTGCAGGGGGGGGTAACTTGATCTGACGCTGACTGTACATGTTGTAAATAATTATTTTATTTATTATATTACAATGTAAGATGAAACAATGTTTTAGAGTTTTTATAGTATTCATTCAGGGAATAATATAGAATTCATTAATGAGAAGCTTTTTTATTTTAGATTTGAATAAATTAATAGTAAGTGATTTTAAATTATCATTTAATGCATTATTAATTTTTAATGCCATAAATCATAAAATCTTTATTATGAATCACAGGTATACATTAAATAAAGTTGTTACAATGAAGCATCGTCTCGTGAAGAAAGCATACCAGAGCCGACCGATGGGCCGACGCCCGGTAGGCCGGCCTAGGTATCAGCTGGAAGGACGTCGTCGAGAATGATCTGCGAGAACTTCAGGCCGGTGACTGGCGACAAGTAGTGCAGGATCGATCAAAGTGGCGTTCTCTTGTTTCCTGAGGCCAAGACTTGCTTCGGGTCGCTGAGCCAATGGAGTAAGTACAATTAGGATACAATTGTTTTACTGTGTTTCCGAGTCCGTTTGCTTTAAGTTAAACATAGCTCTTATACAGCATTTTTGAGCTCTGAAAGCAAGGTCTTTGTCAGTAGGTCTACCCCAGAATATAATCCCATATCTCAATGTAGATACTAACTAACTACGTATTGTTAACAGAGCGGTTTCATTCGATATTTTCTTTAAATTGTAATGTGCGTAATAGACTTCATCATCATCATCATCATCAGCCCATTTAAGTCCCCACTGCTGGGGCACGGGCCTCCCTCAATCACATGAGGGGTAATTGCCATACTCACCACGCTTGGCAGACGGGTTGGCGAGGGTTTCGATATAAATGCAGAGTTTTCCTTCTCTGGGTGCTGATGATCATGCCAGCAGCTTTACCTTAGTCGCCTTTTACGACACTTCGGTAAGAGTGAGGGTGGCCTATTCTACTCTGCCGGGGACCACACGGCACCAAGTCAATTACCACACGGTAATAGACTTGATTCAATAATATAACTATTTTTAATATAACTGTGGCAATTTAAATTTATTCGAGTACTTTCTATTGACACAACTAAACTTTTTTATAACGCTTGATGCGACTGAACAAAAATGCCAATCTTATAAATATGCAAAGATACAACAGTTAAAATATTTAGTATTTTAAACAGCAGCAAGTCATGATATCTACATTGCAGATTGCTCTTGCAGAAGCTTTTTGCACAATTAAAACTTGCTCGATATTGCAAGAATTACGAGTCACCTGATGGTAAGCGATCACCGCCGCCATGGACTGATGTCCAGATCAGCCACACCAGAGGAAGTGGAGATGCGTTGCCGGCCTTTTAGGAAGGTATAGGCTCGTTTCTTGAAGACCTCAATGTCGTACCTGTTCGGAAATACCGCTGCGGAAGGTTGATTCCACAATGAGGAGGTGCGTGGCAAAAAAATGACGTGTAAAGCGCACGGTGGTGGACCTCCACTCATCCAGATGGTTCGGGTGGAATCCTAGTTTACGGCGTGTAGTACGGTGGTGAAATTCAGCAGCGGGTATTAAGCCAAACAACTCCTTGGAACACTCATCATGGTAAAGGTGGTAAAAGACACAGAGATGTGACTTCTCTCCGCAGGGCCAGAGAGTCTAAGCGATCAGTGAGATTCTCGTCGTCGACTATTCGAGTTGCACGATGTATCTGTGAATGTATGTTGTATTTACATAACTTTAACCACGTGATGGAAATTAGCATGAAAAAAATTTTTTTTTTTTATAAAGTGGGTCACGTGACTTGGTCATTTTGTATGGGGAGTCGAAAACTATTTCGATGAATTTCGAAAAGTCGTTGAACAAAATGTTGTTCAGAATGGTGGGTAGGTTAAAGGGATGTAAATGTTCACAGATACACCCTGTATGACGATTTCCTACCTGAGCAGAGAGCCTATATAACCATGATAGGCTTGAATGGCTGATGATGACGCGTTGCTTATATTTGTGAGCCGCCATAGTGCACAAGTAAAGATTATGAGCTAGTCCTCTAATACTACAAGATGTCACTTTTCAAGAAGGTTCTAATGTGAAACACAATCAAAAGCATTACTTATGTCCAGAAATTACGCTGTTCAGTAAGTACGAGTATATTTAAGGATCTCATTACTCTATTATTTCACTAGCCTAGAATTTGGATAGTAAATATTTACAATGAAGCTGCTGGCTAACCTTCGCTACCCTTAGACAGGGTATCCTACAAAACCTTTTGATCATCAGCTTATAAACATCTTCAATGGTGGCGGGGTCACCTAAGCAATTACCTCAAATAGTACATAAATGTAAAATGAGAACCCAGTTCAATATTCGCTCGGGAATTGAAGCCTAATATCTGACGACTATTTCTTAATATGCAAACAAAATTTAGAACAGTACCTAAGTAAAGTTACTTAAAATTTAAATCAGTTTCATGATGACTACATACAGTACATCAAAGTGAATGAGGGTACCGGAGGCCTATTCCGGGGTAAGGGGGCTCGGCAGCGCACTAGTAACCCCACTGGTGTCGCGGGTGTTCATGGGCGGCGGCAATCGCTTGCCATCAGATGATTCGTCTGCTCGTCTGCCACCTATCACATAAAAAAAACAACGAATCATGTGAGAAACTGATTGAATACCAAAATAACTGTTATATCGCGCAAGTATCAATCAATAGGTGTGACGCAGACAAGTTTTACTAAAATAGTTTTAGAGTTATGTCCGTCCGATTTTCAGGACGTGATGTAGATATTGAATTCAACATTTATGATTAATGGAATATGGATTTATGGAGTGATACCACGGCTTCATACAAAACCAGCATGAAGCAGCACTGTGCTGTGTTTCGGTGCGTGAGTGACGGCACAAATGCAGGGGAATGGGGGTTTGAAGGTTGGCACTCCACTAGTGTCACGGGTGCCCATGGGCTGTGGCAATCGTTTACTATCAGGTGATCCGTGTGTTCGTCTGCCACTTATCACATAAAAAAATGGACGAGTATATGGAAATCTCTCATTCGACATCTATGACGAGTGCGAGAGAGAGAATTGGGCTCCTGGTCACTCTTTAAACTTGGCGTTGACACGCTACCACGTGTCTTTGCACGTTCCACATACAATTATATACAAATGGAAATTACACACAAATGGAGGAAGATATCCAAATATCTATCTACTCTAAAGCTTCCCCAGGGGCAGAGCCCGTCCCTGGCTATTCATAAAACCGTCGGCGGTCAAGCCTTTGTTTAATTTCCTGTACGGATAATTGTCGAGAAGTTGCGGGTAGTCGTAAAACGTAGGATCGGATTCGTGTGACTACAATTGAGGGCAGAATGAGGGTCTGGGGCCGAGGGATCAGTATTGTGTAAACATGAGCGCTGATTGCATTCAGTAGGACAAGGAAGTATTGGCGTGTGGTTTAAATTCTAACTAATTCAAGCTTTCTAGGATTATTTTTGTGTACGACTATAGACTAACGCTTGGTCAAGTGTGTAGCTAGGTCTAGCATCTTATGGAAAGCGACAATGAGGTCTACGATGATACGCGTTTGCGTAAAAGATGCCTGTGCACTCTTGCAAAAAAAAAACAATTTATAGTGTTACGAAAAACAGACCCCTGCAAGGAGTTCCATTACTTAGCTACTACTGTCCACATAATATTAATCGTAAATTAGTTTAAAAAAAAAATTAAGTTCCTGGCATTTTGAAAAAAAAGTCAGGAACTTAATTTTTTTTTTTAAACATATTTATTTTTAAAAAACAGAGTGTATCGGTAAACATTTGCCAACACCTTTTAAACACGACTTTTATTGTACATTCTGAACAATTCTATTATATTCTATTTGCTCTATGACTTTTGCATTAAAAAAACAACTTTTCATACAAATCCTGTTACGTGGCTTGTTAATTTCTATTTTTTTATTTTAGAGTTGAAAAAATGTTCAATTCAATTGTATTTTCTAATGAAAGAAGCAAACAAAGTTTATATGAAGAGTTATTTATGAATCACGTGTGTACTTTGTTTGTCATCGTTCTGCAAATTATCCTAATAATGTTAAATGTTCCTAGTTCGTTGAAATTTGAAGCCCTGGTCTAATTAATTCCATAATAGAGGCGTACAATAAGGTACATACAACGAACCAAATCCAATAAGCCGTAATAATAGGTATTATGTAAGTTTCCAGTAGTGATACTTACTGGAAACCATCAAAACTTGGTAACTATAAAAAAAAAGGATTGCTCCGCCCTACACCTTTTTTTTTTTTTTGTTCTCCCAGGGGAAATGCGTTACGCATACCCGTCCGCCTGGGGGCGGACGGGTTATGTCGGACTCCCCCCGCATGACGGCGGGGGTCTACCGACTAAAACCCCTGGGCACCCTCTCATCGTCCATAGTGGGGGGTCGTGGTGACGGGCACGAAGCCATGTGCACGACCCCCCGGACGGAGCCCGCCTACACGGCGGGCAGGACGCTGCCCCCCCCGGGTGGGCTGGGGGGGGCGTTAGGGACAGCCGAGGGTGAGCAGCCGTCCCTAACGAGCACTGGAGGTGACCGGTGCAATGCCGGCGCGGGTACCCCAGTACCGTGCGCCGGCTGGCCACCTCCAAGGAGAGGAAGGAGACGCGCATATTGTCGGCGTCTCCGACCCCTCCTCGCTCTTCGGAGCGCGTCGGCGGAAGGATCTTCCTCCCGCGCGCGCTCCGCCGCTTCCTTTCCTGCCACCACCTCCTCACAGAAGGTGGCGAAAGCCTTCCAGGCCTCCTCCCCTGCCAGTATAGCTTCCACTATGCTGCCAAGGGTGAGGTTCTGGCCGACCTTCGCCACCAGTGCCTGGCGCTGCTGGTCCCACGACGGACAATACGCGAGCGTATGATCCGCCGTGTCGTCAGCAGCGCCGCACTCGTGGCAGGAAGGAGCCCTTCCTGCCACGAGCCTTCATCAAGTGTACTTAACCTAAAGATTGCATGAAAGAGATCGCTGATAAGGCCTTCATTTTACACTTCTGTTTTTAAGTTTTCATATTTTTTTTAGCCGTGTGGTCCCCGGCAGAGTAGAATAGGCCACCCTCACTCTTACCGAGGTGTCGTAAAAGGCGACTAAGGTAAAGCTGCTGGCATGATCATCAGCACCCAGAGAAGGAGAACTCTGTATTTATATCAAAACCCTCGCCAACCCGTCTGCCAAGCGTGGTGAGTATGGCAATTACCCCTCATGTGATTGAGGGAGGCCCGTGCCCCAGCAGTGGGGACTTAAATGGGCTGATGATGATGATGATATTTTTTTAGAGGCACATTTACCAAATACACCATAACATCGGGCCAGACGGGTAATGAATAGACATTTTTATGAGGACAGGAAAAAGTCAACGCGAGTGTTAATCGAATTTTGTTGTACAATGCAGTCATTTTAAGTGTGTTATTGAGTCGTACTTAATAGATTATTCTAGAGTCAGTGATGACTGATTAGGAAATGTCAGTTTTAACGGAATACTGAATTCACGGGAATTAAAACGTCTGTGTTAGTTGTACTTCTAACCCCATGCAATCAACGAGCAATAATAATTAGTAAATACTAGCGGACCGCCCTTACTTCGTTTCGGGATATAAGTTTCACTTTATATCCCAATAGATGGCGCTAGGTGTCGATTGCATCGCGTAAGCGTTTCGTGTTTTCGGATTACCTATAAGCGTTGCCGCTGTTTTTACGATAATTATCTCTTTATAATTATCATAGATTTGGATTATTCTCTATAAATAAACACTTTAGTTTGATTTTGAATTGGTTTTTTTTTTATAGAAAGGCCAATCAGGATGACCTCACTCCGCCTGATGGTAAGCGGCCGTGAAATCCAAATATGAGGCTAACAGGATGATTTTGTGGTTTGGTGGACCTGGCAAGATAAATCGAATAATGAATGACATTGGCGCTACCAAAAATCAAGAATGCGTTGGTGTGACGACATCAAAAGGCTGGCAGGAACAAAGGGGATAGAAACCGCCTAAAATCGACAAAATGGCATACCTAAACTGAAGGAGGCCTATACCCTAGAGGTTAAATATGGCTAAAGAAGAAAAATCAAGAAAGATACGCATCAGATTTTAAAGTGTATAAATACGCAAAGTAAAGTAAAATGGTAAGCGATTGCCGCCGCCCGTAGACACACAAGTACGATGCTAACCTTTGACTGCAAATCCTCCCTTGCCCCGGATTGGGCCTCCGGTACCCTCACTCACGCACAATGCTGTCTTTATCTCTGACAGCAGCAGCAGTTTCTTTTTACAGCATTCAAGAATATTTTAACTTTAGATTAATTTAATGGGACACTAAAACTGTTTATACACATGGCTTTCTTGTAACTCTAGTGTTAAGACCTGCTATGTTAAGTATCAGCCTACAAACGGTCCCACTGCAGGGCAAAGGCCTCCATCATAGAAATCAAGTTATCGCTACTTTGATGGAGTTAGGCTGAATCACCACGCTTGCCCAAGGCGGATTGGTGATCACAAACCCGAGCTATGTTCGGAAAATTCAAATCATACTTTTCGCTCGACCCAGGAATCGAACCCAGGACCCCGAGATCACGGCCCGGTACTTAAACCACTAGACCAATAGGACGTTACCTGCTATGTACTTACCTTAATTACCTTAATTTATACACAATAAAGACTTAAATTATCTCTATTGGAGTAGAAGGGATAAAACCGCCTACATTGTTTTATTATAATAACATAGACTAAGATCTGCAAATGTTGTGCAATAAAGTGTATCTATCTATCTAGATACAGTAGGAAAAAAGACCCAGGTGGTCTACTACACCAAACGATATATCGTGCCAATAATCGTGTCGAGGCCTACTATAAGTAACATCGTATCGACTGTCGTTTATACGAATATACGAAACGATATTACTTTGACAGTTCTTACAAAAACCCTACTCTAACAAAGCTTGTAACGATACGAATAATTGAATTTGACAGCTTCACCAACGTCAAATCGACGAACATTGCTACGACGTCTCTGATATAATCGTGAAGAGTATCGTTTTGTTGTGATTTTGAATTTAATGACCCATATTTTCTTCTCCGGACTATACTTACGATAATCGATACAGATTACGAACATTTCTTACAGTAAGGTATTAGCGAATATTTCGAACAACTGTCGTATCGTTACGAATAAATCGATATCGTTTGGCGTAGTAGACCTCCAGGGCTTCGCAGCACCGCATACGAATTTAAGGCCAAGATGATGATGATAGGAAACTATTTGTCTCCACTAGAAGTAGTAACGTAATTAATATTAATATAAGTACATACTTCAACGTGAAGTGAGATGTATATCTAGAGCATTTCCGCTTGATCTTTTGGAAATAAACTGTGAACAATGGTCGATATTTTTATAGCTATTTTTTCTTGTTCTGTGATCTCAGTTCAGTTGGTAGAACAGCCATTGTGGAAGATGTGAGTTCAAGTCCCGCATGAACTCGAAAACAAATTTAAAGTGTGATATTTTCTTAAGAATTTGTGAACAACTTAGCATTTTAACTAAAATTAATTGTATGCCTGATGTAAACCAACCGGTTTAACCGAGATGCGTAATTATTTATGGCACAATGCCTTATTGATCTGAGTACAAATTGGCATAGTCTTTGAGAGATGAACTTGTAGCATTTTTTTACAAATAAATGATTTAATAGGAACCTTCCAAAAACCATCGACCCTTATTATGGGGTAAGATGGGGTAATGAAAATGGGGCAACATCCATCTTCGTAGAAATTCCTTAGTATCCCCGAAAAAAAAACATATTTTATTTATTGGGATAATATTTTACTTAGGGGTAAGCTGAAAAATAAATAAATAAAATATGAATTTCTTGCGAGTTTTCATCATCTGCACCAGCACAACCATTGAAAAATGAGCCCAATGTCCACATAGCTAGCAGCCTACCCAAACTTTGGATGATTTTAGAAAACCCAATACACCGTCTTACCCCAAAGGCTGATTTAGAAAAAAATAATTTCTAAAAAAAAATATTAACTGAACTTTTGTCTAACACAACACTAACAACTTAATTGGGTAGTCAACTGCGTATAATTAGATCGACGAGACACTCAACGAAATTTTTATTTGTAAACAAAAAACGCGCGCACTCCCTCTTACTATTTCTGTCGCGCTAACGGTTGATCGAATATGGCTTCCAATTTGCTTACTGTTCGCAAGAGTCTAGTTCCTTGTATATGTAAATGACCCCGTCTTACCTCGCGTCCCCGTCATGAGCAGGCATGCAGTTTGGACGCAACTGGGAATGATACGCTAAGATGAGGAGTTAAATATATACATATGGAGTGCAATATAGAATATGAATGAATAAATGAATTAACGAATAATTCGATTTTTGAATAAGCCCCCACGCTCCGTGCCAGTCTTCATGACTTCTCCCCATGCCATGCCATGGCGATGGGGTCTCCCGCGGCTTCCGCCGGTTTAGTGGGTATGCTTTTAGGAGTAATCTAACTAGTAAATCACACACTTAAAAATCTCATCTCGTGTTCAGGCGGGACTCGTCCGACCTTTCACAATCCGGGTGAATGTTCTACTAAATAGACCACTGAACGCGTTATTAAGCCAAAGAAATTTGTAAGTGTTTGATTCGACATGAGCTGTCGATAGTCTCATCAATATTGTAGGTATATTTACAATATCCAGTGGAAATATTATTACAAATATTTGACTACCAGTTAAGATGAGACTGCTAAATCAATAGTTGATATTTTTTATAGCAATCTTTTGCAATTTATTCGTAAGTAAATAACACACTTAAATTTCATCTCGTGTGCAGGCGGGACTCGAACCCACACCTTTCACAATCCGTGTGAATATTCTACTAATTAGACCACTGAACGACATTGATTGACAGCTTATGTCGAATCAAGCACTTACAAATTTCGTCGGCTTAATAACGCGTTCAGTGGTCTAATTTGTAGAACATTCACCGGGATCGTGAAAAGTGTGGGTGCGAGTCCCGCCTGAACATGAGATGAATTTTTAAGTGTGTCATTTACTCTAGAATAAATTGCAAAAGATTGCTATAAAAAATATCAACTATTGATCTTACTAGGTTAACTAATAAACTAAGGGCAGATTTGACCAACCTTATTCCGATAATGAATCTATGGTAAAGCGCTGCCACTCTATACAAATCGGTATCAAGTTTGTCGAATGCAGCTTTAGTGGATATACGAAAAACAAAGTAAAAGATTGATCAAAATTTCCAAGAAAAAATCTCGAAGGTGCTTTACAGTACTCTTTTTAAATGGTGATGACCCATGCAATTTTCAATCTTAAGCGTGATTTGTACCACGTTGTTAGCGCTAAGAACCCTACGCTGCAAACTTACACCTGACAACTTCAAAATAAATTATGCAATATTTGCTCTTAAAACAATATAGTTAAGTTTAAAATCGCACGATTTTTGTCGACGTAAACAGTACTAAGTAATTGGCGCAGAAAGTTGACATCTTGCCTCGAAATGCATCGAAACTGGTCCTCTTAACGAGTTCCCAACGTCAAGAAAATTATTTTGTTCTCCAAGTATAAGAAACTTTGCAGAAAACTGTACCTAGTTAGAAATTTTCGCTCGAACTGTTCATTGCGAATAAATTTCTTTGTGAAAATATTTATTTCGTAAAATTATGAAGATTTAGTTTGTTAGCCGTATGGAGTAACTAGCCCAGAGGCTGGTTGACGCTACGGATGACAGGAGAGCTAGCGTATTTCTGGGCCAACGTATAAGTTTGGCCATTCAGGAAGGAAATACGTAAGTCTCCTGGGCACGATGCCTGTGGGCAGAGATTTGGGGGATATATATTTTTTAATAATTTTTAGGTTACAGCAATCTTTTGCAATTTATTCTTTAGGTGACGGGTAGGGCACACTAGCTACGCCAAACTACTAAACCGGATCTATTTTAGGAGTGATACCACTGCCTCACAGAAGACCGGCGTGAAGCAGCGCCTGCGCTGTGTTTCGCCGTGTGAGTGAGGTTACCGGAGGCCCAATGGGGGGGGAATGGGAAAAGGTTGGCAGCGCACTTGTGACTCCACTGGTGTTGCGGGTGTCCATGGGCGGCGGAATTGCTTACCACCAGGTGATCCGTCAGCTCGTCTGCCACCTCTCATATAAAAAAAAAATAACAATTTCGGGGTTACAATCTCTCGGCAAACGCTTATACTATTTACTAAATAACCATGCACAAATGTTGGCTTCGTTTTTGTACGCGAAAAATTGATTCACGCCAAAAGTGGCCGCTTTTGGCGTGAATCACATTTGTGCATTTAATAAATAGTATAGGTGTTTGCAGAGAGATTGTAACCCCGTTGTTATCGGACGCATTTGTTCAGGCGGCAATACTGTCGTAACAAAGCTGACTATCGATGGTATCGATAGAATCGGCGTTGTCAGTAGTATTGGAAAAAAATGCTGCTGTAACGTCGCCGAAACGTCGAGCAAAATATGTGAATACATAATGTTTTATCACATAATAATCACATAAGATGGTGTTTCCGAACAGATACGACCTGGTGATCTTCAAGAAAAGAGCTTATTCCTCCCTTAAGAGCCGGCAACGCATCTGTGATGCCCCGTGTGTTGCAGATGTCCATGGGCGGCGGTAATTCACTTATCATCAGGTGAGCCGTCTGCCATAATGTAAAGAAAAAAAAATCGTGTTAATCCCCGTCTTAATTAGTTATAGTTATAATGAAATGCATAAATCTAAAAAACTAGTACTATCGATAGTCTGAATGATTTTCGAGGTCAACTATCGATAGAGAAACTCTCGATAGTTCCGCAACACTATTCGCTACCATCTCGCTCTTACAACTAAATAGTTGTAAGAGCGAGAGGTAAATACCAAAACAAAGAATATATTAGGCTGTTTACATGTCACATCCGGGTGTGATCAGGACGCGGCTGTTTCGAACGACCCATTCCGCGAAAACAACTCTAAATCACCATGATAGGCTTCCAAGTGCTCGGGCACACTATTGCTTTAGTTAAAATTAATGGAGTTAATGTGATACAATGGAATTCACTAGAATAGTTATTTACGAGATTTCTAGCATGTACCTTATTTTTAAATTCCGATATCTCGGCACATTACGGTTACTCCGTGACCATGGCGCTTGCAACAGTGCCGAAATATCGGAAACTCAAAAACAAGGTACATGGTAGAAATCTCGTAAATAACTATTCTAATGTTAGTGACCATTGAGATTCAAAACAATTTAATGGAATTCACTGTTATTTTATTTTTGAGCGTGGCTGACGAGTGAAAATATGGAGTTAAAAAGTTTTTTTTATGACATAGGGGGCAGACGAGCTACGGTAAGCCGTCGCCCTTGGACACCAGTGAAGTCACAACTATTCAAGTATTTGACCGAATTATAGCGTTATGGCCGTATTGGCCGTGTGGTCCCCGGCAGAGTAGAATAGGCCACCCTCTTTCTTACCGAGGTGTCGTAAAAGGCGACTAAGGTAAAGCTGCTGGCAAGTTCATCAGCACCCAGAGAAGGAAAACTCTGCATTTATATCAAAACCCTCGCCAACCCGTCTGCCAAGCGTGGTGAGTATGGCAATTACCCCTCATGTGATTGAGGGAGGCCCGTGCCCCAGCAGTGGGGACTTCAATGGGCTGACGATGATAGCGTTATGGATATTTGTATCCGTAATGGTTTACTAACCAGCGTTTCAGTTTCAAATTCCTCTATTCCAATTTAAAAAATGCCTAGCGCAATTTCTATGAAAATAATATTTTTTCAAATTCTCGTATCATAAAGTTAGTAGGTATTCTATTGAACAGCGGTAACTGTTTACCAAAATATTTTTTATGGCTGCTACTATACCTATTGCCTACGGCAAACACATAAATAACTCTGCCAAAGTCGAGTGATCAAAATCGGAAATTAACTACAAAACCTTCATAGTAGATTGCAATTTGATACTAATGGACTCAATTTAAATGATAATTTTTTTTCTTATATTCTTGGGAATAATGACATCTTATCAATGCCCTTACATTGTATATTGTATTGGTACTCGTACAATTCGCTAAGCTTAAAAAAAAACCAACAAAAGAACGAAAATGATGGAAAAAGAAATGTCTGCAGAAAAAATAAAATATAAGGATATTGACCCATGTGGCGAGCTTAAATCTTAACAGGTTTTATTTTAATTGAGTTTTGCTCCAAACACCATCTAAAACCAAGACAGAACAAAACATACACCTATGTGTATGGCGACTATACGCCACAATATTCAAGGGAGATTCTCTAAAGAGATATTGAACTAAAGTTAATATTGTTAAGCGATGGCCGCTGCCCACCGCGACACCAGTGGAGTCACAAGTGTGCTACCAACCTTAAAAGCCCCCTTTCCCCCGGATTGGGCCTCCGGTTTTCTGTGAGGCCGTGGTCTCACTCCGGTCGAGCCGGCCCATTCATGCCGAAGCGTGGCTCTCCCAAGGTCCCCAAAATATTTTATCTATGTCACATTCAGTTGTTTACGATGAGTAAACAATTTACGGGTATGATCTAAAGCTGGGTATACACTAAATTCGCGAACCTCAGCTCTCACTTCTGTTACTGTTCCACATAGTGGATACCATCACGTGTATCCACTTCCACCAAGAAGTAACTTAAGTAACTCAGTTTTTCGGTAAGAAATAGTGTCAGCCTTGAGTTTGGAAGTTGGCGATCTTGTAATCGTACCATTGTGCCTCGAAAAGCACATTAGGCCGATGGCCATTCGCCCGATACATGTCCGATCATGACACTTTCGTGCCCCATCGGAATTTATTGGCAAGCCTAGAGTGTAGAGTGCACGCGCCGCGGCGCACCACGCCGAATGGCTAGGTTCATAGGTAGACCAACGATAATACGGGAAGAACCTTTCATGACTTTGCTTTGGCCTATGGTATATCAAAACTGGTATCAACTTTCATACGTGTGCCAGATATAGATGACCACACTCCCATCGTGATGGACCTTCTGCTGACCACCCAACCCGACGTCTACAAGTGTCTGTCGATGCACCACTTGGCTCCTCCAAACACTGCCTGATGGCAGACGGCCAAATCGATTGGAAGATAAATATGAGCATCTCGCGGGTCAGAGTGAGGCAATGCCAACAGATAGAATGTCACGCCATTCCATGGAAAGGCAAGCCAATAGAAGTATACTACGGTACTATGAAAAAAAATAGGCGTTTCCGTATTGGAATCAATAGGCCCGCTCAACTACATTTATTCCATGGCATCGAAGAAAACCGGCGCGGCGTGGTAGTGTAGTATAACGGGATAGTAATAGTGTATACTCAGCTTAAGATATAGCTGTGTCGAACGGCCCATTTTGGCGTAAACAACCTGCTAAATCACCATGATAGGCTTCCAAGTGTTTCGCGCATACCATTTCTTTAGGTAACTTACTCAAAAGTTAAAGCAAACAATGGACTATGCGCTGAGAAGCGAGCAAATTTCTTTTTTCATTATTTTCGTCCTTTTGTTGGGTTTTCTTTGAAAACATGGCTTAGCGAATCAGTACGAGTATACCGATACACTGTAAGGGCATTGATAAGATGTCATTTTTCCCAAGAATATAAGAAAAAATGTTTTATTTATCATTTAAATTGAGTCCATAAGTATCGAAACCAGCAATCTACTATGGAGGATTTTTGAATTAGATTTCCGGTTTTGATACCAATCATCACAATTATGTTGCAGTAATCTATAAGAATATTGAATTGTAATGAGGTTAATAATTATTATCTACATTTGAAGAGAGCAACTAGATTTGAATAGCTTTTTTTAATTATTGGTGGCGGACGAGCAGACGGATCACCTGATGGTAAGCGATTGCCGTCACCCATGGACACCCGCGATAACAGTGGAGTCATAAGTGCGCTGCCAACCATTAAGCCCCCCTTTTCCGGGATTGGGCCTTCGGTGCCCTCACTCATGCAGCGAAACACAGAACAGTGCTGCTACCGAGTTTCTTGCTGTTTCTTGTCGGAAAAAATCGACAGTCGGAATCAGTTTAGATTACCAACTTTTTACACCTAACAAATGTGTTTTCACTCTTGCCTTAAAATGTCCAGATTAAAGTGATGAGGGAAAACAGACCTTGACAAGTGATGTTACCTCTCTTTAATTGCCCGCATCACTTTCCTTAATTGTCCGCATCATAAATGCACAAGTGATTCGTATAAAGGGAAACTCAACAACATAAGATCAAAGCCCTCGCCACGCCTTGAAGTCCGGTGACAGAATGGGCTCAGATTATGCAAAACCTCCGCACAGTTCCCGAAATGAATTCCCTTAAACGAAAGGTTTGTCAGCGTCTACTGTGAGCTACGGTGGTCGTAACTCTATGGCCTATCTCACAAAATGCCTTCATCACCAATGAGCCTCTTGACACGATGCTTTATTGAAACCAAACCATCTAAGCGATACCTGGCAGAACCATTCTTAGGGCTTCGTTTCCAGCGTTCTTTTTTTCCATGCTCGTGCAAACTCTTTAATGAGCTTCCAGCCGCGGTGTTCCCTGATCGCTATGACATGTCCTTTTTCAAACGAGGTTTAAAAGAGTTCTTTTTTAGAGCTCTCTTTCACGGTAGGCAGCGGCATGACTGTGCTCCGGCATTGTTGATGTCTATGAGCGGCGGTTACCGTTTACCATCAGATGGGCCGCAAGCTCGTCTGCCGATTATAAGCAATAAAAAAAATGGGTGACAGCATCATTGATCTATAAGACTATTTAAATGATAAGAATTCTTGGACATGTTAATTTATTAGATCCGATTCGTCCAATCTTTATCCGACGATAAATCTATGATTTAGCACTGTTATATGCAGTGTTAAATAAAAATCCGTTCTACCAACTACTCATCCATCCAACGCCTATTCTAATGTTTAAAGTACTTTGTGTGGTAAATCGTGGGTAAATCGTTAGACCGCCAATTTTGACAGAATAACTTTATATTCTAGGGAATTCAAAATGGCGTTGTCATTGTCACAGCTGTTTCAGATTTTTGACATTACCTGTCCCTCATCATTATCATTTCAGCCAATAGACGTCCACTGCTGGACATAGGCCTCCCCCAATGTTCTCCACACAGATCGGTCCTGTGCCGCCCGCATCCAATGGATTCCCGTGACCTGTCCCTATTTAACACAAAACAATAGATATTGTTTTTTTGCCGGTTTCTAATGTCATTCATTCATTAATTCCATTTATTGATAAACAAAATTGGGTTTATTACGGAAATAAGTTAACGGAGTAAATTATCACGCGGATAGTTATTATCTCATAAACTGTCAGGTTGGTCAAATCCGCCCTTAAGGTGACGGGTAAGGCACACTAGCGACGCCAATCGATTTTAATTTTTAGCTACTAAACCGGATGTATTTTAAACCATTTCGGGGTTACAACCTCTCGGCAAACACTTATACTATTTATTAAATACCAATGCACAAATTTTGTGTCCTATTAGTCTTCTTACGTTATTCATTAGTACTTTAAAAAATTGTTTTTTTTTCTCAAATGTAACTATGTATCATCAATATTTAAAAAGAGTAACTGCTGAGTCTCATTCTGGTGTCTTCTTAGTAGAAATCGACATTCCAAACCAGCGTCGTACATTATGTGTACCTATTTCGACATTTATACGCGTTCTGTATGGACCTAACTTTAACATTTTTTTTTCTTTTTCTATTTATGAAAAGTATTTTGTACGGAACTAATTTTTTTTTGATATGAAATTACCAATAATAATAAACTGATATATAACCTGTGCGGATAAAGAATGGGATCAGAAATAGCGGCGAAATGAATAGATGCGCCGCCATTTCTGATCCCATTCTGTATCCGCACAGGTTGTACGAGTATGCATTGTCGTCATACATGAACATTCCCACAACCAATTTGTCGATATTTAACGGGGCCCAGCTAACAGGGGCCCTTATTTGAGCCCCTATTTGAATAATTTCCATTAGCTGGCGATTTAATGACCGGTGCATTTGATGGTTCTGTTGACTTAGGACAATATTACGGTTACGAGGTTGAGTGGAGATGGGCGTCCTTTATTAACCTAGTTTCGAAATTATTTATCGTAATTGCAAAAGTACTATGGCGCTCAACGCCGCCTCATAACATTTACGACAGAATGTTGTATAAATTCCATTGTTTACTTATGGGTATAGTCAACAGCAGACGTAGCTGCACATATTACGTATTTTGTAGTTCTTATTCCGAAGAGCATAAGAGTCACTAGCTGCATCAACTTTTGCTGTTGACTGTACATAGTTGTTGAATTTCCGATGAATAGTGGAAAACATTTTGGCATAAGCGCGACCTGCCTTAAAATTGATACGATACATACGGAAGAAAAATGATTTTGAAAATTAAAAACAGTACTTAAGGCAACGGGTAGCCCTAACTAGCAAAACCAATCTATTTAAATTGTTAGCTATTAAACTGGATCTATTACCATGGGTCGATATAGTTACTTAATTATAGGTGCATAATAACTGTATGCGCGCGCTAGAAGTAGTTTTGATTTGTCAACCATAATAATTTTATATTTAAACTGTAGATACCCACACTCCTATTTATTCATTATAATAATTTAATAGTATGTATCTCATTATTATTTGATATTTTCTTCTAAGTAGATATATATAGACACAAATCTAAGTATTATATACCCACATTACACATACACGTTAGGTACACAAAATACACTAGACAAGTGTCCGTGGCACTCATTCAGCTGGTCTCACTGAAAACCAGCGTCATGGCCTTTGTCTGGGCTGTGACATATGCTGAGTGAGGGCCATTTATACTAGACGTCATAACACATCATAATATTCATTTGGCAGTGTATGGACATGATTGAATATAGTTTTGTTTTTTTTTCCTTTTATTTTATTTTTAATTGTGTTTTTAAATTAATTAATTATGTTTTGTTTTCTGTTTGTGCCAAATTGTGTTCTATTTACAATTGCTATATGTTCTGTGTTGTGATGTCTATAATAATAAATATTTTCTTCCTTTCTATTTTAAACAATTTCGGAACGGCAGTCTCTAAGCAAACATTTATAATATTTATTTAATGATTGTGCACTACTTTTTGATCTGTTTTTGCACTCGATATTTGGATTAAAGAAAGAAAGACCCAATAGTTAAATATAAGTATTAAACAATATAGTAAGTGTTTTTCGTGAGGCTGCAGCTTCGAAATTGTTAAAAATATATCCGGTTTAGTTACTAACAATTTCAATCAATTGGCGTCGCTAGTGTGCCCTACCCGTCACCTTAAGGCGTACGTTTGAGGTTTCTACGATAGGATAGTTCGTCATTCGAGAGTTGGAGTTGGGGTACGAAATCTCGATGTCAGATTTTTTTTTATGACGAGCAGACGGATTACCTGATGGTAAGCGATTGCCGCCGCAAATAGACACCCGCGACACCAATGGAATAGTATTATAGCATATAAATTATTAAAGACACTGCGTTGCGACGTCGCAAGCGCAGTCTAAAGTATCAGCCTATAAACGGTCCCTCTGCAGGGCAAAGGCCTCCATCATAGAATTCAAGTTATCGCTACTATGATGGGATTAGGCTTAATCACCACGCTTCCCAAATGCGGATTGGTTCACAAACATCACAAACCCGAGCTATGTTCGAAAAATTCGCAACATACTTTTCGTTCGACTCGGGAATCGAAACCAGGACCCCGAGATCGCGGCCCGGTACTTAAACCACTAGACCAACAGGGCGTTACAAAAATACAACTGCCTTCCCTTATAACGAGTACGATATTTCCTTCCTCTACCCAAAGGTTGTCTGGAAGAAATCGTTACAAGCGATAAGACCTCCTTATTGTACTGTCTGTTGCTGTTGTTGTATCATGCTTGTATTTTATTTTTGTGCAATAAAGAATATCTATAATGTATCAATACGGGGATTAACACGATATTTATTATGTGAAACAACATTGTGTACTCACATATTTGGCTCGATGTTTCGGTTTTGTTTCACATAATAAATATCGTGTTAATCCCCGTATTGATACATTATAGTTATAATGCAACGCGAAAATCTAAAAAAGAATATCTATCTATCTATCTAACTCTATTTTTCACTTACGCATTATAACACATGCGGTTAAATACTTATACTTACTACATATAAGGTCGTAAGAGTCTTAATTATAATGGAGGGTAAGTTTTTTCTTACCGCAATAATAAAATTCCTGACATGTGTTCTGTCCTCAAGTCATTTATTACTTTTTGCTTCATACCAGTTTTTATATTGAACAAAACTCGTGTGAAGATGTAATGTGAGACATTTTCAGCAAATAAGTAATGGATTCAAATAGACTGATAACCACTGTTAATGACATTTAATTTGTCATACGGAGCCGAAACGTGGACACTTACGGTACGGCTGGTCCACAAGTTAAACGAGCAATGCTCGGCGTCTCTCTCCGAGATCGAATCCGAAACGAGGTGATCCGGCAGAGAATCAAAGTCATCGACATTGCTCACCGGACTAGCAAGCTTAAGTGGCAGTGGGCTAGCCATATTAGCCGCAGAATCGACAACCGATGGGGTAAACGAGTTCTAGAGTGGAGACCGCGTCTTGGCAAACGTAATGTAGGGCGCCCTCTGGCTAGGTGGGGGGGCGATCTGCGCAGGATGGCTGGCAAGAGCTGGATGCGAGAAGCCATGGATAGATCACAGCGGCGATCAATTGGAGAGGTCTACGTCCAGCAGTAGACTGCGATAGGCTGATGATGATGATAATGATGAATTTGTCATAAGAATTACAAATTCACTTACTGAGAAAACATTTTACAAATAATATAAAAAAAAAAAATCAACATTAGGACGAGCGTACATCAAACATTATATTTAAAATACTATTGCCATTGATATTGCCTATTTAGAAGGTATATGAAAAAAATGTTTCTAAAGCCGAGCGGCCGATGAGCAACAAGATGGAATCAACAGTATTTTTTACAGAGTCCGAAAAGATACATCGATGTAGGCATGCGCGTGACTGAATGCGGCATTGATGAGCGTAGTTGGAGCAGATTAGTACGGTTCAATAAATTTAATTTATTTAAAAACCCGAATGCGTGAATAATCTTTAAAACAAGCAACCTCAAAGTAAAAATCTCTGAAAACAGCTTTATTTTACCGTTTTTTTTATGCTAGAGACAGACAAACGAGTCACCTGATGGAAAGTAATCAACGCCGCCGCCCATGAACATCCGCGAATTGAGAGAGATTGCCAATGTGTTGCCGGTCATTCGCGTTTTTTTTTTCGCTGAGGACATTTAGGATAAAATGACGTATCTAATGGCAATTCTGTCACCGTCAGCCCATTTAAGTCCCCACTGCTGGGGCACGGGCCTCTCTCAATCACGTGAGAGGTAATTGCCATACTCACTACGCTTGGCAGACGGGTTGGCGAGGGTTTTGATATAAATGCAGAGTTTTCCTTCCCTGGGTGCTGATGATCATGCCAGCAGCTTTACCTTAGTCGCCTTTTACGACACCTCGGTAAGAGTGAGGGTGGCCTATTCTACTCTGCCGGAGACCACGCGGCAATTCTGTGATTAATACTAATTGAAAGATATCTCATAAACGTCCTCCTTTGGCAGTTGTGTGAATAGCCGAATCAACTCAATTTTTATACACGTTAAGTTACCAATCGAGATACCAATGAGGCTTTTAACCATATGCTTGAGTACAATCTGGATAAACTGCTTCTGACAGGCAAAGTTGGCGGGAAAAGAGCAAGAGAAAGAAGACCAACGCGATTGTCAGACCAGATCAGTACCACGCTAAACACCTCAGTGTGCGATGCCATTCACACCGCTGAAGACAGGACAAGCTGGCGAAAGTAAATCCTGGAAAGAGTGCCACGTCGGAGTCACGACCCTCAGAATTGAGGTCATCGACACAAGGAGGAGGAAGTTAAATTTATCATCAAAATTCGCCAACAGAAATCAACAAGTAAAAACGAATTTACAAACTATTTTCGAATTTTTAGCAATTTCCTTAACGAAAATACGAGTATGTAGCAGTAGTTTTTACTTTATCTTTTATTTATCTATTTTTTTTAGACGTACTGTAACTGGCGCCTACGAGCGAGCTTGGTATTTGTATTTTTTGTTTGGGTTTTCATCGCTGACTGTACGCAAAGGGATTGGTTTTTATTTACACATTTTAAAATATTTTGTATTTCGAGGCTCTTGATTTTATGAAATCTATGCGAGTACTTATTTTGACCAGTAGCTCGAGATGGCCAAGCCAGCAAAAATGGTGTGCCTTGGCCTCGCCGATGATGTGATGTGTGTTCACAATCTGTTCTACCTCGGCCTTTGTGCGAATCTTCTAGCCATCGTTGTGTGCTATTAACCCGACTACGGCGAAGCCATCTGTTCCCTCATAACTTCTAAACTAATTATCATATTTGAACAAATGAGGTGTCGTTGCGTCCTCGTCCAAGCGTATTGATTGTCTTCTGGTTATAGGCGACATGACGTCACGTTACATTGACTACAGCGCCATCTAAGGGAGTTAGAATAAGGAACTGAAAAAAAATGCTTGACGGGACCGTGTGGGGTAACAAATGTAAGAGCATTTTTAAGACATTTCAAATATGTAATTTTATTTACATAACTTAAAAATGTATTAAATAAAAATAAACTCATAACTCAATAAACTCATGTGATTGAGGGAGACCCGTGTCCCAGCAGTGGGGACTTAAATGGGCTGACGATGACTGTCGCTTCGGAGCCCGGGGTTCACTTAAACACAAAGGATTCGGAAAGTCTGGTAATTATAATGATGCGACTGCTGTCTTTCCTTTGCAACCTTTGGACAGGCAAAACAGAACCACTGGATGACAGTTTCACGTTCAGATTCATAATCTCAATATTTTGTGTGGACAGATCGCCTAGTGGTAAGCAATTGCCGCCGCCCATAGACACCCGCGACACCAGTGGAGTCACAAGCTCTGCCGACCTTTAAACCCCCCTTTTCCCAGGTTAGGCCTCCAGTATCCTCACTCACGCAGCAAAACACAGCACAGTGCTGCTTCTCGCCGGTTTTCTGTGAGGCCGTGGTATCACTCCGGTCAAGCTAGCCCATTCAAGCCGAAGAGTGGCTCACCCACGGTCAGTATTTTTGGTGTCCCCAATTTATAGAAACGATCCGAGATGTGCCAGTTTCCTCAAAATTGTTTTCCCTCACGACCGAGATAACTGACCTATCAGCTTCGCAACCCTTTAACAAAGGGACCCAAACAAACAAAATCATGGATACCCGTTTCAGAGAGTATCTGAAACGTGCAGCTTTCCTTACGATGTTTTCCACTGAGCTACCATGGCTTTATTGTATTTAAACCAGATTTACCAAATCATGGTCCAAGCGTACCCGGGCTCCAAAGCGGACACAACTGAGTAACATGCTAAGATGATGCTAGAGTCACAGTATCACCCACGGTAAAACACGGAAATTACATTTAAGATTCCTTGTGTCTATTGACAAAAAGCAATAATTGACTGTTGTTGATGGCGAGTTAAGAACTTTTTAGAGACTTCTTTGGTCGCGCGGCCTCTAATACACTTTTTAAATATTCCTTACGTCCGTGTCAGCACTAAAAAGTAAAAAAATGTAAGGCGTATCAAAGTGTTCGTTTTACGTTTCTTACGTACTCGCGATTTGCCATAAACCGCTGGATGCCTTTTGAATTATTTATCAAGTATCGTGAAAATATACTACCCTGATAACATGGTAGTAGACATAAAACTTCAAAGTGCAGCTGACTATCTCCTGACTTAGTCACGATTATAGACATGCACCCTACACAGAAAGTCATATTAATTGAAAAAAAAAACGTGACGAGCTGGGCGACGTTCTTTCTCTGCCGCACCCGTATCTAAATGATAGCGCATTTGCGAAATGCCAAAGCTTCGAATCCGACAGTTTTAACTTGCTGAGGTTATTACCGGAGGTCGAAGCACAATAAATAAATTGGACGGAGATAAATACAATAGCGTCGAAAGCGATCGGAAGCTTAAATCGATTTTTTTCTATTTTATTGTGTACTTACTTCATTAAAAAAAATCCAAAAAGATATTAATAATTGTTAAAAATAAAGTAGGTATTTTATTTAATTAAACCCTTAAAAACATCTTACTTTTACCTCTACCTCCGAATTCGGTTCCGAACTCGACTCCGGCAAATCTAACTTAGATTCAAAGTCACCCAGAGAGCAATGGAGAGGCTATGCTCGGAGTCTCCTTACGTGATCGTATCAAAAATGATGAGATCCGCAGGAGAACTAAGGTCACAGACATAGCCCAAAGGATTGCATGCCTCGAGCGGCAATGGGCAGGGCAGGTGGCCTCCACTCGAGGACCTTTCCGCCCCAAAGGCCGTCTGTTCTCCTCGTTATGTGCCCAACCTATTGCCACTTGAGGCATGCAATCCTTTGGGCTATGTATGTGACCTTAGTTCTCTTGCGGATCTCATCATTTCTGATACGATCACGCAGGGAGACCCCGAGCATAGCCCTCTCCATCGCAGAAACAAGAAACAAGAAAATTGTCTTTGCTGAAATTATTATGCCGTATTGCCGTGGTCGTTTTTTTATGTGATAGGTGGCAGATGAGCAGACGGATTACCGCGAATGGTAAGCGATTGCCGCTGCCCATGGACACTCGCGACATCAGTGGAGCCACAGGTGCGCTGCCAACCCTTAAACCCCACTTTCCCCCGGATTAGGCCTCCGGTACCCCCACTCACGCATGTATCGTATCGATCGTATGCCACATTGATTTTATTTTATTATTATAATGAATCTGTTTTGCTACAGTAGGAGGCATACGACCATGGCGATACGGCATAATAATTTCAGCAGACCAGCATCCTAAGTGTATAATTAGGATGCCGATTCTATGGGGTCAACCGACCTACCTACACATGGGTATATTTCAACTTGAATTTGACAATCTACCCTCACACCAGAGAAGTAGAGTCCATAATAGAATTAATAAATATAAATAATAAATATTTCATAACATCACATACATTGATCTGATTCCGAGAAAGGTTGCTCAAGCACCTGTGTTACGGATATCAGAATCAACAGCGGAATTACAAATATATACATATAAAACTTTTCTTTTGTAAATATGTTTTTATATTTTGTAAGTATGTATTATAAGTATGTACTTATAATACATACAAACACCCAGACCAATACAAACAGACATGTTCATAAACACAAATGTTTGTACTGTGCGGGGATCGAACCCGCAACCCTTGGACCAAAGGCAGCGTTCACTACCACTGTTCCAAACGGGTATCTAAAGAATTAAATGTGTAACTTCAAATGTATTACAATTTTCGTTTAAATATTTATAGGCCTATGTTTTGCAATCTGGCTCATCTCTCAAATTGGTCATCAAAGTCAATATTTGGTTAAAAGAACCCATAAATTTAAACCGCCCTTAATGCCTGTTAGTGGCTTTTCCCCTTTTTGATCACAAAGCATACGTAAATAAAACCTCTCAATGTAAACAACCGAGCCAATAAAGTTTAGGGTAAAACGAGACCTATGCGCCACTAACAGGATACTGGCTTGTTTGACTTAGAGTTCATGTTTGTTAAGATACCCGCCCGTATCCACTGGGACTTGGATGGGCCATAGTTACGGTCGGAGCATCGATGGGTCTTTAGAGACGGGTACTGAGGAAAGGAATAATAATAATAATATCCTCCAACCGACTACCGTTACAGCGGCCAATCTCAACGATCAGCCACTTACGCAGGATATTTTATAGTGCCCAAGTGTGTGCACAAATACAAGTGCACTCTCTATTCCCTTACCATCATAAGCCGATGGGACACCAGGGGATACGACTGGAGAGGGATCGAGCGCAGGACCAACAAATTAACGTGCTTTCCAAGGCACGAGGATACAATATCACCAACTTTGAGACTCCGGGCTGACACTAAGAATTTACCGAAAACTTAAGTACAAATTTTCTGCCCAACTTTGGGATCGAATACGGGACCTTTTGCGTAGCCGTCGCTTTAAAGTGCTACCCACAAACCATTAAGGCAGGCAGAGGGAAGGAATAAAAGTTGCCTTAAAAGCATTACTTGTTAAGTGGTCTGCTATCTAATTTATCAATTCTTACCCATGCAATTAACCACCTTATTTCTAATTAAGAGGTTGGTAGTGCAATTGTGATTCCACTGATGTTGTCTTAAGCGAAGAAAATTGTTTACCATCAGTTAATACGTCTGCTCGTCTCCCACCTATTGCATAAAAAATGGATCGGTTACCTAAAACTAAACCATTGTATAAAAAGTTGGCGATTAAAAAAAGTAACTGGCGAGTTTCTTGCTGAATCCTCTCGACCGGAAACAACTTTGCGAGCCGGTGTGGTAGAATCGAATTACGTTTCATCATCATCGTCAGCCCATTTAAGTCCCTACTTCTGGGGCACGGGCCTCCCTCAATCACACGAGGGGTAATTGCCATACTCACCACGCTTGGCAGACGGGTTGGCGAGGGTTTTGATATAAATGCAGAGTTTTCCTTCTCTGGGTGCTGATGATCATGCCAGCAGCTTTACCTTAGTCGCCTTTTACGACACCTCGGTAAGAGTGAGGGTGGCCTATTCTACTCTGCCGGGGACCACGCGGCCTCGTTACGTTTAATTATTTCTTATTATATTTTATGTTTTGGCATATATATGTAACTACATGTAATTTATTATTTAACTTATTAACAGTTTTAAAAGATGTTAACGTACATGACGATTTATAAGTAGGTACTATATCCGGTCAGCATCAAAAGTAGCTTAACACATTAGTAGGTACCATGTCGAAGTAACATTTTTACGTACATCTTAGAAACTGTCTATAATAGGCAGAACAGTTACTTTGACATGGTACTAAAGTTTAATCTACTTTTGATGCTGACCGTACAAGCCTATGCAAATAAAGAATCTTTTGAGTTTGATTTTGACACATCGTGGTATGATATTTCATTGCATCAAATAAAAAAACGTCTTGTATTCCTTTAGTTTTTTTTTAAACTTCTCCTCGCTTACTATTTTCCAGCAAATGTACAAAACATCGTATAACTTACTTTTCCAATTAAAACAATGAACGCAAGCGCCAAACAAAAGCGATCCCTACAATGGGAGAAACTTTGCAAAATTAAATAGTTTTCAATTTTATTCCATAAACTTGCAAAGGTATCGGTTACTGACATTTTAAATAGGAATAAATGGCCTGGGGTGGACTCGAAGACCTAGTTAAGGAATTCTGAATATTCCAACTCTCAGTGGAGCGATTTTGCGTCTGTGTTAAGACTCTTACTCTTATTACTTCAGCCAAACTGTTTTCGCTGTTATTGACAGACGGAACATGCAATCGGTTTATGTTAGTGACTGTACAGACGGCGCGCAATGCAAAAATAGCACTTGTGTCTTTTTTTTTTCATATGAGCAGACGAGCAGAGGGATCAGGTGATCCGGTAAGAAATTCCTCCGCCCATGGGGTGTCCATGGGCGGACCAGTGGAGTCACAAGTGCGCTGCCAACCTTTTCTCCTTCCCCCCTGATGGGTTATTGGCAAAATAAACCAGGATTTCTTTGTTATTATGTGATTTATTGTTTGAACGACGTAAGTTATACATGGCAGCCAGCCTAGCACACAGACAGAGAGAGATGCAATACGACCAACAAGAAAGGTTACAACAACGCCGCTCGGCGTCGACTTTCAGTACTACATGTCTATTTTAACTGTTTGGTTTATATCATACAGATAACTTAACACCCCAGTCTTCTGTGAGGCAGTCATGTAATGTCTACGCCATTAGGACAATTTCATGTGACGCCGTGTATACATCAAACAATAGCGTTAACGTTGAAAAAACTTTCAGTTTCAAATTATAGGGTGGGTGGCTTTAAGTTATACAAAATATCTCTGTGAAAAAGTTATTCTTTAAACTTTTGACCTATTCGAAATTATTCATCTAAAATAAACTGACATTTCTCTGGCAAAGTAAATGAATTTCCATTTCCTGAGAGAAAAAATATTAACAAACTCATTTTCAAGTCCTCAGACCGCATCCGATAGCAACTTTTTTAAATTAAAAAACGACGAACGTTATCAAATATCAAGTGACCTTTTCGGAAGGATGAATAAGGTAAATTAAAGTGATTTTTGTAAACGGATGCTACTTTTGTCCAAAATAGTGAAAAAAAAATGTAATTTAACTAAATAATTCAGTCCCCAATTTTTTTTAATACCCCTTTTCCCCCATTTTGGGATATTTTGGTTTCGGACGGGTAGGCCACACTAGCGACGCCAATCGATTTTAATTTTTAGCTAGTGAACCGGATCTATTTTAAACAATTTCGAGCTTACAACATAGAGGTTGTAAGCTCGTCCGGAACCCTAGAGGGTTTGCCTAGAGGTTGTAAGCTTATACTATTTATTAAATAACCGTGCACAAATGTTGGGTACAACGCGTAGGCGAAAAATTTATTCACACTAAAAGCGGCCACTTTTGGCGTGAAACAATTTTTTGCATACAAAAACGGATCCAACATTTGTGCGTGGTTATTTAATAAATAGTTTAAGTGTTTGCCTAGAGGTTGTAACCCCGAAATTGTTTAAAATAGATCCGGTTTAGTAGCTAAAAAATAAAATCAATTGGCGTCGCTAGTGTGCCCTACCCGTCACCTTAATGGCGACAAAACGGGTAGGTACATGTTTTAATTTCGTTGTGAAAAATGTTGCAACCTGTGCGGATAAAGAATTGGATCAGAAATGGCGGCGCATCTATTCACTTCTCGCTCACACACTATTTGCGTCTATACTCGCACTCATGGGTGTGCGAGCGAGAAGTGAATAGATGCGCCGCCATTTCTGATCCCATTCTTTACCCGCACAGGTTGTACATTGTTCAGTTTCTGGATCAAATTTTGACAAAGTGAGATTTACCTATTATTGTTGTATACTTAATAGTGTTTTTATGTGATAGGTGGCAGACGAGCAGACGAGAATATAGTGATTCGTATTTTACCCGACTACGGCGAAGCAAAAAGGAGAGTTATGATTTTGACCTATAAGTATGTATCTATGGTTGTTCATCTGTTCCCTCATAACTTCTAAATAAGTTCGTATATTTGAATAAATGTGGTGTCGTTAGAAGCGTAGAAGGGTCTTGAAGAATTCTCTTATGGTTATAGGCGCATGACGTCACGTTAAATTGCCTACAGCGCCCTCTAGGTGACTTAAAGTAAGGAACTAGAAAAAAAAATGCTTGACGGTACCGTGTGAGGTATCAAATGAGAGAGCTTTTTTAGCACATTTCAAATATGTAATTTTATTTACATAACTAAAAATATGTTAAATAAAAATAAAGTTTAAAAAGTAAAACCCAACTACCAAAAAATACGCTCTAAAAAGTGCGAAACTAGAAAATAGTCTCTGCTGAAATTATTATGCCGTATTGCCGTGGTTGTGTGCTTTAAAAATCTAGCTAAGTGACAATACTATACCAATACGTTTAATGGTATGTGTGGTTACAGGGTGTTTAAAATTTGAATCTTTAAATTGCACCTTTTACTATGTATATTTGAGGAACACTAAACCAATGTAATACTAAAATCATAACCCATCTTTTTGGCTTGTGCCACATTATTGTTGATTGATGCGGTAACACATTTTGCTGTTAATAGTCCACGTGCTCAACAATAGACCTAGGTTACAATAGCCGAGGGCCACACAAAGATAGCCCCGGAAACAAGGATGTAGGGTACCTACACGAAATAGTTTGAATAGCCTAGCGGTACCTAACTAAATCAATGGCCGTCCAACAACATAGGTTCAAGTTTTGTAATAGTGCATATTCAGGTAACCAGGAATTGGCTAGGACATTAGACAGTATTCCAAAAAATCAAGAAAATTCTGCTGTTTTCGGTTAAAATACAATAAAAAATCATTGATCATTATCAGAAAACAATTTTATAATTTAACTCCCAACCAAGCATATAATATGGAGTCACAGGAACCATAAATTGCAAATGAATGGTAACCACATTCATATGTCACTTGTCACTTTGATATGTTTGTACTGTCAAACCAATGACTAAGAAATTAGTCAATTATGTGATAGTTGGCAGACAAGCAGATGGACAAGGTTTGAAGGTCGTACCCATTCAGAAACACTGCAGGTGGTAGTTCATTCCACAGTTTTGTCGTATCATATCTATCTATCTATCTAAATGATTTTTTTTAATGATATTGGTGGCAGACGAGCCGACGGATCAACTGATGGTCAGCGATTACCGCCGTCCATAGACACCCGCGACACCAGTGTAGTCACAAGTGCGCTGCCAACCTTTAAAGCCCCTTTTCCTAGGCTTCCGATACCCTCACTCACACAGCGATTTTTGCATGAAGAAGATAGTGTTGTATGTAGGTATATTGACAATTTTTTTTTACAACTCTACCAGGTTCTAGCCGAGCCCAAATACAATTTCAGACAACAGTTTTATTTGTCCTTTTGTGACTTTGGGGCCTACTTAATTTACGTACCCCGTACCCGCAACAATGCTGATACCAAATCAATTGGTAACACGTGACTTCCTCGTATCAATAGAAAACTTCGATGTAGGTTGACTTCTTCGTGTCACAAGTTGCAGCTTGTTACTCATAAGTTGCTAGTTGGTGCTACTCAGTTTCGGCAATTCAAACTTGAGATAGAACGGCGCCTGGGCAAGTTTCGGCACAGCCAAGTTCGGGTTTATTTGTCATGAGTTATGTCAAAGTCTGGAACAATGGATAACTTAGTAATATTGTAATGCGAATGTTAAACCGCGTGGTCCCCGGTAGAGTAGAATAGACCACCCTCACTCTTACCGAGGTGTCGTAAAAGGCGACTAAGGTAAAGCTGCTGGTATGATCATCAGCACCCAGAGAAGGAAAACTCTGCATTTATATCAAAACCCTCGCCAACCCGTCTGCCAAGCGTGGTGAGTATGGCAATTACCCCTCATGTGATTGAGGGAGGCCCATGCCCCAGCAGTGGGGACTTAAATGGGTTGACGATGAATGTTAAGTATCAGAGGGTATCGGGGACTACGGTGCGGCGGCCTCCTCGTGTGGCCCTTTCAGTAGTATTTTTGCTCTGTTTGGAGCTGCTACCGAAAGGGTCCTGGCGTCCCTGGGCAACGGCGGGTAGTAATCGGCATCGCCCATTGCTACTCGACGGCTAACAGCTGCACACACACGGGAGGGCTCCTGGAGTCGTTCTGTCGACCCCCAGTTGAGCCCCCCCGAGGCCTAGGACCAGCCTCACGGTTTGGGGCATCGGAAACCCCTCTCCTGTGGCCTTTTTTGTTCTGGGCCCGGGGCCCTGTCCGGCGTCACGCTACGCGTGATAGCGTTTTCGACGTGGGCCCCACTGGATGGAGAGCCTTCGGGCTCAGCGGCCGTAAGGCCATGTGCTGGAGGTCCGGCGTTGGGCCGTCTAGCCAGGATGGCTCAATGTCGACCGGTGGTGCCAATTTTCTCGGCTCCAGCGGAGTTGGGTTTTGCGGCGTTTTTCGTTTTGAAGCCTGTGGGTTTTATTTCCCCAACCCACTCTGCACTGCAGCCAGCAGTGTATGGGTGGGGAAGGGTACTCGCAGTCCTCCTCCCGGTGGTGTTTGCACTGCAGCCAGCAGTGTGGGCGCCATTCGGGGGGCGGTGTTTGGTGGGCCGTGGGAGAGGCCCTAGGTCCGTTGGACCGGAGTGTGGTAAGAGGCCGTACTGGCGAGCCTCTTTCGCCCTGAGCGGGTTCGCGGTGATAAGGTTCGTCCTATAGCCCGCGTTCCCGCTCTGAGAGTTTCTCCCGGGCGAGGGATGGAAACTGTCGCAGAGAGTTTAGTGGGTATGCCCCTAGGAGCACCCCAGGGGAGAGCCCCACACTACCCGGCCGACTCCCAGCGGGCGGGTGTGCATAAGGCGGCGCCGACCAACGGTGCCGACGTCGGTTCCTTCTGAGCCGGCGGCATTCTCTCTGCGTTACCAAAAAAAAAAAAAAAAAAAAAAACTATCAGAGGGTATCTCAATAGATAAGAACATGCGCCTTCCCTACTTGAGGTCTTAGGTTGGAATTCAAGTATGCATCTCCGGGTATTTCAAATACTAAAACTGATTGTTCTTTAAGAATCATTAGGTCTCACACTGGACTGAAGAATACAAAATACACAATACCTTAATTATTCGATATTATGGACATCTTATACAAAACAGCCACAAAACAAACCACCCTCACCACCCTCACTCTTACCGAGGTGTCGTAAAAGGCGACTAAGGTAAAGCTGCTGGTATGATCATCAGCACCCAGAGAAGGAAACTCTCAGTTATATCAAAACCCTCGCCAACCCGTCTGCCAAGCGTGGTGAGTATGGCAATTACCCCTCATGTGATTGAGGGAGGCCCCATGCCCCAGCAGTGGGGACTTAAATGGGTTGACGATGAATGTTAAGTATCAGAGGGTATCGGGGACTACGGTGCGGCGGCCTCCTCGTGTGGCCCTTTCAGTAGTATTTTTGCTCTGTTTGGAGCTGCTACCGAAAGGGTCCTGGCGTCCCTGGGCAACGGCGGGTAGTAATCGGCATCGCCCATTGCTACTCGACGGCTAACAGCTGCACACACACGGAGGGCTCCTGGAGTCGTTCTGTCGACCCCCAGTTGAGCCCCCCCGAGGCCTAGGACCAGCCTCACGGTTTGGGGCATCGGAAACCCCTCTCCTGTGGCCTTTTTTGTTCTGGGCCCGGGGCCCTGTCCGGCGTCACGCTACGCGTGATAGCGTTTTCGACGTGGGCCCCACTGGATGGAGAGCCTTCGGGCTCAGCGGCCGTAAGGCCATGTGCTGGAGGTCCGGCGTTGGGCCGTCTAGCCAGGATGGCTCAATGTCGACCGGTGGTGCCAATTTTCTCGGCTCGCATCCAGCGGAGTTGGGTTTTGCGGCGTTTTTCGTTTTGAAGCCTGTGGGTTTTATTTCCCCAACCCACTCTGCACTGCAGCCAGCAGTGTATGGGTGGGGAAGGGTACTCGCAGTCCTCCTCCCGGTGGTGTTTGCACTGCAGCCAGCAGTGTGGGCGCCATTCGGGGGGCGGTGTTTGGTGGGCCGTGGGAGAGGCCCTAGGTCCGTTGGACCGGAGTGTGGTAAGAGGCCGTACTGGCGAGCCTCTTTCGCCCTGAGCGGGTTCGCGGTGATAAGGTTCGTCCTATAGCCCGCGTTCCCGCTCTGAGAGTTTCTCCCGGGCGAGGGATGGAAACTGTCGCAGAGAGTTTAGTGGGTATGCCCCTAGGAGCACCCCAGGGGAGAGCCCCACACTACCCGGCCGACTCCCAGCGGGCGGGTGTGCATAAGGCGGCGCCGACCAACGGTGCCGACGTCGGTTCCTTCTGAGCCGGCGGCATTCTCTCTGCGTTACCAAAAAAAAAAAAAAAAAAAACTATCAGAGGGTATCTCAATAGATAAGAACATGCGCCTTCCCTACTTGAGGTCTTAGGTTGGAATTCAAGTATGCATCTCCGGGTATTTCAAATACTAAAACTGATTGTTCTTTAAGAATCATTAGGTCTCACACTGGACTGAAGAATACAAAATACACAATACCTTAATTATTCGATATTATGGACATCTTATACAAAACAGCCACAAACAAACCACCCTCACCACCCTCACTCTTACCGAGGTGTCGTAAAAGGCGACTAAGGTAAAGCTGCTGGCATGATCAACAGCACCCTGAGAAGGAAAACTGCATTTATATCAAAACCCTCGCCAACTCGTCTGCCAAGCGTGGTGAGTATGGCAATTACCCCTCATGTGATTGAGGGAGGCCCGTGCCCCAGCAGTGGGGACTTAAATGGGCTGATGATGATGATGATGATACAAAATACGAGATAGATAGATACTCTTTATTGCACATGACTGCCTCATTGGCGCAGTGGGTAGTGCGTTGCACTTTAAAGCGACGGCTGCTTTTAGGGTCCCGGGTCCGATCCCCGGGTCTGACCAAAATTCGTACCTGAGTTTTTCTGTTAAGAAACTTTCAGTGTCAACCCGGAGTCTAAAAGTTGGCGGTCTTGTACCCCCGTGACTCGGAAAGCACGTTAAGCCGTTGGTCCTGCGCCTGATCCCTCTCCGATCGTGTAACATTTGGTGTTCGGTCGGAATATGAGGGCAAGGGAATTGAGAGTGCACTTGTGATTGCGCACACACTTGAGCACTATAATGTATCCTGCGTAAGTGGCTGACAGTTGAGATTATCCGCCTTAACCGAAATCGATTGGAGGTTATTACATTATTGCACAAAATTTCCATGGGTTTCTTGGAGAAAATTAACCTTAATAATGAGACTATCGATTAGTGGAGTGAAATAGCCACAAGCACAAGCGCTAAAGATCTCTGGTACAATTCCCAAACGGGGCAATTTGTCAGAATAAGTTTTCTAAGCTGACTGAATTCATTAAGCACCACCCCGCTTTTATCATCCTACATCTAGATGAACAGTATAAATTATGTTGTGCAATTACATATACATACATTAGTACAGGCACAGTAGATATATACGCATATCTACTGTAATACAGGTTGAAGTAGAACCACTATTATCTTAAGAAAATGCAAGTATTCATGATTCAAGTCGCAGAACATAACTTGAACACGATACGCCTCGGTCTGGCATCTACCCGCAGCAAGAGTACGTTTGTCATGCTCTTCCGAACTAGTTCCACTGGGTAAACTAGGAACACAAGAACATAACAAAAGCTATCAAAGCAACTGATTAGACCTGGCAATAACGTATCTTTCAAAAGATTGGAACATTTGTATATGTATCAGTGCAGAGCAGGAAAAATGAAACGCTTCATTTGGAACATCGACTCTCAGATATATCCGTGATTAATTCCGCTCACTCAAATCATTCGGCTCAATCGGACCATTCAGCTCATTCGGATTATCTGATTATTCCGCTCATTCGGATCATTCGGCTCACTCGGATCTTCCGGCTTATTCGGCTCATCGGATCATTCAGCTCATTCGGATTATTCGGTTCACTCAAACACGAGATCCATTTAAGTCAAATGATACATTCAGATGGAGAGAGCTATGCTCGGAGTCTCCGTGCGTGATCGTATCAGAAATGATGAGATCCGCAGGAGAACTAAGGTTACAGACATAGCCCAAAGGATTGTATGCCTCAAGTGGCAATGGGCAGGGCACATAGCGAGGAGAACAGACGGCCGTTGGGGCGGAAAGATCCTCGAGTGGAGGCCACGTACAGGAAGTCGCAGCCGTGGCAGGCCCCCCACAAGGTGTTCGGAACAGTGTATCATTTGGCTGATCACTGAGTTGTTTCAGTAAAGAGTTACACACGTCTAAAACTGATCCTTTTATCCGCTTACAAATCGCAATCACAATAGCAACGGTACCTCAGTGGTTCAGAACGCACCTTTCATACGGGGGTCGTGGTTTGAATCCGAGCATGCACCTCTGGATTTTAAAACCTATTTCTACCATTAGCTCGCTCCGTGTGAGAAAATATCGTGAAGAAACCTGCACGTTTCGGATAGTTTCTGAAACGTGTAACCACGATTCAGTTGGTCGGGTTCCACTGTTAAAGGGCTGCGAAGGTCAGACGGCAGTCGCATCACTGTAATAACCTAACTCCCCAAATCCTGAATCATGGTCCAAGCGTACCCCAGGCTCCAGAGTAACCGTACAAAAATGTAAGACGCAACCGGGAATTACACGCTAAGATGAGGAGGACAATCAAATCATGTTCAGTCCTTCTTTCGCCGCCCACGGACACCTGTGGAGTCACAAGTGGATTGGGCCTGCGGTACCTCTCTCACGCAGCGAAACGCAGCACAGTACTGCTACACGCTGGTTTTCAGTGAGGCCGTGGCATGGCTGCGGTTGAGCCGGCCCATTCATTCCGAAGCTTGGCTCCCCCACGGTTAGTTACAGTACATTTACCATCAGACGAGCCGCATTCTCGTTTGCCTTATTATAGTTTTATACCTTGCATGGTCTTACAAAACTAGCTCAAACCAAGATTTCAAGGATAGCACTATCTGAGACATCATGGACCCAACAAAGGGTGTTTGTCCCCTTACATTCCGCAATGGACAGCAATTTCTCATTCGGTTAGCATATTTTTTCCTCTGTCGACATCATCGTCATCATCACCTTAAGCCGTTTTCAACCAATTAGGTGGAGGCCGCATTCAATCTTCTTCATTCTATTATATTTTGGGCAGTTGAAGTCCGGTTGTGCCCGTCAATCTTTGCTATGTCGTCTCTGCCTTTCATTTGTGGTCTTCCTATGGGAAGACCCAAAGGAATAGACCCATAGAGGCCATGAAATCAGAAAAGACCCATAGGTCTTTTCTGATTTGGCTTTCGGGCTATATGTCCCGATCATTGCCACTTGAGTTACGCCACACTCTTGACTACGTCTGCCTCCTTACGGTCCCGTTTTGTATCTTGGTGGAGTGCTTCACTAACAGGTATATTATTTAGTTCTTCTAAGCCACTTGTTAGTTCTGTCTCTAACAGTTACGCCCTCCAGTCTCCGTTCCATTGCTTTTTGAACAACTAAAAGTCTCTCAAGTCCTCTGACAACATAATATACATAAGTTTGTGAGTGCGTTTGTCCAGTGCATTGATACATGCATTTATATGCATGTATCAATGCACTGGACAAACGTAACGTAACTGTATTGTATTTGACGACCCGATTGGAACAGCGGTAGTGAACGCTACCTCCTATACAAGGGTTGCGGGTTCGATCCCCGCACAGTACAAACATTTGTGTGCATGAACATGTTTGTTTGTATTGGTCTGGGTGTTTGCTATGTATTATAAGTATGCATTTAAAAAGTGTTATATGTATATATTTGTAATCCCACTGTTGATTCTGATATCCGTAACACAGGTGCTTGAGCTACCTATGTCGGAGTCAGATCAATGTTTGTGATGTTGTGAAATATTTATTTATTTATTATGTATTTTTTCTTCTGCCTGATATTGTTACACTTGGTATTTAATTCCGAATCAAGTCGAAAAAAATCTGCGTAAGGCTTGCGGGCGGCACAGGACGGATCTGTGTGGAGAACATTGGGTGAGACATATGTCCATCAGTGGACGTCTATTGGCTGAAATGTTGATGATGAAGGCTTAAAAACTAAGCCCAACTTCTGACTACTAGTGGTAATGAAAACTTTAGAAAGCTACTAGTGAATAGACGCAAAGCTAGAAATGTTCGCCTCGCCGCGGCGCCGGCGGCAGTTATGCCTTGGCTGTACTTGACAACTGACTTGATATTTTATCGATACAGGACTGTTTTAACGAGTGAATTGTAAGTACCTACCGTATGTATACACTGTGATTTTTTAACAGTCTTAGTCACTTATCGAGGACATTATCAGTATCCCTCTTTCTCTCTTCAGTTGGGCCCTCACTGGTGAGGATCATGACTCCGTTTAATTCCGCCAACCAGTTGTCTCCATCGGTCCCGTTCTGTAGCTTCGTGGACTGCTTCACTAACAGGTACAATTAGTTCTTCTGCTATTTGGTCCAACTAGCATTTGGGACTCTGGGTCTTTTACCCTCAAATAGTTTTTTAGATTTTCCCGTTGCATTATAACTATAATGTATCAATACGGGGATTAACACGTATTTATTATGTGAAACAACATTGTGTACTTACATATTTGGCTCGACGTTTCGACTACGTTACAGCAGCCGTGGTCACGAGCGGGCACTTGAGTCCGCTTGAGTGGTCACGAGCGGACACTTACAGCAGCCGTGGTCACGAGCGGACACTTGAGTCCGCTTAAGTGGTCACGAGTGGACACTTGAGTCCGCTCGTGACCACGGCTGCTGTAACGTAGCCGAAAAGTCGAGCCAAATATGTGAGTACACAATGTTGTTTCACATAATAAATATCGTGTTAATCCCCGTATTGATACATTATACTTTTACCCTCGATTATACCAGCCACCATAAGGCGTACCAAATTGCTGGTGTTCTTTGGTACGACATGAAACAAATACTGCAGTATTCGTTGTAGGCAGGTGGTGGATAAACGAGGAGTATTTGCTTTATTTAGTTACTTAAGGCATTCTACACCATCACCACATCTCAAAAGTCATTATTCTCAAAGTCGGTTGTACACTATTAATGCAACCTAAAATATTTAAGTGACTGGGCCTTAAGGCGCATTTTATGATTGTGAGATGTCATCATCAATCACATCACAATCACCGTCATCATCAATCAAAGACAGCAGTCGGACTGACGTAGAATTGTAAGAAAAACTTTTTTTATGTCCCTTAATCATAACTGCCAGGAAATAACGCTGCAGGCAAACTGTTTCTCAGAGTTGGGGTACAGATATTTTCAAATATATCTTAATATTTGACAAAAAGTTACTTTTAACACAACACTTTAAGGTGTAGGTACTTTCATTCGATTATTTTTTTCTCGAACAACAAATTAAAATATAAATAAATAGATAATGCACGCAAAAAAATCGACAGTCTACGGGTGGGACACGAACCCATGATCTTTTGCTACCGAGCAACTGCTTTACCGACTAAGCTTCGGTAGCTTGGTATGTCGACGAATTTTATAAGTCCGACCCGAAGACTGTCGAAAAATTTTTAAGTGTTTTATTTACTTAAGAATAAATTGCGAAAAATTGCCATAAACAAAAAAATGAAAATGAAAATATACCTTGGCGTATATAATCATACACTTGTATTTTGTTAAATACTCAGACACTTTTGGTATGTTTGAATGCTAAGATATATTTGAAGCCAACGTACGTGGTAGAAAGTTCCATGGGAAAAGCATAGTGCAATCTATCTTAATGATCAGAATGGAAGGATATTCGATTGCATGTAGTACGATGTAAAAATTCAGCTGCAGGAAGTAGATCGAGCAGTTCCCGAGAGCACTTCCCGTGACAGGTAATGGACGTGGTATGTCGGTAATGGTTTTCAGTTTTAAGAGACCTGCGGAGGTCAGTTCCAATTTATTCAATTCGAGGAAAGCTTCGCCATTCCTCGGAGATCTAGCTATCTCTGTCGCGCCACCAGCGGCTTTTGCGAGTACATGCGAGCAGAAACAGCATAATGGCTGTTTGAAATTAGTAGGTAAGAAAATTGTGTGTATTCGCTAATGCCAAAAATGATGAACTTGATTTTGTTTTGATTTTCTTTAAAACATTATATAACTAGACAAAACAAGCTGTGTCTCTGTTAAATTTAGATAATGATTAATTGCGTTTTGAATACAAAACCAATAGGCAGAAAATAGATCGTAAACGTCGTAAAATTTACGAAATGTAATCGCATAATATATTTTTAAGTGGGTAAATATTTGTAAGATAATGTTTTAACACCGATATAGATAAATACTTCCTTAATCCGAGTAACAGAAATTAAACGTCGAGATATTCTCAAATTGCAAATTATTTTGGTATTACGTTTGTATGAGAAATAGGTGCGTTGTTTGCCATATCAAATTGATTTTGAACCGAACAACACATTCATGTAACTTCTTATACATTTGATTGACCTAATTTACGGGTATCAGATATGGAATGTTTATCTAAGACATCGAAATTGTTTTTCTAATTGTGTTTTATTTTTGTGTCATGCCAATTGCACGAGTGTATGTCACTGTTGTTTAACATGACAACAGCTGAAATGATGACGATAATGATATTATCGTCATCATTTCAGCCAAAGGACGTCCACTGCTGGACAATAGGCCTCCCTCAATGTTCTCCACACAGATCGGTCGCCGCCAGCATCCAATGGATTCCCGCTACCTTCAACAGATCGTCGGTCCACCTCGTGGGGGGCGCCACGGTTGTGACTTCCGTTCTGCTGTACGTTTGGTCAACTAACAACAATATAAATAATTATGTCAATGCACATACTTTGAGGCTTCCACATACCGTGATTTTGCGAATCATAGCAGAAGTTGACCGGGAAGTGCATAGAAGACGAAACTTACCTGAAACAATTAAGAACAACAAATTATTATATCATCATTATTGTAGTATAACTACACTATGGGTTAAACGAAAACACAGGATCCAATAAGTTGGTACATAGCACATTGGGTACAAGCGCAAACTACAGATTAGTTACGTGTTTAAGAGTGCGTCGGAGCCGTTCAAATTTCATTCGCGGCGAGCTTCGCCGTTCCTCCGACATCTCGCTATCCGTGTTGCACCATGGCGACCCTTCTATGTGAGTAGAAACAGCTATTGTTTGAAATGAGTAAGAAAATTGTGTGCATTTGCGAATACCAAAAATGTTGAGTAAATCTTGATCATATTTTGATTTCCTTGACTGTGTGACTAGGCACTACTAGTAAGCTTTGTCTCTGTTAAATTTTGATAATGAATAATTGTGTTTTTAATAAAAAAAAAGACAGAAAATAGGTCGTTAACGTCGAAAAATTTACGCAAAATTTAAAATGTGATCGCATATATTTTAAGTTAGTAAATATTTTTTAGAGCAGGTGTTGCCGAGACATAGATAAATACTTCCTTAATCCGAGTAACAGCAATGAAATGTCGAGATATCCTCAAATTGCGAATTATTTCGGTATTACGTTTGTATGTTAAATACGTTCGCCGAACCCTTAAGTTGATATACAGACGGAGTTACGTGGAGTTACTCTTGTTGAACTTTAGGCCGTCCTTATGTCTGAGACAAAAGTGCTATTTTTGCACTGCGAGAGGCACCTCGGACTGACGCCGTCCTGTATCTACATATTTATGTCACCGCTAAAATGAAAACCTATGTTACTATAAATAGCATTTTTACAAACGCATTTTTACGGTTCCGTAGCCAAATCGCAAAAAACGGAACCCTTATAGATTCGTCATGTCTGTCTGTCCGTCTGTCTGTATGTCACAGCCATTTTTTTTCGAAACTATAAGAACTAAACTATTGAAACTTGGTAAATTGATGTATTTTGTTAACGCATTACGATTTTTTTCACAAAAATAGGAATTTTTTTTTGGGGGGTTCCCCATTGATAGAACTGAAACTGAAATTTTTTTTTCATCAAACCCATACGTGTGGTGTATCTATGGATAGGTCTTTAAAAATGATGTTGGGGTTTATAATTTTTTTTCTAAACCTAATATTTTGCGCTGACCTCTGCCCCTCTAACTTCTTTATTAAAAGAATAATAACACTAAAAAAATTTATGATATACATTACCATAAAAACAAACAACAAAAAATTGGTTTGAACTAGAACTAGTAAGTCGTTTTTTTCATACGTTATAAACCGCAATTTACCTTCCGTATATCTTACTTGCTGCTACGGAACCCTTCATGGCCGAGTCCGACTCGCACTTGGCCGATTCTATCTCACTATTTCATAAGCGATCACTCGTCAAACTGTCAAACTATTAAAGATATCGTTGATTGCTTTTGCTATTCTTCTCGTTTTGGACCTTCTGCTCCTCATCTTAGCGTGTAATTCCCAGTTGCATCCAAAGCTGTCGCTTCGGATCCCTGGGTACGCTTGAACCATGATTCCGGGATTCGGGAAGTTTGGTAAAAAAATTCAAAGAAGCGACTGCCGTCTGTATGTATTATAAGTATGTATTTACAAAAGAAAAGTATTATTATGTATATATTTGAAATCCCACTGTTGATTCTGATATCCGTAACACAGGTGTTTGAAGCAACATATCTGTGCGTCCTGTGAATGTGTATCTGTGCGTCCGTGCAAAAAAATCCTCCATTTTTCCGTCTGATCAGACAGAATAATAGAACTCATTTTTAGTGATGAAGTATCAAGAAGGAAATCAAATTCGATTTAAGTCGACTTGTACCACTTTTCACAGGATGCACAGATTTATTCAACAAACAAAGATCATAAAATGAACGGAATCATACATTACATTATAATGAGGTACCTTTACAAACACAACGTATTAACAGGAGAATTTCTCTGCGATATTATGTATCGTTAGATCTGGGACAAGACAATGGAATGGAACACATATAAAATCTTTATTATTTATATATACATGTGGGACATGGAATGATAAGGCCGAATTGCATGAATAAACATTTTATTCCCAAAAAAGAAAAAACCAAACTTATTGTCTAAGTGCCATTACAGAAGAGAGAAAACAAGTGCCTGCTAGAAATATGAAGATCGGCGTCTCTTTCTACCTCTTTCACACCTACAGTCACACACACCTCACCTGTCTCGCTCACTCTTACTTTCAACTCATTCATTCTATCATCTCCTTCATTCATCTTCAGTTCGTTCTTAATCATTCGCTGCGTTCACTCAATAATTAATAAACAATATTTCATTAGGCTGCGTTCGTCAACATTTTACTCCTACATACATCTTAGGACACCTTATTCTTTAAACCGTTATTTTTTTTTGTTTACATCCCGAAAACCTCATAATAGGTATCGTAAATGAATTCCGTTTAAAGTACAAAATAAGCGAAAAAACAATCAGCTGTTCCATAAAAAATGGAATATCCATCCGGAAATAATGTACGGAACAGCTGATTATAGAATCAATAGATGGATTTTATGACGTCTTTTCAAAGCACTACATACTCTTAGTGCTGTTTTTTAAAATGGCCGGAACACATTAGCGATCTCTCTGATTTCGCGGATGTTCATGGGCGGCGCTGATTACTTTCCATCAGGTGACTCGCTTGCTCGTTTGTCCGCCTCTAGTATAAAAAAGCAAAGGTATAGCCTTTGCTTTTAAAACCTTAGGCGGGGAAGTTCATGCCTGTGAAACCGGATTCCGCGCGAGCGAAACTGCCAGCGATCGCTAGTTAAAAATAAACCACTGTGGAACACAATGAATAATCTGTATGTTAAAATGTAGTGCTCTTTTTTATTATGAATTATGATGATACCGGAATTACAACGGAATGGACAACATTTCAAAATTGCTATGCTCTGAAACAAAAAATACCAATTCATTATTTACTTTTCCGCTGCTCGAATATGTATTTATTCATTTTTTATATTGCTTATTTACTGAGAAAAAAATTATAAACTAAAACACGTAGGATGACGTCATCGGACGGCAGAATGTAAAATATTTCTTTACTTAGCACATTATAGTTTTAAATTTACGAAATGCCAAACCCATGACATGCAACTGTCAAAAAAAAGACAACTTGTCAACGTTGAATGAATGAATGACGTTGACAATGTTGACACTAGTATTATTTACCTTTGACAATAGTACCTTTTTTTTATTAAAACAATGATAAGCAAAGGAATATCGCTGTATTCAGCCGTCCGATGACTTCATTTGGCGCTTACGTCTATTTAGAATATAAAGAATTTAAATAATTATTTTATGCATGAAAATGGACAAATTTTGAAAAAAGAAAAAATATAGGTCTGTTCATTTTATGTCTATTATCATATAAAAAAACAATATGGACATGTTAAAAATATGAAATGTTGTCCATTGGCTCTCCCACGGTCAAAACATTAACAATACAGTCATCTTTTGTCAGCTTTTGTCAAATACTTAAATATTTTTGGAAAGTTTGAACGCTAAGATATTTTTGAAGCTTATTGGAGACGTTGATCACTTATTACCAAGGATACATAAAACCAGAATGTATAAGTATTTTCCTTTTAGCAAATTAGTAGGTATAAGAGGAATATAAAGAAGCTTAGCTCCCCATTGTCTATTTTCCCCGTATAAACACATAAATGGGATCCCATCGCTTTACTGTCATGTTGTTAACAATAAAGCGATGGACTGTGTTTCATTTTTATGGCACTTTTATAGCTTTTCGATAATGTTGAGGCGGCCGTTTCACGACCCTGATATTATTGGGTTATGTTACATGTTCATTTATAAAGCTAAACAATTTGTCTTATGTCTTACTTTTCGGCTTTTTTAACCCCCGACGCAAAAACGACGGGGCGTTATAAGTTTTAAGTTTTAAGTTTGACGTGTCTGTGTGTGTGTGTGTGTGTCTGTCTATGGCTTCGTAGCTCCCGAACAAATGAACCGATTTTGTTTGATTTTGTTTTTTTTTGTTTGAAAGATGAATAAGAAGGGAGTGTTCTTAGCTATGTTGAATAAAAATCAATCCAAAATGGCCGCCGTCACAAAGACATGGATTTTATGTTTTAACACAACTCCCACAATATGGGTATCATATAAAAGGGCTCGAGTAGCAGAATATATTTATTGTGACAAATATTAAATCCAAGATGGCCGCTGTCAGAAAATGACAAAGAACCTATTTTTTTTTGTCGGGGGTTTTTTAAAATTTCAATTTTTTACTGAAGAATTAAATACTGAAATACAGACTGACTGACCGAAACTGTAATAAAAAGTGGCGATCTATTTCCCAATAAGGGCACATAATAAAAGATAAGGGACCGCCACCCGGAATGCGAAGGTTGTGGGTTCGGTTCCCGCCGGAACACGAGATAAAATTTTCAAGTGCTTTTACTTACGTCATACTTGTGAACAGGTGCCACCTTTGGGTACTGGTCTGTTTCGGTTTACCTTATAATATTTATTTTATTATTTTCTTTATTTTATTTTGTGTTACAATTAAACATCAATGGCGTGGTATGATGATGACACAACATTGTGTGAAAGTTTGGCAATTAAAAAGAGTAACTAGCGAGTTTCTTGCCGGTTTTACTCGACCAGAAACAACTTTCCGAGCCGGTGAATAGAATCGCATTATATTTATTTAGTTTTTAGGATATTTACTTAAAAGATTTTATTCAGCGTCATAACACACCTGATTACCTATCTATTTGGAACTGCCGGGATTGGACATCCATTGGATATCTATTCATTTCGCGTTATTTTGTTCTTATGTTTGTTTTTTTTTCATTTGTATTAGTATCATCGACGAGCACATAGGTACCCAAAATGTTTCTCTTGAATGATTACCCAACAGCTTTTTTAAACGTCGTGTTGTGCACCCACCTACGTAAACCTACGACACGTAATATTCGATGGTTAGTGTTGCAAAATACACTAGACCAGCGTCCGTAGCACTCACTCAGCTGGTCTCACTAAAAATCAGCGGCATGCCCTTTGTTTGGGCTATGACTTGAGCTTAATGAGGGCCATTTAAACTAGTTTCTCTTTAATGATTACCCAACAGCTGTTTTATACGCCGTGTTGCGCACCCACCTACGTAAACCTACGACACGTAATATTCGATGACCTGTGTTGCAAAATACACTAGACAAGCGTCCTTCACTCAGCTGGTCCCACTGAAAACCAGCGTTTGTTTGGGCTGTGACTTGAGCTGAGTGAGGGCCATTTATTCTAGACGTCATAACACACTATTCATTTGGCACTTCCTGAACATGATTGAATATATTTTTGTTTTTATTTACATGTATTTTCAATTGTTTTCTGTTTGTGCCAAATTGTGTTTACAACTGCTGTATGTCCTGTGTTGTGATGTCTATAATAACAAATGTTTTCTTTCTTTCACTTGGCAACCATTACTCTTCTTATGCTATGTTACTTGAGCGGGGCACTCGCCGCTATTTTATTTTTGTAGAAGCTGATTCTTCCGACTTAAAGTGGTCACTTTTGGCGGCGCCTTATCTGTGCATACCAACCCATCCGCTTTCCTCCAGGGAGAAGATGGATGCGTATTTGGTTGACATCTCCTCCTCCTTGTCAACCTTCTGCAAGCGCTTGCGATCTTTTTCATGTAGACGTTCAGCTGCCTCTTTCTCACAGAAAGAGGCAACGTCGTATAGGCCCGTACGTCTGCTATCGTCAGCCAAACTAGGTACATAATATACTTAAACTTGCAAGCGAAACGTCTCTCTTTTTGCACGTACCATCTCATGAAGAGTGTCAACGTTTGTTTAGTCGTGTCACCGCAAACTTCAGTTTACTGCGAATTAATACAGTGCCACGATTAATTTAAAATACAGATTCCTGCGAAATACACATGGGTTTTACCATTATTTAAAATGCGCATTCTCCAACCCCCGTTCTCTATTCAAATAAAAATACCCTATTGGTTATTTGATTTTTTTTGCGGTTTAAGTTGGGAATTCAAATACAAAATCCATCAAATTCAACTCTGCATAACGGTTCAGTTATTGAATACTTTTTACTGTAGTGTTGTAGAGCAGCTATCGATTGTTTTGAAAACTATTTATTTCGATATAGGCACTATATAATATTAGCCTTTCTACCATTATTGTCTGTCTTTCATTAGTTCCCACTTTTACCACGTGCCAAATAAAAAGAGACACTAATGAATTTGCCAAGTTTGTGTCGGGCCACGCGCAATGTAGGGTTCCGTAGTTGTCCATGATAGAAGTCATAGAGTAACATATATACTGAGAATAGAAGTCACCTAATATGGAGTTTGCGGTGTCGAAATGTTAAAAAAATATGTCCTCCGACCGCGCGCGCTTATTATAAGTTAGTATTTTCAAATCCAATTCCAAACTTGACACATTATATTTAATCAGCAATACCATCAAAACAGAGCTGACTATCGGTAGTACAAAACTATCCATAGTATGGATAGTTTTTGATACATTTTATTAGAAAACAATACTATCGATAGTATCGATTGGACATTAAACAATCGATAATATCGATAGTATTAGCTTTATCAATAGTATTGATCCAATTTCAATATCAATACTATCGGTAGTATCGACTATATGTATTGACAACCTGTAATACTATCGATAGACTATCGATACTATTGATTTTACTTTATTTATTTATTTATTTTACTATCTATATTCTATCGATAGACTATCGATAGTGGACTATCGATAAGCAACATTAATTGTGATTACCAGACTTCCTAAATCCTGAATCATGGCGTACCCTGGGCTCTAGAGGGACAGCTTTGGACGCAACCGGGAACTGCACGCTAAGATGAAGTGGAGGCACCATCGAATATTTGGTGTATTTTCTCATTTTAACCGTAGAATCCACGCTCATGTATCGGCATGCATGGCCTGGCTCGATCGGAATGATACCACGTCCTCACAAATAACCACGAGACCACCGAGATGTTTTTACGCCGTGAGTGAGGGTACCGGACGGAGGCCTTATCGGATGGGGGCGGGGGGACTTAAAAGGTTTATTTATTGATTAATATTTGATTTATTGCAAAATTTTGTAACAATATACAAACTTAATATCAGCGATAACGTTGCCAGCGAACTTGTGACTCAACTGGTATCATGCGTATGAGCTGCGGCAATCGGTTACCATCAGAGGATTGGTCTGCATTTCTGCCGCTTATCTCAAAAAATAATTCCAAGTAGAAAGCTTATAAAGGGATTTATTTGTTCCACCTTTATCGCACGAAACGATAAATACAATAGTCGAACTTATTTTACTAAGAACTTTTTACTATATACACAAATATTTACAAAAAATATATATCCCCAAATCGTTGCCCACAGGCAACGTGCCCATGAGACAGCGTATTTCCTTTCTGAATGGCCAAACTGCGTTGGCACAGAAATACGCTAGCCCTCCTGTCACCCGTAGCGTGAACCAGACTCTGGGTTAGTTCGCGGTAGTATATAAATAAAAACCCTAATTAGACTTCGTTCAACTGCGCTCTAATTGCCCGCACTCAAAGACGCCAAACAATGGACAACATTTCATATTTTTTTATCGTCCATATTGTTTTTTTATATGAAAATAGACATAAAATGAAAAGACCCATATTTTTTCTTTTTTCAAAATTTGTCCATTTTCATGCATAAAATAATTATTGAAATTCTTTATATTCTAAATAGACGTAAGCGCCAAATGACGTCATCGGACGGCTGAATACAGCGATATTCCTTTGCTTAACATTGTTTTAATAAAAAAAAGGTACTACTGTCAAAGGTAAATAATACTAGTGTCAACATTGTCAACGTCACTCAGTCATTCAACGATGACAAGTTGTCTTTTTTTTGACAGTTGCATGTCATGAGTTTGGCATTTCGTAAATTTAAAACTATAATGTGCTAAGCAAAGAAATATTTTACATTCTGCCGTCCGATGACGTCATCTTACGTTTTTTAGTTTTTAATTTTTTTCGCCTCGGGTACTGGCGGATAGCCCAATACAAGTGTCTATGACAATTTACTGGGTAGACTCGGCCACTCAATGTAACACAGACTATTAAATAAATAAATAAATATTTCACAACATCACATACATTGATCTGACTCCGAGATAGGTAGCTCAAGCACCTGTGTTACGGATATCGGAATGAACAGTGGTATTACAAATATATACATATAGTACTTTTCTTTTGTAAATACATACTTATAATACATAGCAAACACCCAGACCAATACAAACAAACATGTTCATGCACACAAAATGTTTGGACTGTGCGGGGATCGAACCCGAACCCTTGTATCAGAGGCAGCGTTCACTACCACTGTTCCAATCGGGTCGTCAAGCTATTGCAATAAATGTTTTTTTTTCAATTCGATATAAGTTAACTTGTACCACTTTTCACAGGACGCACAGAATTCGTCACTGCGTTCAACGCATTAACTTAATTATGGAAAGTCTTTATGCGTATTAAAATAAGTGTCAATATTTTTTAAGTAACCATTTATGTTAATTGGACGTCTCTGTGTGCGGCAGTAAAAGTTTTCCTGTAAACCCTACATCTAATAAAAAGAGCAACCTACTCAGCACCAACGCAGCCCTTGAACATTGCGGACGCAACTTAAAATTAGCCTAATCCAGAGACAGAGAGCAAAGCCACAGAATAAACATAGCTAATATGTAAGCAGTAAGACCACTGATGTAGCAGGCGGGCCGGAGGACAATAAACTAATCAGCACATAGTAAAAATCAATGAGACAACTTCACATACATTGTTCCCAAATCCTGAATCTTACTTATTTTTTATGAGCTCGTCTGCCCCCTAGATGAGCAGACGGATCACCTCAAGGTAAGCGATCACCGCCGCCCTTGGATACCTGCGACACCAGAGGAGTCACAAGTGCACTGCCAGCCTTTTTAAATACGCTCTTTTTTTGGAGGTTTGCTGGTCGTATCGGTCTGAAAATACCGAAGGCGCTTTCCATAGTCTTGTTGTATGAGGTCTAAGCATACCGTTAGTCCCAAAGCGACAGCTTTGTGCCTTGTTTCCCTACGTGAGTGAGGTACCGGAGGCCTTATCCAGGGGAAAGGGGGACTCAAAGGTTGGCAGCGCACTTGTGACTCAACTGGTATCACACGTATGCAATCGGTTACCTGTCAGATTATTGGTCGCTTCTCTCCACTTATCCCAAAAAATAATTTCAAGTAGAAAGCTTATATAGGAATTTATAAGCACTTTATTGCACTGTGTGTGCACAGGCGTCGCGAGTGTCCATGGGCGGCAGCAGTCGCTTACCATCAGGTGATCCGTCTGCTCTTCTGCCACCTTTCACATAAAAAATACCTAGCATAAAACCATTTTCAACATTTTGAACAAATGTTTGTAAACATTAACAGAAGGTGGCAACATCTTTCGGCTTTATGTCAGCATCTTTAGATGCGCACGTTCGCGAACAGCACTGGTTCGTTCTGTTATACTACCAGCAAACTTTTTACTGTGGTAAAGTCCTCGGAACTACAATAACGCAAATAATCCGACAAACAGCTCCATCCCTGGCGGAATGCTTGTCGAGTAAATAAAGGCATCGCGCCTTAAGCCGCCGAATCTCCTGAAAAATGCAGGAATTACAACGCCCGAACAAATGGCGGGCGCATTTCTCACAGCTGGGATGTTTCCCGGCAATTTCGTGTCAAAAATGTTGTGCGTGTCTATGCTTAAGTAACTTAATTACGTATGTAGGTGAAGAAACTTCTTTTTTATAATATGTGATATACTTAATAGACGAGCAGATGGATCATCTGATGGCTAGCGCCTATAGTCAACACCATAGAGTAACATTTATATACTGAGATCGAGGCATTAGTCAGCTTGCCTGTGCTACTGCCATCTAGAGGAAAACTACCAATACTCAACGGCTATGTAGTACGCTCACCTTCGAGAATCAGTAAGGAAGCCGGACGATTAAATAAAATTTTATCAGGAGGTCTTTGTTTCGGAAATACGCTTTACTAGCGCGATGTAAAAATGCACAGTGACATCTACCAAAACAACGCCGAATCATCTGCTTGATTGCTTTTTAAAGCTACATCCGCTTTTTACAAGCTCCATCTAACGAAATCCGCTGAACTATTTCATCTCATTTATCATACTAAGATAAAAACTACCAAGTGAAATGACCCTGGACAACACGACTGGAATAGTGCGTACATGAACCCGCGAACCGCGACACCATTCGAGTCACAAGTGCGCTGCCAACCTTTGTTTAAACCCTGCGAAACACAGCCCACTTCTGCTTTACGCCGGTTTTCCTTGATGATATATTTCAGATGACAGATAGTTACATTTAGACTACAGTTGAATTTGAACTTGTCTTTATCTCTGTAGCAATCGTTACCATGGGTAAAACAGATTTAATAAAACCACGTTCCGTTTTTAATCTAAAAAAAAAATTAGTCACTCGACTTAACAACATGATCTATATCGATAAAATGGACTTAAGTTACCTTATTGATTTGTTGTAAATACTTTTACTTTACGAGTTCATTTTCATCGCTAAACAAAAAAGTTTTCCAATTAATTTAACGCATCAAATCAGCTATAAAAAACGCTCTAACAAAAACTTAAAGATTTGAACAGAAATAGAACAAAAAATCAATTAAGCGATTCCAACACGAACAAAATTTAAAGCCTACCAACAAAACTGATTAAATCATGAATATCACGGAAAATGCCGGTCCAGGACAAAACGTACCTTGTAAAAAGGCTTTTTTTATCAAAATGACTTTTCGTTTCAAAGGTATGACAATAATGAGACAAAAGGAGGTGTGAAATGAGTTACTGATTTCGTAAATGCGTCAAACGTTACAATATATTTTTTAAGGTAGGTGGGTATTTTGGATTCTTAGTAACTAGGTCTGATATTTATTTCTATTTATTAGGGTATCGATTTTAATATGATCTGATAAGAAACACAAGCTTAAGGCGACGGCGACGGATTAGCTACTAAACCAGATCTAGTTTAAACATTTTCGGAGCGGGAGTCTCTAAACAAAAATGTATACTATTTATTTTTGCTCTTGAAATTTGGATTAACGCCATAAGTGGCCGTTTTAGGCGGTAATTCAAATTTTTAGTGCAAAAGCAGACGCAAAAGTTGGGTATAAGTATTAAATAAATAGTGTAAGTGTTTTCGGAAAGGCTGCGGCATCGAAATTGCCGCTATATCATCTTTAGTTGCTAACGATTTAAATCAATAGGCGTGACTAGTGTGCCCTACCCGTCACCTTAAGAATTTATTTTATAACAGTAGGGTTTCCTCTCCATTTTTTTTTACAACGTAGCTAGTCTTAAAACTACACATATTATTTTATTATACCTTCATACAGTAGTAAACTTTTCCTCGTACTGCAGGATAGCGGGCCCGGCGAAGCGTCAAAAGAAACTTTGATGCCAGCCAGGTGATTTAAAGTTATCGACATTGCTCACCAGATTAGCAAGCTCAAGTGGCAGTGGGCTGGCCATATTAGCCGCAGAACCGACAACCGATGGGGTAAACGAGTTCTGGAGTGGAGACCGCGTCTTGGCAAACGTAATGTAGGGCGCCCTCTGGCTAGGTGGGAGGACGATCTGCGCAGGATGGCTGGCAAAAGCTGGATGCGAAAAGCCATGGATAGATCACAGTGGCGAACAATTGGAGAGGCCTACTTCCAGCTGTGGACTGCGATAGGCTGATGATGATGATGAGGTGATTTAACTTCCAGACGTAATTGAGTCGACATTTAAATTTAGGGATTTGATCCATTCTGTCAATCAAGAGAGGTTCGCAGCGCACTTGTGACTCCACTGGTGTCACGGGTGTAAATGGGTGGCGGCAATCGCTTACCATCAGGTGATCCAGCTGCTCTTAACACAATATAAAAAAAAATCGACATTCCAATCTTAGATATTTGGAATATCGGCACTTTGCACTTTCGCCACCTTATTAAAAATCACAGTCTTAAGTACCTTACTAAAACTCATGCCATCTCGTTCCAAATCGCAATGTTAAAAGGGGCAGGCATGAGTCTAGTTTCGGAACTTTTCTTAGACCGTCTTTTGTAATAAGGCGGTCAGTGTCTTGAACGAAGGCATTTTGTTTGTGTTGCTATAACTCCCTTCTTTCCTTCCTTTCGTGAGCGGGCACACGATATGCCGCAGGGTCTCCCGCAGAATATCAGCGTCGCGACGTGTCAGCAATGACACGGCGCGACTAATGCTGAGCGGGCGCCTACTAGCACAATGTTAACCTTTTTTTTTATATATTGTGTTCTTTTTGTTTTGTTAATACTGATTATTTTTTTTAATTGTTTATTGTATGTGTTGTTCTTTGTGCCAATAAATGTTTTATTCATTCATTCATTCCTTTTGATCATAGTTACGAGATGAACTTTCGCTTTTGCGATACGTATCCGATGCGGAGTTGCAGCTGCTGCGTTGTTTTTTTTGTGATAGGTGGTAGACGAGTAGACGGATCGCCTGATAGTAAGCGATTGTCGCCGCCTCTAGACACCCGCGTCACCAGTGGAGTCACAAGTGCGCTACCAACTTTTAAACCCCCCTTCCCCCAGATTGGCCCTCCGGTACCCTCACTCAGGCAGCGAAACAGTACAGTGCTGCTACACGCCGGTTTTCTGTGAGGCCGTGGTTTCACTCCGGTCGAGCCGGCCCATTCATGCCGAAGCGTGGCTCTCCCACGGTGTTTTATGACCAGAGGCCTTACCATGAGTTTGAAATACTATCCTCGCTATCCAAAACTATTGCTCTGTCTCTTTCACATGCACCGCAATGAAAGAGACAAAGCGATAGTTTTCGATAGCGAGAACAGTTATTCAAACTCATGGTAAGGGTACAGGTGTCATCGGCGGCGGCGGCAATCGCTTACCACCGGGTAATCTGTCTGCTCGTCTGCCATCTATATGAAAAATGAACAACGGAATTACCTCCTCACTGAAGCTCACCAGTGTGAAAAATGTTTTTCCATAACGAACATCGTGAAGTGTCTGTTCATTAGCCGCTGCCGACCGAACACTTGACACTTGTAGTGATAGCAGAGAAATAACAGTAGGTACATCTGTATTGTTTTAAACTTTTATGGTCACTAACATTAGAACAATTTGTAACGAGATTTATGACATATACCTTATATTTTTGAGCTTCCGATATTTAAGCGCTGCTGCAAGCGCCATGGTCACGGTGTAACTGATTTTTTTTTGCGGGTAAGATGTTAATGGCAAACATAACCCTCCCTCGAAGTCTTTACTGCGTTCGCCTTCGGTACCACTGTTCAGAGACTCACAATTTCTCTCACCTGTTCTCGACAGATAACGCTCATAGTATCTGCCCGCGAAATGACATGTTCGGCCTTAATCCTAAACTAGCAATTTTGATTATTGCGAGATAACGTTAGTTCTTAATTTTTTATTACAAATCCTTGACTAACCATAGACCACTTAGTACCGCAGGATAGTGTCGGAATTGGTCGAATCATTTAATAATTCGTTCAGTGACGTTTCGTTTTACATTATCTTGTTTTTGTTGTCTGTTGTTTTAAAAATTTGTTTAGGCAACAATAAATTACAATATTATATTAGGTAAGGTGTCCAAGTAATATGATTAGGAATTGCTTCAATTTTTGAGATTAAATCCAAAAAAATAAGTTGACTACTTTTTACAAATAGCGTACCGTAAAACGGAATAAACTGTCACATGGACAAGCTTTCATTGTCACTGAATCGATATTTTGAGGTTATTATTTTAGTACTCATTTTAAACTAGGAGTCCGGGTGGTTTAACATAAGCATTATAGTTGATATACTAACTAACGTTAACTTCATCATCATCATCATAATTTCAGCCAGTAGACGTCCACTGCTGGACATAGGCCTCCCCTAATGTTCTCCACACAGATCAGTCCTGTGCCGCCCGCATCCAATGGATTCCCGCGATCTTCACCAGATCGTCGGTCCACATTGTGGGGAGCCTGCCACGGTTGCGATTACATGTACGTGGCCTCCACTCGAGGACCTTTCCGCCTCAACGGCCGTCTGTTCTCCTCGCTATGTGCCCTGTCCATTGCCACGTTAAACTTAGTTTTCTAATAATGTTTATTCTAGTTCATCCATTATTTGTAGTATTAATCCACTATTTATTTTAAACCACGTTTTGGAATAAGAGGGCTTTAGTTATACGGTTTTTAAATTTTTGTATCTCACTATCTTGCCACAAACTATTCTAACAGTACTTCTGCCCTCATTTCTTTACGGGACTTCGTTTCGCTATCTGTTCTAAATTTTACCAATAGATGACGCTTGGTGTTGATTGTATCGCGTAATTGTTTTGTCTTTTCTGGTTACCGTCTTTGCATCTCTTTTTATAGATTTACTAGCTCTCTGCTAACATTCTTTTCTCGCGAGTGCTGAAAGATGTTTGTCCTTAGTAAAATAGCTGAGGTCACCAGAATCTTACTTTCCTCAGTAGGTGTAGTGCCATCTTTACTCGCGAGCGATGTTCGAAGCTCGCATTGTTACAGAAATATTGCGTGCGATAGTTGAATGAATTATAACTTTAAAATATAGTTCATCAGCCAGAGGATTTGTAGTTTATCATGAAGTCACAGCCGTGGCAGGCCCCCCAAAAGGTGGACCGACGATCTGATGAAGATCGCGGGAATCCATTGGATGCGGGCGGCACAGGACGTCTATTGGCTGAAATGATTATGATGATGATAATATGGTTCATCCCACAGTCGAGTCGTGCGAGACAAAAAGGTTTATTAGTGTAAAAATCTGCTGAAATATACAAAATGGATCCCACACTACATTACGGTAAACATTTTATGGATGAGCAAACATTTTCTAGTTTTTAATCATGTATGAAACAACAGTAGGTGTATTGGAATTCTTCATGTCTATTAATAGGGAATAATTTTCAGCATTAAAATGACAAAAATATGACGGGTGGTTTAGATTCGACACATCACATAAATTGTACTGGTCCCAAACTAAGGTTTTCCCTTGTACTATAAAACTACGAACAACAAAGGTACCACCAACACTCACCCAACACAAATTATCTCTTTCATCAACAAACATAAAATGAATACACTAATCTTAACAAAAAAAAATATTATAAAAAAATAAAGGAAAAGTTAAACAATTTGAACCAATGGCGATACCTTGAAGGTAGCGGCGACGGAGCCAACAATAAATCAAGTAAATGCGAACATTATCCAAAAATATTGCTTCTCGAGGTGCTTTTAGATGTAATTGGTATTGCTTGCTTCCTGGGTTATTCATCGAGATCTGATTTGCGAGGCAGTCCTTAAGTTACATATTCATCTGAAATTGACGCCATTATTTTAAAATATATCGATGACACAGTCGGCCTCTTCTTAAAAAATGACACTTTTACGTATTTAAGGTTTAAAATCATGCAATTTCGTAGAAATGTTGGATTTGAGTTATCCCAGGTCACTCAAATCTCATCTCGAAGAATGACCCTTCTACGAATTTAGCTTGGCACTGGCATTTTGATGACTCTTTAGTACAATAGCCCATCGGATAAATACATTTTGACCCAGAGAATGCGTCACGCATTTTTTTTTATGATATAGGTGGCAGGCGAGCCGACAGATCACCTGATGGTAAACGATTACCGCCGCCCATGGACACCTGCAACACCAGTGGTGTTACAAGTGCACTGCTTACCTTTTAGAAAGAAAGAAAGAAAATATTTATTATTATAGACATCACAACACAGAACATATAGCAATTATAAACAGAACACAATTTGGTACAAACAGAAAACAAAACATAAAACAATTAAAAATACATAAAAATAAAACAAAAGGAAAAAAAAAAAACAAAACTATATTCAATCATGTCCAGACAGTGCCAAATGAATATAATGTTGTGTTATGACGTCTAGTATAAATGGCCCTCACTCAGCTTATGTCACAGCCCAGTTTGTCTGGGCCATGACGCTGGTTTTCAGTGAGACCAGCTGAATGAGTGCCACGGACGCTTGTCTAGTGTATTTTGTGTACCTAACGTGTATGTGTAATGTGGGTATATATATCTACTAAGAAGAAAATATCAAATAATAATGAGATCCATACTGAGGTACATACTGAGATACATACTGAGATACATAATGAGAAACATACTATTAAATTATTATAATGAATAAATAGGAGTGTGGGTATCTACAGTTTAAATATAAAATTATTACGGCTAACAAATCAAAACAACTTCTAGCCCCTTTAACTTTTTAATGCCCCTTCCCCTGAATTAGGCCTCCAGTACCCTCACTCCCGCAGCGAAACACAGCGCACACACAGCTTGACGCCGGTTTTCTTTGAGGACGTGGTATTACTCCGGTCGAGCCGGCCAATTCATGCCGAAGCGTGGCTCTCCCACTGTTACTGCACGTCGTCAGTTCAGTTGTTGACACGCTCATTATGCTAAAGTATTCTGAAGGGCTTTTTAGTTGCCTCATAGTCTCATGGCAGAGTCTTAGTAACTCTGCTGGTTTCAGAGCAGTGAGTTGTAACGACTCTAGTAATATAGTTCATTGGTACAGGAACTCGAACCGAGTCTCGGCACCCGAAACAAGGAGTCCTTAGATCCTGAACTACTTCTTGCCAGTCATTGACCTAAGGTTCGCGCAGATCAGTCTCGACGACGTCTTTCTAGGGATAACTGCGTCAGCCAAGGTAGCGTCTAACAGAGATCACGTTATATATTACGAATTCTACTATGCTACAGGACACACAAACCTACCTATCTAGGTTTTTTATGTGATAGGTATGACGAGCAGAAAGATTACCTCATGTTAGGCGATTGCCGCCCATAACACCAGTGGAGTTACAAGTGTGCTTCCTACCCTAAATATATCTGCGCTTGGGGTCCAGGGACCGGGCCTAAATTTTTACCTGAGTTTTTCTGTTAAGAAATTCTCAGTGTCAGTCCGGAGTCAGCCCGGAGTCAGCATGAATCTTTGAATGACCATAAACCGGCTAGACGATATATTTTTAATTGAGAATTTTTGCTATTGTCACATATTTACCTCTATATTGATACAATATTTATATTTTGTAAAATATCGAGCTTAAGTCAAACACCCTATTGTGCAGTATAATATGTCCTGCGTCAAAGGCTGATCGCTGCGATTGGCCGCCATGACCGAAATATCGGTTTGGAGGACATTATTTATTTATTTTGTCTCAATATCTATACTGATAATAAAAAGCTGATCCTATAGACTGACCGTGTGGCCCCGGCAGAGTAGAATAGGCCACCCTCACTCTTACTGAGGTGTCGTAAAAGGCGACTAAGGTAAAGCTGCTGGCATGATCATCAGCACCAAGAGAAGGAAAACTCTGCAATTATATCAAAACCCTCGCCAACCCGTCTGCCAAGCGTGGTGAGTATGGCAATTACCCCTCATGTGATTGAGGGAGGCCCGTGCCCCAGCAGTGGGGACTTAAATGGGCTGACGATGATGATGATGATGATGATGATCCTACAGACAACAGGGAGGCTTTAGGTAACTGAAAAAGCAAAATGCGCGATGTAATCGTCACCCAGCGCCATCTATTGTTGAAAGTTAAAACGAATGTCCCGAAACGAAGTGAGGGCGGGCCGTTAGTATTATCTAAAGGCGTAACCAACTAAGTAATTATTATGCTAGTTAATCTTTGCTTCTGACGGTACTTTACAGTGTCAACGTGAAAATTTATCCATGTGCAATCTTAATTGAACCGACGGTGGTTTTATAACCGCACGCGCTGCGTAGTACGGCTGTGGCTCGAAAGCTCGATGGGATGCAGTACACTTATCAGCCGATAAGTGTACTGCATCCCAACGAGTCTTCGTTAAACGGCTGTTTAATGAAGGGTGGTGTCACATTTTGCATATTATCATAGCACAGCATAAAGATAGGTCGCATCGCACTAACAATGCTCAGACAACTTTGCATTCGACCAGATACCATTTTGCTAGCAAAGGTTTTTTTTTCAGCCTCATCGCCAGGAAGAGGGAGACACCTCGAAAAGCTAAGTATCGTTACAAAGATCCCAAGGAAAAAACCAAGAGTAAGCAGCCCTATCCCTCTTATGACAAAAAGATCTCACGTGACCGTGGGAGAGCCACGCTTTGGCATGAATGGGCTGGCTCGACCGGAGTGATATCACAGCCTCCAGAAAACTGGCTTGAAGCAGCACTGTGCTGTGTTTCGCTGCGTGAGCGAGGCTACCCTTTGCACTGCCTTCCCTTATTACGAATACGATATTTCTTTCCTCTACCCAAAGGTTGTCTGGAAGAAATCGCTGCAAGCAATAAGACCGCCTTATTGTACTATCTGTTGCTGTTGTTGTATCATGCTTGTATTTTATTTTTGTGCAATAAAGAATATCTGTCTATCTATCTACCGGAGGCCCAATCTAGGGGGAAGGACTTGTGACTCCACTGGTGTTGCGGGTGTCCATGAGCGGCGGCAATCGCTTACTCATCAGGTGATTCAGTCTGCTCGTCTGCCACCTATGTCATAAAAAAAACCAGATGGCCCTAATCCCAGTTCACGGTTTAAGCGTACCAAAAGCTCCAAAGCACAGCTTTGAACCCAACAATAAGTCAAGCTGCTGCCCATATTAGGTTACAATGTTTGTATGGACTAAAGGTCGTTGGGGTGACGTCACGAAGGATGCTAAGATAACCTCAAGCGAGGCAGTTGTGTTTCTCATTACAGGGAGGACTCATCAAGCCTGTAATGAAGGTGTGACGTCATCTTACTCGTAGTACGGTAGCTGGTGTGACGTCATAAGAAATGGCGGGTATTAAGGGAAGTTATGATGATGAACCGCAGCTTTACCTAGCTCGTGGGTAGGCACTTTGCATATGAGTCACAGAGAAAATGAATAGGACGCCTTTCCAGTGCAAATACAACGTTGCTAGGAACACATGTTATTTATTTCGCAACTGTACATTTTGTATAGTATGTACAGTCAAACATCAAAGTATACAAAACTATCAAATTTCTTTAGTCGATTCTCACCTAAATGTCAAACATGTTCGGTTCAAAATCAATTGAGGAATTTTGACAGATTGTAGTAACCTGGTGTGTCTGTACATATCTTTTATTTTTCAAACGAGCAAGCGCATCATCTGTGATGATAGTAGAAAAGCAGACTTATTATCTGATGACAAGTGATTATCGACGCCCATTAACACCTACAAAACCAGTGAAGTGACAAGTGCGCTAACAGCCTTTAAATGTCACTTTTTTTTCTTTTTTTTCTGTCTTAGTGTACCTTATTGTTATCGCTTAGCTTTAAGTAAATAAAAAGTTTTTATTTTTTTTTTTTTTTTTTTATATAAGAAAAGGAGGGATTCGGCGGGTAGAGCTAAAACATGCCGCGTGGGCTGATGCAATTCAAAGGTTTTAAATTAGTGCCTAGTGGTTTTTAGTGTGCAAATTTGGTGTTTATTTGTGCAATGAAGTGCCACAAAGTGATCCTAATAATAAGAATCGTTGAATTGTATCGTTTTTAACACTGCTATTGTGTGTCGAGTGCGTGGTTTCGTGACAACTTGCTTGGACCTAATGGAGTCTTAAAACCCTCGATTGCTTTTAGAGTGATATCCGCTGAATCCGTAGGTCGATAAAACGTAAAACACCGGCGTTTTATTGAGTGACTGCGACTTTGACTGACTTCGACTGTTGACTATCTACTTATTCTCAATAAGTTACTTGACATTGGCAAATTATAAAAAAAAGGAAAAGGAGGGAAACCTGAAGGTTAGTGTTCACCGCTGCCCATGGACATCAGCCACACCAGAAGGAGTGGAGATGCGTTGTCGGCCTTTAACCACAGAAAAATATATTTTACTAAGGCATAGTCTCGTTCCTTAAAGATCTCAATGTCGAAACCGGTTCGGAAATACCGCCTGCGAGAAGTTGATTCCACCATGAGAAGGTGCGTGGCAAAAATGACGTGTAAAGCGCACGGTGGTGGACCTCCACCCATCCAGATGGCACAAGGTGGAATTACGGCGTGTAGTACGGTGGTGAAATTCAACAGCAGGTATTAACTCAAACAACTCCTCGGAACACTCACCATGGTAAAGGCGGTAAAAGACACATAGAGATGCGACTTTTCTCTCTCATGCCTATAAAATTTGAGGGCTGCCCTTGACATGGTGATAATGGGACTAACTTGGAAGTAAAGTATCAGCCTATAAACTGTCCCACTGCAGGTTAAAGGCCTCCATCATAGAAATCAAGTCATCGCTACTATGATGGGATTAGGCTTAATCACCACGCTTGCCAAATGCGGATTGGTGATCACAAACCCGAGCTATGTTCGAAAAATTCGAAACATATTTTTTGATCGACCCGGGAATCGAACCCAGGACCCCGAGATCACGGCCCGGTACTTAAACCACTAGACCAACAGGGCGTCAAGCTACAACTTGGAAGTGTGTTCTTTAAAATAAAAAAGAATTCTGCAAATCGATCAATAATTGGCGGAGAAATCGGTGAACATACATACAGTCGAACATAGAACCTCATAATTTTTTTGAAGTTGGTTAAAAAACTATGTTTTTGCGATATACATTACAAGCACGAGCATTAAGCTTATGATGTTTTCTTGGAGTCCAACTCTCTTGATTTTTGTTATGAAAAAACATGGCGGATGTCGCATGAAAAAACTATATTTTTGCGATATAGGTACATCAATTTTTTATCAATATTACAAGCACAAGAACATGCTCTTGATGTTTCTCTCAGCATCTGGTACAACAAACACCATTACTTGCCATGTGACCTGAATCCACAATAGCCAAACAATTCTATCGAGCAACTCGCTTTACGACTTGTAAATATACATAGCTACAATTTGGACTGACTTTTACTGCGACCAGAGATAACGCTCATCTCTCTGAGATTACATAATGTGCTTCCATCCCCTTCTGGGCTATTGCGAGCTTTATTTTTTATATTTAAGTGAGATACTGTTGACGTCAGATAATGCTAAGTAGGTATTATATACTATGCTTATGAATCATGAAACGATCGTCAGATTCATCAAGTCGCAACGCCTCAGATGGGCAGGACATGTTGAGAGAATAGACAAAAGCAGAGCTCCAAAAAATTTACCGACTGGAAGCCGCAGCAGCAGAGACTAAGGGGAAGGCCTAAGAAGAGCTGGTGCGATTGCATCAAAGACGATCTTAAGGCAATGAAAAAGTTTATGAACTGGAGACGAATAGCCAGGGATCGTCGCGTTTGGCAGTACATAGTTAAAGAGACCAAGAACCACAAAGGGTTGTAGCGCCGAAGAAAGTAAATAAATAAGTAAGTAAATAACACACTCAAAAAATTCATCTTGTATTCAGGCGGGACTCGAACCCACACCTTCCACAATCCGGGTGAATGTTCTACCAAATTGGACCACTGAACGCGTTACTAAGTCATCGAAATTTGTAACTGCTTGATACGACACGAGCTGCCGATAGTCTCATCAATATTGTACGTATATTTACAATATCCAGTGAAAATATTATTACAAATATTTGACCACCAGTTAAGATGAGACTGCTAAATCAATAGTTGCTATTTTTTATGGCCTCATTCGTAGAACATTCACCCGGATCGTGGAAGGTGTGGGTTCGAGTTCCGCCTGAACACGAGATGAAATTTTTAAATGTGTTATTTACTTAAGAATAAATTGCAAAAGATTGCTATAAAACTAACAACTATAAATAAGTAAGTACCTATTCATATTTGCTGACAGTACATACCTACGAGGGTAGTTTTTAAAGCATATTCTCATGTTATGTACCTACTGGATGTAAAAATGAACTGTAAACACGGCAACACGTACAATTACCATTGTTCGACTTTGGACCGTTCTTATGTATGAGACAAGTGATATTTCACTGCTGCTGGGTAGCTAGACCTGATGCCGTCTGTGCATAGTGCTAATTTTGCCACTGGCATTGCAGATATCGTGAATTACTTTTTCAAAATGGCAGTAATGGCTAGATGAGCTTGGAGCCTATCTTAAAGACTGGTCTACAGCAGGTAGTAAAAAAGGATCAATAATATTGATTTTGTAGCAAATAGGTATATTTTCAACGCCATTTTCAATGTCATTTGTTAAACTGCTTTGCACTGCCTTCCCCTATTACGAATACGTTATTTCTTTCCTCCACCCAAAGGTTGTCTGGAAGATATCGCTAGAAGCGATAACTTCCAGTTCCACTTATTGTACTGTCTGTTGTTGTTTCATACTTGTATTTTGTTTTTGTGCAATATAGAATATCTATTATGTGTGTTGTATAAACCATATTTTTCCAAATTTGAAAGAGCCACGTCATCTGCCAATATTTCGCAATAAAAAAACAAAGAATAAGTGATAGAGACTGCATTCATAACTCATTTTGAGTTAAGTGGTTTATACGCCCTTTCTACCCCAAGGTATCATAAGGATATCATAAAAACTACTTATAGGTATAGTTTTTTTTTTAAATCTAGATTAGTTAAAATATATAATACCTCAAATTACATTTGCAACACAAGGTCAGTGTAAGTACCTAATCGTGTTTAAGTTTTTGTTTGTCTATTATTCTTATTTGTTAGAAATGGGGTGAGCCCTGCGTCTCATAGCCACTGCGACCAGTAGATGATCTATTGTGGCAGCCCCATAACCTATTACAGCACCTCATGTAGCTCCAGTTCCAGGATAAACCCGAGAGTGGAGCTGATGGGGGAGCTTTTGTTTGTCTAACTAACAGAGTTTTGGTTGATGCATCTTGTAAATTGATGGTGCACTGCACCGACTTTATAATTAATTGAACCTACTTGCAACGTTACTTGTATTTCGTTATGAGATACTTTATATTAACTATGTTAACTTACCGTATAAACAGGGACTTACTATTTTGTAAACTGACTGCCTTGTTGGCGCAGTGACTGTTGGGTCACACTTTAAAGCGACCTCTGCGATTAGGGGTCCTGGGTTCAATCCATGGGTCGGGCTTAAAAATATATTTTTACACAATTTCGGGGTTACAACCTCTCGGCAAACACTATTTATTAAATAACCATGCACAAATGTTGTTTATAATACAAGTTGTTTAGAAATAGGATAATCATTTTATATTAGAATAGTTATTTACAGGATTTCTACCAGTACCTTATTTTTGAGTTTACGATATTTCGGCACTGTTGCAAGCGCCATGGTCACGGAGTAACTGAAGCTTTTGCGGGTAAGATGTTACACGCAGACAAATCGGTCTACCCTCCTTCGTAGCCTTTTACTACGCGCACCTGCGGTACCTACTGTTCACTTACTCACTATTTTCTCGCACCTGTTCTCGACACACAACACTTACAGTATCTGCCGCGAAATGACGCTTTGTTTAGTTTTACGGATTATTACATTTTCGAATCACTGAATTCCGGACATTTGACAACTTTAACCCTCACGATTGAAATTTTTGTACTTTGTAATTTCTGCTTCCCTGACCAGTAGTAGTTCTTTATGTAATTTTTCAAGAGTTAATTTCCCCCTATAAATGTGTTTATAAATACAACGAGCAGGTAACTACTTAGGTAACGAAGATGAATCTCTTAATAATATATATATATAATATAATAATTTAATTTATTTCAGATAAAAATCCATACAATCTTGTTAGTAAAATTCTTATTACTACGTTAGCTGACATACTTAAATTATACAATATCCTTAATTTAAATATTTAATTGTCCCCTTCATGTGCATTTTAGTCCAATGCCTACGAATGGGACATTCAAAAGAATCTTGCAATACCCTCAGGATGCCATTTGAGCTCTCACGTAATCTTAGCATAATTGAAGCAGTTCGCTTCCTTAGGATGGCATGAAAACCATCAACACCTGCTTCAGCGAACATGCTTGATGCGCTGCAAAATCTGGGAAAGCCCATTAACATCCTGAAGGCATTGTTATATTGCACGCGGAGTGCATTGTAAGTTTTTTGCGTATAGACGCACCACAGGTTGCAGGTGTAAAAGGTTTGGCAGTACGCCTTAAAAAGGGTAATTTTAAGCTTTGATCAAGTTGCAAGTTAGTGAGCCCAATAATCCACGCTGAAGTCCCTCATTTGTGTTCATTTATTTATTTTTAATTTCCCTTTCACCAGTTTTGAAAGTCCAAAAAAAAACCAGATAAAAATCTTAGCCAAACCGGCTTTATGCAGCTTTCTAATTGGCTCTCAGGATCGCTCAGCTCGCTTCGCTCCGCTCAGAAAAATGAAACGTTGATAAGGCAAGATCCCTTTGATTAATTACATACTCGTAGTTCAGGCCACTCCTGACTTCGCTCGTGGTTTGTAAAGACGTTATTTAAGATTGGCTGTTTTGATGTAAGTGTAACTAGTCTTTTAAGGAGGGTAATGAAACAATTTTCTAGCGACTGATTAGGAAATTGCAGAGGAGGTTGGGCAAATGAAGCTCTTTACTGACATAGCAAGATAGAGGCATAATATGCATCTTCATTCAGTGTTTAACATAGTAAAACACTGTTTTCAAGGTAAAAGCTATATGCGGATTGATAATCACAAACCCGAGTTAAATTTGAAAAATTCGAAACATACTTTTTGCCCGACCCAGGTAACGAAACCAGGACCCCGAGACCACGGCCCGATAGTTAAACCACTAGAGCAACAGGGCGTTTTAAAGGCGCTTAATGGGTTATGTACAACTTATAATAATACTACATAACATAAGTATTTACAAGAGCTTTAATAAGTACAATGTTTAATAATCGTAGGAGATTCTTCGTTCTGCATGAATGGGCGGCTCGACCGGAGTGATACCACGGCCTCACAGAAAACCAGCGTGAAGCAGCACTGTGCTGTGTTTCGCTGCGTGAGTGACGGTAGCGGAGGCCCAATCCGGGGGAAAAGGGGGATTCAAAGGTTGGCAGCGCATTTGTGACTGCACTGGTGTCCATGGGCGGCGGCAATTGCTTACAATCAGGTGATCCGTCTGCTCGTCTGCCACGTATCACATAAAAGAAAATACGCGTTTTAGTAATAAAATTTACAGTAGTTTAGCTGTGTAATTTAGCAAAGACAAAGCACTCGCAGTTAACGAAATACTATCTAAGAAGCGAAACAAGGTAAGATCATCATTATTTACAAAATAAACAATTTATTTATTCATCATTTCAGCCAATAGACGTCCACAGCTGGACATAGGCCTCCCCCCAATGTTCTCCACACAGATCGGTCCTGTGCCGCCCGCATCCAATGGATTCCCGCGATATTCACCAGATCGTCGGTCCACTTTGTGGGGGGCCTGCCACGGCTGCGACTTCCTGTGGGTGGCCTCCACTCCAGGACCTTTCTGCCCCAAAGGCCGTCTGTTCTTCTCGCTATGTGTCCTGCCCATTGCCACTTGAGGCATGCAATCCTTTGGGCTATGTCTGTAACCTTAGTTCTCCTGCGGATCTCATCATTTCTGATACGATCACGCAGGGAGACTCCGAGCATAGCTCTCTCCATTGCTCTCTGGGTGACTTTGAGCCTCCTTAATCGGCACATTATAAGCGGCCACGTTTCGGTTCCGTATGTCATCACTGGCAACACACACGCATTGAAGACTTTCGTCTTGAGACACTGCGGTAGGTGGTATTTATTTATTATATTTATTTAATTTATTATCTGAGAAAGATGGTTAGAATCATCATTTTCTCTAGTTCAGATGATAAGGTGAACGTTATTGTAAAATTTGAAGTAGCCAGAGTCGGAGAAAGAATTGCACCTACTGAAGTAAAAATTAGCCAAGACTGTTAGTGCTAATAATCATTATATCCAGGTCATTGAACTAGATGTGCCTGGCTTCTATAGAAAGGAACCTACTTACACTATCTCATTACCGAACTCTCTATTCGTAATGATAACCGTAGAACCAAAGCACGATAGACTTTGCCACAATTTCTATTTTTTCCTCCTTTATCCTGTCAAAAGTCCAACAAAGTGCAATTTTACAATAAAATAAATGGAATACTAAATCTTTACCCTCTCACAAAGGCAGGATGTAAAATGGTTGTTTCTAAATTCTTAAAATCTCTTAAATATGATGAGACCGAAAAAATAATTCTTAAATTAAGATAGTTTATCAACCTCACACCAATCATCCATCCTGGCTCAAAAACCCCACTTAGACAATACTCAGTAATACACACTCAAACAATCGCACGCACACACACACACTCGCATACACACATATAACCTCACACGATGCATTGATATGAACACTCATTACACAACTCTGTAAATCAATAGATTAATTATATTTGTTTGTATTTTACCTCTTAAGTTCCTTTATACCTCTTTTTTATTCTTCTCTCCATTATCCTTCGTAAATACCTACTGTGTATCGCGGTAACAAATTGTATTTTGATATTACCTACCTCTAAAAGCGAATTAAAATTAAACTGTAACTACATTATAGGGTTCTCAGGGTGTGGCCTGGTGACCTGTAGCACAGGTTTCATTTTGATACCTATTTTAGGCACCAGTCCCTCACTATTCAGGCTATAAAATTGTGTCATAAGTTTGCTTTAGAGTTTGTTTGATAACTTTGTTCTAAGTAGCTGATTGTGATGGGATAATAAAAAACTTACTCTATAAAAAACTTACCCTACTCTATTTTCATATTTGATATCATAATAAACAGAATATTCAAATTAAAACGTTAATATTAATCGCTAAAACTATTACAGAACTACCCTCATCCCTCCAAAATTCTTCAACTTCTCATCGCCATTAACATTTTACGGTCCAACTATAAAAGTGGCGGAGTAGTGGACCGCGATGTGGGAATTACCGGCTTAATTGCTCGCATAGGCCTGGCTCCTAAAATGTCGGGTTCCGCGGTTAAGTGTTATTTAGTTATTTATGAGTACCTCCGTCGAGCTCGTTAGGGCGGTAAACAAAATCAAGGGATATTGAAGGAGCTGGCTGTGTCTGATACGCGGTAATGAGGGATGGCTAGATAAACAGAACCGGTATGGAATTTCGGTGCCATCTATCTTTGTGACTGGCGTTATGTCCTCAGCAAGAAGAGTCAAGGTTGCTCACATCTGATAAATTAATTGGGCTGTTCCTGGGTCCCTACGCCTTTTAACAGGCGATTGTTATCAATCTGCTACAGTAGGCACGAAAAGCACTCACACTTTTTTTAATAATATACAAGTATTTAATTCCTGGCTTCATATGATTGTAATAAATTTAAAACAAATTTTGATTCATAATTTTATCGCTTTATATATTTTTTTGATATTTTTTGCTACCTAATATGGGCCAACAACACCTTATTATACAAATCGCATTTTATTTTAGCTTTCTGTTCGCGGCGTTGTCCGCATGAAACTTATTTTATTAATGAAAGAATTTTGAAAATCAGTCCTAAAATAAAAAAATCAAGCAAAATACTTTACATTAATTTCATGGTTATACCATCAAAGTGCCAACTATTTGTTTAAACACTTACATTAATTTCATGGTTATACCATCAAAGTGCCAACTGTTTGTTTAAACACTTACATTAATTTCATGGTTATACCATCAAAGTGCCAACTGTTTGTTTAAACACTTACATTAATTTCATGGTTATACCATCAAAGTGCCAACTGTTTGTTTAAACACTTACATTAATTTCATGGTTAAACCATCAAAGTGCCAACTGTTAGTTTAAACACTTACATTAATTTCATGGTTTTTTTTATATGACAGGTGGCAGACGAGCAGACGGATCACCTGATGGTAAGCAATTCCGCCACCCATGGACACCCGCAACACCAGTGGAGTCACAAGTGCGCTACCTTTTCCCCTTCCCCCCACATTGGGCCTCCGGTAACCTCACTCACACGGCGAAACACAGCGCAGGCGCTGCTTCACGCCGGTCTCCTGTGAGGCAGTGGTATCACTCCGGTCGAGCCGGCCCTTTCATGCCTAAGCGTGGCTCTCCCACATTTTTATAGGTTATACCATCAAAGTGCCAACTGTCTGTTTAAACACTTACATTAATTTCATGGTTATACCATCAAAGTGCCAACTGTTTGTTTAAACACGATCATTTAATTTTATTATTATTGTACTTAAATATTCTGAGAATCTCGGCACACGTTCAGGTATTCGCAGTTCATTTATGTCAGATTTTAACTCATACAATCCTTTTACCAGTTGCTGTATGACAAATTCTTGGAACATAATATAAATGCCACATCAGCGAGTTCTCGTTTATGCGAATATAAAGTAAACATCAAAAATTCAGTAAAAGCACTACTAATTATTGTTCACAAAAGTAATTTAACTATCTTCATCATCATCACACTAGTCATAGTCCATTGTAATAGGTATATAGGCATCCCCAAATACCGCAACTTTGATCGATCTTGTAAAGACAATTTCATAAAATCAGTCTCATCCAAGGACAAAAGAATGACGGAACTGAAATTAAGTAGTGATGTTTTTTGATTGGTATAAATAAATAAATAAAAATTTCACAAACATTTGACTCCGAGATAGGTAGCTCAACGACCTGTGCTATAGATATCAGAACCAGTGGGATAACACATATATATTTTTTTTGTAAATAGGTATACAACACACCCAGACCAATACAAATAAATATGTTCATGCACACAAATACTTGTACTGTGCGGGGATCGAACCAAAGGAACCGTACACTACCACTGTTCCAAACGGGTCGTCCAAGTATAATTAATCAGCATATCTTTTTTATGAGATGGGGGCAGACGAGCAGACGGATCGTCTGATGGCAAGCAATTACGCCCCCATGGATACGGGCAGCGGTAATTGCTTTGTAATGTTTACTAAGAAATCCATCTCAGCGAATCATTCCCAATTGCATGCAAAACTATCACTTCAGAGCCCTCGACTGTGATCCAGGATTCGGAAAGTCTGGTAATGTTGATAAAGCAACCGCCACTGAACCTTGCAACGACGACGTACAAGACTGCCGACCTCCAGACTCCGGGCTGACACTAAGAATTTCTTACCGAAAACTTAGATACAAATTTTTTGCCCGACCCAGGGATCGAACCCGGGACCTCTTGCGCAGCGGTCGCTTTAAAGTGCGATCCACTAACCACTGCGCCACCGAGGCAGTTAGGCTACTCCCTTATATACCATAGTCCGCATGTGTCGCGAATACAACGATCTGAAACATGATATCGATATCTTTGCTGCCAATCCAAATGTTTTCAGGAGGAGTCTCAAAACCCTCTTTAATACTTAGTACTGTTAATTTTATAATTATAATAATATGTTGTCTTATTTTATTATTTTGTTTTTTTAAATTCTCAATTCCAATTTTAATAATAATAACATTGTAGTTTATTTTTTTATTATTATTATTATTATCTTCATTTTAATGTATTTTCAATGTTCACCAATTATATGTTTTTTTGGGTATTATCCTTGTTTTGTAATGCACCAATTGTTTTAAATTTGATAAAAAAATACTAATTTTAAACACGCTAGGAACACTTTTATTGGATTACGATCTAGACTTAAGTTAATTCAATAAACAATACTAAGTTATTATCTATAGTGATTGTAAACTGTCTGTGTTCTTTAATAAAGAAATAAAATACCTACAACGTGTAAATAAAATGTGCAATAATACTTAAAGGTGTGAACATACCGTGTAAAGAAGAGCCAAATTATGAGCATCATTTGAGAAAAAAAAACAATTGCTGTTCTATACTAAATAGAATATCTGCGAGTCAATAATGTATGGAACAGCTGATTTTGTATTGCTCAGATAATGCTCATATTTTGAGCAATGAAGTCTTTACACGGTATTTGTTCACCCCCTAAGTACTTTATCTCATTTTACACGTTGTATATTTAGGAACATAGGGTCTAACCTGAAAAAAAAATCCTTCCCATACAATTTGCACCAATCAACTGATTACTTCTGTATGGGAAGGTGATTTTTTTTCTGTGATAAAACCCTATGTTCCTTTGGGGAAAATGTTTGTTTTCATCAGTATAATGCCCTCGATTAGGGAGTAAAGCGGTAAAAAAAAAGTAAAAATCCGATTCCTTTGAACAGCTTCCACAGAATGGAAGGAATGGAAATTAATTTTCTAATCCTCGAAAATTAATTCCACATAAATTGGCATCCTTTTGAACTGCGATACCATCTAATGCCGAATATCGGGTGTCAACACTCAATTACCAAAGGATAAATCAACTGAAATCCAGTCTATTAATCTGAGGGTCGGAAATGACGATTAAATTTAACCGCGATTAAGGTTCCCAGGTGTCAGGAGCAGTTGACGGGGATTTTAAAATCAGCAGAATCGCTAATCGTAGGGTTGCGTGTGAAGTAATCGCTGAGAAAATGGTCCATTTGTTTGTGGAATTTGGTTTTCCTGTTATCTTTATGAAAGCTGAGTAAAATTTATCACACGGCTTTTTTATGTGATAGGTGGCATACGAGCACATGAATCACCTGATGGTAAGCAACTGCCGTCGCCCGTGGACACTTGCGACACCAGTAGAGTCACAAGTGCGCTGCCGACCTTTAAGCCCCCCGAAGCTCCAATCCGGGGGAAACCCCGGATTGGGGCTTCGATACCCTCACTCACGCAGCGAAACACAGCACAGTGCTGCTTTAGGCCCGTTTTCTGTGAGGCCGTGGTATCACTCCAGTCGAGTCGGTTCATTCATGCTGAAGCGTGGCTCTCCCACTGTTCTAAACCGTTAACATTATGAAAGCAGAATTTTTACACGGTTTCATTTAATTTTATTTTTTATCGTCCAGATTGATTTGCGCGAACTTATAGTGCGACCATGATTAAAAAGCATTTCAATGACATTGACAGTGGGCGTTGTACTACATTTTTTCTATGGAAAATTGTTAAAACAGCATTAATTACGACTTTTGTTATTTGCCAAATAACCGTGGGGCATCTTAAACTACTTTATTTTAAATAGACGAGGTATAAAAAAGAAGTATTTAAGGATGAAAAAAGGGAGGACTGTATATAAACGCTGGTGGTGCCAACAAAAAGCTAGTATCAGCAAAAATGGGCTGACGATGATGATGATGATGATCAGCAAAAACTAAACATATTTTCACTTCAGGTCAAGAAAGTATGAGCAAAGACAAGCGATTAAAAAAAAGTAATAAACCTGTAAAAAAGTGTAAAAACATGAACAATAAAAGAGGCTGGTCCATCCGTCGTTCACGGGTCACCAAGACTCATTTCGGGTCGCTGAGCCAGAGTATAAGGAAGTTCTTTTTGTTTTTTTTTAGCTCTACAGTTTGGTAGCTCAATAAAATACGTGTGCTTAAGTCGTCTTTCCAGATAAGTCGACTTTATCTTTCACCATCATCATCATCATCATCAGCCTATCTCAGTCCACTGCTGCTGCAGACGTAGGCCTCTCTAATTGTTCTCCACCGTGATCTATCCATGGCTTCTCGCATCCAGCTCTTGCCAGCCATCCTGCGCAGATCGTCCTAGCCAGAGGGCGCCCTACATTACGTTTGCCAAGACGCGGTCTCCACTCTAGAACTCGTTTACGTCATAGGTTGTCGGTTCTGCGGCTAATATGGCCAGCCCACTGCCACTTAAGCTTGCTAATCCGGTGAGCAATGTCGCTGACTTTGGTTCTCTGCCTTTACCTTTACTGTATCTTTTTTCTACCTTTTTGTTAGTTGCTAGTACATACCTATCATCGTTATAGTGCGACAAGTGTCGATACTCCACACTGTCAACTATTTTTTATAGAGGCTCAGAATATTTTCCTTCCTCAGCCTGATGGTAAGCAATAGAAGAACCCAAGTTGCAATTACAACGTAAGCGATGGCAAGGCATCAGATCCGTTCGCACCGCCATACTGACTCGCGAGATGCTTCTTCACGCCTCGTTTGAAGGAATCCATATTGTAGGGAAGAGGAAATACATGCGCCAGCAACGAGTATCATTACTTGATGGTGCGGCAGAAATAGGAACTGCAAAATCTTTTAGTCCGTGATGGAATGTTTTCCACTGTGTAAGGTGTAGGCTGGGCAGCGTTCGGGAAGCTACGCAGCATATTTTCGGCAGATCTACCACAGTGTCTCAAGACGAAAGTCTTTAATGCGTGTGTGTTGCCAGTGATGACATACGGAACCGAAACGTGGCCGCTTACAATGTGCCGATTAAGGAGGCTCAAAGTCACCCAGAGAGCAATGGAGAGGGCTATGCTCTGAGTCTCCCTGCGTGATCGTATCAGAAATGATGAGATCCGCAGGAGAACTAAGGTCACAGACGTAGCCCAAAGGATTGCATGCCTCAAGTGGCAATGGGCAGGGCACATAGCGAAGAGAACAGACGGCCGTTGGGGCGGAAAGGTCCTCGAGTGGAGGCCACGTACAGGAACTCGCAGCCGCGGCAGGCCTCCTACAAGGTGGATCGACGATCTGGTGAAGATCGCGGGAATCCATTGGATGCGGGAGGCACAGGACCGATCTGTGTGGAGAACATTGGGGGAGGCCTATGTCCAGCAGTGGACGTCCATTGGCTGAAATGATGAGGGTGACAGCGTTGTCCATGTTATGTATTTCTGTGACGGAATAGGGCAGGTGGGATGAGGGAGAAAAGCTCTTCCGAGTATTCACCGTGGTATAGACGGTAAAAGACGCTAAGCGACCCGATGTCTCTACGTGATTGAAGAGGTTCAAGGGTATTGGTGACCTCTTCGTCACCTATAATGCGTACAGCCCGTCCAGAGCATCCATGAGGTATCTAGCGGAGCCATTCAGAGATGCGAGCAGTAATGATGTAGGACAATCTCCAAATTTTCACATTTTTGTTGAAATTTCAATAATGTTTCATTATAAAATTTCATATTATGTAACACATACTCGTAGTCGTAGAAATTACTTCAAAACCTTTAAGAATAAAGATGAAATATTATAATAAAACTAAGATTTATACTCTGCAGTTTTTCCCATCTAATATGATAAAGTGGCAATATGTAGATGGATAATAGCCGCCGCTGTACTGCTAGCCCGATCCATTGGGACACATCTGGCCTCTACTCTATTCAGTTCCATATGTGTCTTTGTAAAACATATTCTGCGCTCAGGCGATGCTCCATTTAATTTGAATAGTCGTTTTGAATACCATTTCTGAGCCTTGACTATAGACAATGACATTAGAGCCCGTCCAAAGGTCTAAATGCGTCACAAATCTAAACCAAATGTTTAAGGACGCACGTAGTTTTGGATTAATTGAACAAGCCCTAAAATTTAGTCGTTAGTCTAATAAGAAGCATAGTTTAGGGTTTTCAATGTTTATAAGGGACTCTAAATTAATTATATCCTTCAACCAGCCTTCAACCAATTACGACTTCGGCGACCAATCTCAACGATTAGTCACATACACAGGATATATTATAGTGCGCAAACACAAGTACCCATATATTCCGATGGGATACCAGCGTGACTCGATGGGAGAGGGATCGGGTGCAGGACCAATGTCTTAACCTGCTTTCCGTTCCGAGGCACGGGGGTAGAAGACCGCCAACTTCCAGACTCCAGGCTGACAATAAGAATTTCTTACTAAAACTTATGTACAAATGGGGCCGAACCGGGGATCGAAAAACGTCGCTGAAAAAGTATAAAACAAGCCTTCGTTGTCAATTTATGCAATATTCAGTATGTAGAGATAAAATTACATGTTTGGAAATCCGCAGTCACACGTTGTCAAAGGGTAGCATATTTAACGTGTGACTACGCCTTTCCAAACATGAAATTTTATCTCTACATAGTGAATATTGCATAAATTGACAACGAAGGCTTGTTTTATACTTTTTCAGCGACGTTTTTTGTCGTAGTTGGGTTTTAGTTTTTTTACTTTTATTTTATTTGTACTATTTTGGTGTCCAAGTGCTAGTAATATATATATATATATATATATATATATATATATATATATATATATATATATATATATATATATATATATATATATATATATATATATATATATATATATATATATATATATATATATATATATATTCAAAACGTACAAGTCAAGCGCTTTCAAATGATACCAAACACGGCATATTTATCATAACTTTATTTTTTTACTCTGTATGTTTTGTCCGCTAGAGGGCGCCACATTAGATTTTGTGAAACTTCATATAGCATATAACCAGCGGACGATCAAGACGCTTATAATGATATGTCATATGTCGAATTCTGATAAGTAGTTAAGAAGTTACGTGGAAACAGATGAACATACATACATACATACATACATACATACATACATACATACATACATACATAGCCTGTCAAAATCATAACCCTCCTTTTGCTTTGCCGTAGTCGGGTAAAAACGGAACCTCTTGCGCAGCTGTTTCTGACCTAAATTTGAAAAGTTTCTCCGCGATAAAATTTAAATAAAATAAAATAAAATTACAAAAGCTTAAGTTTAGGCAGTCATGCATGATTATTAACTAAATTTGATATCTATCTCTCTCTTAAATCCACTAAATTGAAGAGGATTAGCTGAGTAAATCTCGACGTCAAAGCCGACTGATCCTATTATTTCATCTAATTGGCAGCGCTTCGTTTTATATCACCAGACCAATTACATGTATATGTGTTCTGACAGTCAGAGAGCAAAATTCTACTTTATAAAGCCCTCGGATCAGCCCGCTGAAGTGGATTAGTTGTCGAGACCAATTATCTATTGACACCAAGTGTATAAATAACTTGCTGTTGTCTGCCTCGGTGGCGCAATGGTTAGTGGGTCGCACTTTAAAGCGACGGTTGCGCTTGGGGTCCCGGGTTCGATCCCCGGGTCGGGCAAAAATTTGTACCTGAGTTTTTCTGTTAAGAAATTCTCAGTGTCAGCCCGGAGTCTGGAAGTTGGCGGTCTTGTACCCCCGTGCCTCGGAAAGCACGTTAAGCCGTTGATCCTGCGCCTAATCCCTCTTCGGTCGTGTCACACTGGTGTCCCATCGAAATATAAGGGTACGGGAATAGAGAGTGCACTTGTGTCTGCGCAAACACTTGTGCACTACAATATGTCCTGCGTCGATGGCTGATCGCTGAAAACAATAATTAATTAAGTAACTTGTTAATCTGATAAATTCATCATCATCATCATCATAAGCCCATTTAAGTCCCCACTGCTGGGGCACGGGCCTCCCTCAATCACATGAGGGGTAATTGCCATACTCACCACGCTTGACAGACGGGTTGGCGAGGGTTTTGATATAAATGCAGAGTTTTCCTTCTCTGGGCGCTGATGATCATGCCAGCAGCTTTACCTAAGTCGCCTTTTACGACACCTCGGTAAGAGTGAGGGTGGCCTATTCTACTCTGCTGGGGACCACAAGGTAATCTGATAAATTAAGTAACAAAAAATACTTACTACGATGGCTCAGCGAACCGAAGTGGATCTTGGCCTCGAAGGTTTAGCCATTCCGATCTATTTGCGGCCACCTCTCGCCAGTTCGACCGTCGGGTCATAGATGGACAAGATCTTTTTGGACCTTCATCAAAATAATTTAAGGTAATTATTTTTGTATAAAAGTTGTATTTGCCATGATTGTTATGTTTCCTTTTAAAAGGCCGCTCAAGTGATATTGCGTTCAAACACCCCTAATGTTTTTTTACTGAAATTACTTTAATAATATGGTAGAAAATAACATTAATGTGTAATACTTGCTACTGTAGATAGATATATAGATAGATAGATATTCTTTATTGCACAAAAATAAAATACAAGCATGATACAACAGCAATACAATAAGGCGGTCTTATCGCTTGTAGCGATTTCTTCCAGACAACCTTTGGGTAGAGGAAAGAAATATCGTATTCGTAATAAGGGAAGGAATTGCAAAGTAGTTTAACAAATGAAATTGAGAATGGCAGAACTATACATTATTTTATATATTAATATTATTACATTACATAAATAATAATAAACAATACATACATACCCAATAATATATACATAGATAATTTATAACAAAAATTCAATAAAAATATTTCTGTATTCAAACTGTATTCAAATGTTCCATTTTAAAAGGCCGGTAACGCGTTAGGTCTCTGATTTCGCAGATGTTCATGGGCGGCGTTGATTAAATACCGTCAGGCGACTCGCTTGTTCATTTGTGGTCTTTAGTATAAACAATGTGAGCAATTGGATAAGTTCCTTCCATAAGGCAAATCGTAGATAGTCTCTAACTAACTTACTGGGTTGAAGCAGCGACCCATATATAGTAATTCTTGGCCTCCGATAATAAGAGTCTAGCACCACTTCCTGTCAGTCATCCACCAAAAGTCCGCGCAAACCCTTATTGATCTCATCTTTCCGGCGGTATCTTGGACGGCCGACTGGCCTTTGCCTATTAGGACGTCGCAGGAACGGTCAGATTCGAAAGAAGCTTAACACTTTAGTCCATGTCAAAGTAACCGTTCTACCTATTATAGACAGTTTCTAAGGGGTACGTACAAAATGTTACTTTGACATGGTACTAATGATGAAGCTACTTTTGATTCTGACCTTACGCTCTCTTTACTGCACGATCTTCTCCCATTCTTACTTCCAATGTAATCTATCTATGCAATCTCTTTATGTTTATGTTATGTGTCCTATCGATGTAAATCTTGTATCACCATCATCATCATCAGCCCATTTAAGTCCCCACTGCTGGGGCACGGGCCTCCCTCAATCACATGAGGCGTAATTGCCATACTCACCACGCTTGGCAGACGGGTTGGCGAGGGTTTTGATATAAATGCAGAGTTTTCTTTCTCTGGGTGCTGAAGATCATGCCAGCAGCTTTACCTTAGTCGCCTTTTACGACACCTCGGTAAGAGTGAGGGTGGCCTATTCTACTCTGCCGGGGACCACACGGCTCAAATCAATACAAGTTTACTTACTTACTTTACCGTAAAGGGTTTCCCTGCGGGAGAATTTCTCGACGGCTTCGACTTGGAGACCTTCAAGAGAAGAGCGTATACTCATTTTTAAAAAGGCCGGCAACACATTATTTATTTATTTTATTTAAGGAAACATACAGCATTTTATAAATTTCATTATTAAACTAAGTTATAATAGATATTACATTAGCCTTAACAGTTTCCAAAGTTAAGTTGTACACAATACAATTCTGGTAAGACAAAGACAGACACCTAATTCGGTAAAACTAAAGATTAAATAATATAATACTGATTTCGCGGATGTTCACGGGCGGCGATGATTACTTTCCATCAGGTGACGCTTGCTCGTTTGTCGCTTCTAGTATGAAAAAAATAAAAAAACTGAATTTTTCAAATCTGCATGCGTATGTATATAACAAAACATTTTACCATTTAGCTCGGCGGTGAGGAAAAAAATCTGAGGAAAACTGAGTTTCGGATAGCTTCTGAAACGTGCAACCATGAAATATGTAAACCATGATTCAGTTGGTCTTGCCCCCTGTAGATGGTAGTCGCTTCATTGTAATTACCAGACTCCCTAAATCCTGAATTATGGTGTAAGCGTACCCGGACGCAACTGAGAATCGCACGCTGAGATGAGTGACTTGATAATGTTCCAAATAAATCATGAAACGAGAATTTATGAGATGATAAAAAAGACAAATCATTGTTTCAGGCCGACGGGTATTTATAGCAATTAGGATGTACTTCTTAGTCGACCTTCCGTTCTATGATAGGGTTGACTATTTTTTTTTTCTTTAACAAATGAACACATGTTTCATTTGCAAACTGCGCTGTGTTTCGCCGTGTGAGTGAGGTTACCGAAGGCCCAATGGGGGGAAGGGGAAAAGGTTGGCAGCGCACTTGTGACTCCACTGGTGTTGCGGGTGTCCATGGGCGGCGGAATTGCTTACCATCAGGTGATCCGTCTGCTCATCTGCCACCTCTCATATAAATAAAAAAAATAAAAATAAACTATATTTTTTCCAACTATACTTTAGACACCATAAAAAATAATGTTAGCTCATATTGTACAAATACAACTTGTATAATACACATTGTACAAAATACAAATATTAATTGTAGTTACTTATGCACAATGAAGTTATTTGTTTTTATTTTGTATATTTAAAAAAATCTACGAAAAAACACCGCCTTAAAAAACCAAAAACTAAAATTTACAAAATAATATTTCGCACTCTTAGTAAGATAACGACTTAACTCAAAATTTCGGAAAAATGAGTTTTAGTGAAAAATCGACCTTATGGACCAAGTGTCACAGCATACTTCTTTAAAAAGCAACCTTATTCTGTAAACAATAACGTATAGAATTGATGAGTCACTATCTTTCCCGCCGCGCAGACCTCATTCATTCATCGAATATCGACCAATTCAGTCTTGCGGCGGCGGTTGCGCGCGAGGGTTTTGTGAAACGCCGGCAGATTTGGAGATGCGTCGATGTTTTACTAAAAAAAATCGGTAAATTCGTTAAATATCTTTATTATAATAATGACTGGTTTTGACATAGGACTTTGTTTTAGTAAACTTCTCTGAGTTAATATAGGCTCCATTTAAATTGAGTCTTTATTTTATTGAAATGTATTATAGGATCAATGACAAATTATTACTTAGGTCTATGTTTTTTTTTTAATCGTAAACAAAATATAACTCAAATCGAATTTGGTCTCTGTTTTGTTAAAAAACTACATAACTGTTTTGTAATGTTTAAATTTAGGTCTTTTTTTCATAAAAAAAATAAATAATTCCAAGTCATAATTAAAAAAAGGTCTTCGTGTCATTTCATATAAGTTTCAACTTTTAAATTTAAGTCACTGTGTTGTTTATTCTTTCGTATCTCAGCTTTTCGAGGGAATTAGCCAAATTCACGCTAATACTATAATGAGGAATTCAAGGACACGGCCGTTAAATCGCGCAGTTATTGATTGAAACTCACATGCCGAGATCCGAGCGCGCAGGTATAGCTCGTGCGCGTCGTTTATATGAAGTTGGAATGCTGTTAGATAAATATTACCATTTAAAAGTGCCCATTTACGTTGATTTGCTTACTGCGCGGATGCGATGATGATGAGTGTGATAATTTGTGTGTAGACTAACGTTTGTGAATGTGATTGTATGAGTGCTTTGTATGCAGGTTCCGTGAAAGATCCATCCACTTTCCTTAGCAGGCCTAGATGGGATTCAGGTGTCCTGGCTAATGTTTTGTGGATCCTGGCAGCTTGGGTAGTGTCTTTGATGGACCCGCCAAATTTTTGCCAGGATCTCCTTTTTGCTTTCCTAAGCTCCCTATTAAAGCGTGTTAGCGCCTTCCTGTAAGCATCATAGTTCTTGTCTTTTTTTGCCTTGTTAAATAAGGCACGGGGCTTTTGCCTCAGATGCTCCAGGTTTTTGTTCCACCAAGGCGCGTTCCTATTGCTCTTAGTGGTCTTAAGAGGACAATTTTCTAGATACGCTTTCATTAGGCTTCTGCCTAAGTCCTCTGCTGCGGCTTCCACTTGGACCACAGTTTTAATGTATTTAAAATCTCCAAAGTATAACCTAAGGGAGTTCCTAAAGCCCTCCCAGTTTGTTCCCATGGGGTGTCGGTACTTGTTCGGTTCCTTTGTTCCCGAGCATATTATGCCGTACCTAATATGGGTGTGGTCGGACATGGACGGCTCATCTGAGACGGGCCGATTGGTTACTCGGTGTGCGAGATTACCTGAACACCATGTTATATCTAGTACTTCCTGCCTAGAACGTGTGGTAAAGGTTGGTTTGCTACCCACGTTAAGAACAAATTGATTGTTGGTGAGCAAGTAGTCAAACAAGGACTCCTCTCTCTCCACCTCTTGCGTTCGTGTCGGAGCTGCCCCATGATGTGTGGTGGGAGTTGCAGTCGGTACCCACCAACAGCTGGGTTTCTCTCTCCAAACAATATTCCATTACCGGCGTCACCTTGTTCACCGGATCCTGGTCCTCTCCGGGTAGATATATGGAGCTGACTATGAGTGTCTCTGCACCTTTCCCCCCGGGGAAAATAGACCTCTATATACGCCTCTATATATATAGATCTCTATATACGCTGCAACAGCGTACACAGAGAAGGGATCGGGAAGTAATTTATATCTCTCATGAAGAGCATGCATGGTCTTGGCCACACTCCGCAGGTTTTATTTAATATCTGACCTGTCGAGTTTAGCCCCACTACCGTGGTTTTTTTCAGCCCCGGTTCTTGGATCAAGGCTATATCCAGGTTCTCAGAGAGGAATCTTTGGCAAAGGGCAGCTGTGGCTGCCATTGAGTGCTGGAGGTTTACTTGTATCGCCTTAATCATTGTGTTGTTTTGGGGGATTGGGAGGGGAAGGGCTAGGAAATTTAGCTAAGACGGAGGGATAGGATAGGATTATATATAGGTGCCTAGGATGTGTCTGTTTCTTTACGATGGTGGTGTGTTTTATTAAGCAGGTTTCTTGCGGCCTTCCTGCTGGAGTGCTCCTGTGCTAGGGACGGTAGATAGGTAGACCGGAAAGCCGAAGCAAAACGGACCCAGCAACCTCCTTAAAGGTAGGCTTCGGGTTTCCGGTTGATTACCCTCCAACTCGAGAGGTCCGGCATGGTATCGGCGTCGTGTTTGGCTTCCTGTATCCAGGCCGTACGGTACCTGGGCTTGGGCATCTCCTCTTCGTTTACGACGGAGAGATTAGCCCCATCTCAGGGTTTAATGATGGGCAGTTTGCGGATGAGACACTCCTTCAAGTCCTCATCTGCGCGCGCCGAAAGGATGCCACCCGAGCACGGTTTGCATCCAATAAAGCTGGGGCCGTCACCATCGTCTAAGGTGTCAATACACTCCAAGATAGCACCTTGAAGCATTTCGACCCTCTCCTGGTCCATTTTACCCAGGGTGTCTATGATGAGAAACCTCCTTAAAGATAGGCTTCGAGGTGGAAGGCTCGCCAAGTTTCAGTGCCTTGGTAGGATTACCTTGATTCGAGGTAGACGAGGTATTGAGAGGGCGCTTTGACGCCCGCTCCCTCGTTTCCCCCTTCTCTCGGGTCCTCTGCTTGGTATTTTCACTCATGCGCAGTTCTATCGCCTGCTCGAAGGTCATACCCTTCGCTACGAGCCGATATATTTGTTTTCTATCAGCTCCAGAGAGCTTAACCCTGGGTTTACTCTCTGGCCCCTTGGTCGACGTGTCCCTTTGGTGCGTTGCGCCCAGAGGGGTCGACTCTGCATTGGAAGTACCTGGTCCCTCAGTCCCAGGTGCTCCAGCAGTGTTCGTATGCTCCTCAGTATCGCTACCAAGGATCATAGCCTCGGAGGTACCTGGTACCTATTGGGTAGAATTTAAATGGTCGTCTATTATGTCTAAAATATCCATATAGTTCCTACGAGAAGCTAGGGAAGTAAAGGTCCACCCCTGCAGAATGAAAATTAAGGTGATGATTAGATTGCTATTAATTCTTAGTATGATTAATTATAGTTGCACCTAGTGCGTTTTTATAAAGACTTATTTTAGATTTTAATACATTTTTAGAGTACCATTTTAAGAAATAACTACTTAGTTCAAACAAAAGATACAATTTACTGAGAGTAAATTTAACTCTGTAACTATCAGTTGAACCAAGATCTATGCTAATTTTGTACTTTCTTTTTTTACGTGAACTTTTTCTGATAAAACATTTTAAACTATACTGTTGTTTTTCTAATTAAGTTAAAAATACCTACACTTATTTCCAAATTGAGTCGTTATCCAAGGAAAAATATTTTGTCAAAAAGAGACTTAACTTTTAATATGTTTTTTTTTGTATTAAAAACTTAATAAAACAGTGACCTAAATAAATGGTGGTCCGATTTTTTTGTCAATTTTTGAGTAAAATATTGACCTATTTTTAATTACGTCATAAATTGACTGGGTGGATTTCATGAAATAATGACGCATCTCAAAATTGTTTTTTCAAACATTTTTTTTTACTATCATATTAAATCAATTCATTTATTTTTTTGCTAAATCTAAAAGAATATATTCCAAGGCTTAAAACCGTAATTTTAGTTTCTTCCTACTCATCATAGTTAAAATTTTATAGGAGACTAAAGTATATGCTCTAAAACCACAAATCATTTTTTGCCATTTACCAAAACTTAGCAATTTCGAATTGAGTCATTATTTTATTAAGAGTGCGATTTTAACACTTTATATCCTTCACATAACATTTTATAACAATACACTCGAAAAAATGGTCAATTTTTTTTACATACACCCTGGGCAAAAAATGAGACACTATCATTTTTCGGCAGCTGCAATACACCCTGTATTTGCAAATCGGTCAATAATTGGTGGAGAAGTCGGTGAACATTCATAAAAAACAAAAAAAAACATACAGTCGTACATAGAACCTTCTCCTGACAGCGGCAACGCTTGTACGTAATCCCAAATTCCCAACACACAAAACACTTGCGTGATGTTGATACCTAGCACCATCTATTGGTACAAAGTGGAACTAAGTCCTGAAACAAAGTGAGAGCGGGCCATTAGTTATGCTATAATATGGCAAAGTGATTTGTTAAAATACGTGGTATATAATAACTTAAATGACTGCTACCTACATGGGAGCACGTTTAGAATTCATATGCGTTTTAGATCGTTAACTTTTTTTCAATTTGTTGAGTTGAGTACAATTTATTGAGTTACAAAAATAATGTTTGTACAATAATTACAAATCACTACATTTTGTCTATCGGCTTGCAAAATACAGGGTGAACATTTACATCCATTTCCAGTTCTAACAATCTGAACAACTTTGTTCTACGACTTTTCGAAATTCATCGAATTTTTTTTCGAAAAATAACCGAGTCACGTGATCGACTTGTATGAAAAAGTTGCAATTTTTTTATGCAAACTTTCAAAAGTCATAGAACGAATGTTGCTCTAAATGAATAGAATAGAACACGTGGTTAAGGTGACGGGTAGGGCACACTAGCGACGCCAATCGATTTTAATTTTTAGCTACTAAACCGGTAATAGGTAGGCAGACGAACAGACGGATCACCTGATGGTAAGCAATTGCCGCCGCCCATGGACACCCGCGACACCAGTGGAGTCACAAGTGCGCTGCCAATCTTTAAACCCCCCCTATCCCCCGGATTGGGCCTCCGGTACCCTCACTCACGCAGCGAAACACAGCACAGTGCTGCTTCACGCCGGTTTTCTGTGAGGCCGTGGTATCACTCCGGTCGAGCCGGCCCATTCATGCCGAAGCTTGGGTCTCCCACGGTAAGCTATAAGTATTAAATAAATAGTATAAGTGTTTGCCGAGAGGTTGTGACCCCGAAATTGTTTTAAATAGATCCGGTTTAGTAGCTAAAAATTAAAATCGATTGGCGTCGCTAGTGTGCCCTACCCAACACCTTAAAGGTATGTAATTGGCTTCCTCGGTGGCGCAGTGGTTAGTGGGTCGCACTTTAAAGCGACGGCTGCGCAAGAGGTCCCGGGTTCGATCCCCGGGTCGGGCCAAAAATTTGTACCTAAGTTTTCGGTAAGAAATTCTTAGTGGCAGCCCGGAGTCTGGAAATTGGCGGTCTTGTACCCCCGTGCCTCGGAAAGCACGTTAAGCCGTTGGTCCTGCGCCCAATCCCTCTCTGGTCGTAGTCACAGTAGTGTCCCATCGGAATATGAGGGTAAGAATAGAGAGTGCACTTGTGTTTGCGCACACACTTGAGCACTATAATATATCTTGCATACGTGGCTGATCGTTGAGATTGGCCGCCGTAGCCGTAATCGGTTGGAGGATTATTATGTAAATGTTCACAGATAGGGTAAGGAGGGGGAATGGCGTTCACTTAAGGAAAAACATGTGTATTTTTTAAATTAATTATTTTAAATGAAAATTATGAAACGTAATAAATTCTTTAATTATCTATTAGTCAACAATTTAACTACAGAAGCTTATATCTTAGACCCATTAATAGTAAAAAACATTTTAAAAAAATCATGTTTGAGCGGCATTGCCCCTGACATTGGGTAATGCCGCTCGAGGTCCGGGCTAATGACACCCAAACATGTTTCTTGGAAAATATCAAACAAAAGACATTATAATTAAACAAAATATTAACGAGGTCAAGTCTACAATCACCAATTAGCATATTAGTACTGAAGATCAGCCTTTTAGACTTACCGACAAAAATCATGAGACGAAATATTAGATCAGTGCGGGCGCAAAAAAAGAAACGCACTTCACCGTCGCATGATGCGGGCTGACTGTCCGATCGCATTGTTGTAGGTTCGAGGACCCTTCCCCTCGCCCTCCACACAACGTGGCGTGTTGCTATGTACTGTTTTTTGACAGAGCTACAGAGGTGGGCGCTATTACCCACTGAGCGCTATTCCCCCTGCTTACCCTACATCGTGTATTATGGAGATTAGTCGAAAATAGTTATACTTACAAGTGGCATCCCTAGAATTAAGTTAATACGGGGCGGGTGGGAGTTATTAATATTAATAAATGTAATGACGGTTTCCAGGCCCTCGACGCCGTCTTATCCTTTTTAATTATGTTTTTATTACAACTGATTAATGGTCATCTGGCAGGTAGTAATAAGAGTAGATATAAAAAGCAACTGCTTTTGATATCCAGTCTTATCACTACCTCATGACCATCCCAATGATGACTGCTTGGAACTCCAAGGTTAATACAAAAATTTCGTATATCTACAGTGCGACCACGATCAGAAGGCTCTTCAGTGATATTGACAGGGAGGAGTTTTACAACTTTTTTATGGGAATATCAATACAGGATTAGTTCCGACTTTTCATCATCATCAGCAACCCATACTCGTCCACTGCTGGACATAGGTCTCCCCTAATGCACGCCACTGCTCCCGACTTTCGGCCACTCTCATCCAGCCCACACCAGCCAGCCTTCGAATGTCATCATCCCATCTTGTCGCAGGGCGTCCTACACCGACTTTTGCCACGTGCCAAATAATCGCGGGGCGACTATATGTTAATTATCATCATCAATGGAGTATGGGAAAAAAAATTAAACAGGTTCTGATCCGAAAACCGTTTCGAGGCATTAGTATTTCATAACATATTTGAATATTTAAAAAAATTTAAAACCACTGGATCAAGGATATTTTCAATGAAAAAGCGTTGACCTTCATTTGACCCTAGATACGCTAGCTATTCAGGCAAGTTGTATTCAGAAGAGGAGACAACAATGCCTCACTGACTTATTCACCCAGACCAAGTAACAGATGGCGCTAGTTGTGTTGTATTCAGAAGATTACATTAGTATATCTTCGTGGTGACAACAATGTCACAGTGACTTATTCACACAGACCAAGTAACAGATGGCCCTAGTTTGACTGATTTGTAGGGTGACACTAAAAGTGGGCTGTCTTTATTTTGTTTTACCGTAATGTTACCAGAGAGTAATTTAAAATTTCCCTAATCAAGAGGCATTTTTAGAAGAATGTTATTTTTTCCTAAGATCTATTTCCCGTAAATTGGGGAAAATGACATATGGGAACACTAAGCGTATTTATGACGTGACAAATACGCTTTGAATTCAAAATGTTTGAAAATTTATTCAACTACATGCTATTTTTCAAAAATATTCAAATTAGTCACTTAAAATAGTAACAGGCATTAAAACCATACTTAAACATTTGTTCCCAAAGCCCATATATTATTGTAACTATGATTCAGTTGGTCTGGTTCCCCTGTTATAGGGTTGCGAAGGTCGGACGGCAGTCGCTTCATTGTAATTACCGGACTTCACAAATCAATTATCATGGTCAGCTTTGGACGAAATTTTTATAGAGGCTCAGTATATTGGCCCTCCTCAGCCTGATGGTAAGGAAGAGAAGAGCCCAAGTTGCAATTACAACGGAAGCGATATCAAAGGCATCACCTCCGTTGGGACTGCCATACTAGCCAAAGATCAAATAAAGAATAGATATTATTGTATTCTTGATGCCAAAAAAAATATATTCGAAACTAAATTACCTGGAAAAAATTACATTTTTATCAATAATACATTTTTCAAATAAAAATATTATATTCTAAAAAACTATTCTACACGTGTCTAAACATTATTTAAGTAACTTTGCAAATAAAAAAATGTTACTATGGAAAACACAACTTTTAAGAAAATCGCCATACAAAACGGCAAATTGGTACTTTAACCCCTATTATGTAAGTATGTTTGTATGTTCCAAGATGAGACTGATTGCTCAAACGCACTTTCCGGAATCCGTGTACATTAATAACGAAAGAGAAATCCAGGACAGTACCTACGTCTCCGGACAGGAGACCGCGGAATGAAGACTGGCGAAGAGCCTCCGTTATTTTTCGTCCCCAACAGATAAGTTGGGCCATTAGGAGCTTCAAACCTTATAAATCTGGTGGGATCGATGGTATCTTCCCGGCTATATTGCAACGGGGCGAAGATATCATCATCTCAACGCTGATAAGACTTTACCGTGCAAGCTTTGCTTGGAGTTATTTGCCATCAGCGTGGACTTGGGCGAGGGTCACTTACATCCCCAAGGGAGGGGACAAAGACAAATCACAGTCAAAGTCCTACAGACCGATACGTCTCACCTCATTCCTACTAAAAACGATGGAAAAGGTGTTAAACAGTCACATCAGGGCAACATACCTCATTGCTAGACCCCTGACTGCAAGACAACATGCCTACCAAACAGGCAAGTCCACGGAAACGGCACTTACCGACCTGGTGGACAGAATTGAGAAAGCCATAGAAGACAAAGAAATTGCACTCTGTGGCTTTCTCGACATCGAAGGGGCTTTTGACAACACTAACTTCGATGTTATAACACGTAGCATGGTGAATCGTAGCCGTGTGGTCCCCGGCAGAGTAGAATAGGCCACCCTTACTCTTACCGAGGTGTCGTAAAAGGCGACTAAGGTAAAGCTGCTGGCATGATCATCAGCACCCAGAGAAGGAAACTCTGCATTTATATCAAAACCCTCGCCAACCCTCATGTGATTGAGGGAGGCCCGTGCCCCAGCAGCGGGCTTAAATGGGTTGATGATGATTATGATGGTGAATCGTGGAATCAACGACACCTCCACCAGATGGATGGGATCCATGCTAGAAAATCGAACTGCAACAATAACGTTGATGAATAAATTGATGACTCTTCATTGACCAGAGGATGTCCACAGGGCGGAGTCCTATCACCCCTTCAATGGTCATTGGTTGTTGACAGTCTCATCTGTGAGCTCAATGAAGCCAGATTTATGACTCAGGGATATACAGATGACATAGTAATAATGGTCATAGGAAAATGCCCTAGCACCATTTCCAGTCTTATGCAAAGGGCCCTACGAATAGTAGAAAAGTCAACGTAACGCAAATAATAATAATAATGTTCCAAGATTCTGCCTATACTACCCAACCGATGTTGATGAATGAGGTTTCAATCAAATTTTATCTACCTATTTTTATAAATGAAATCGTAAGGAGTTTGAAAAAATTGTCATAGGCGTTTACTACATTTATTTTTATTCAAAACACTAAATTTGTACCGATACCACCGTTTATACAAGTGTAGTTTTGTTGAACCAAATGAAGTATATTTTTATTGAGACACATCATGAAAACTGAAAATACTGTTCGTCAAAATACAAGGTTCGATAACGGTTGTGGTACAATATGGGAAAAATATACAGGGGGCATTATAGTTCGTAGTTTGTAGCAAAAAAAACATTTCAAAAACACGTTTCTTCTATAGCATACGGAAGTTTCTGAGAATCAAACTATACCGCCACCTTTAAAAACGTGTCAGACATTGAATACGTTCCGAATTAATTACAAAAAGTATATTTTAAATCTACAAAAATTAAATAGTACCTAAAGCTGTGCTGTCCATCCTCCATGCCCCTCTGAGAGCTTTTATATTAAATTTTTCAGACACACAAACACACACACTCGTACACACACACACACACACACACAAACATACTCATAGACAAGCATGAACACACGTATATAAAATACTATTATAATGATAATTCTATGTATAATAACACCAACGCTAGTTTATTGTATTTATTTTTATAGCAGTGCTCTTTCTATGGGTACATACAGAATACCAGCGTCGGGGTGGCGCGACACCCCGACACATGCTGAGTATGTGCCTTTTCGGTGTTTTACTGCGTACCGTCATTATTTTAAATGTTTAATGTTATTGTTATACACTGAATAAATATTTTTCTTTCTTTCTTTTTTTTCTATATCAGCAATCTAATCTTGAAAATGAGAGCGCCTTTCTCTTGTAATTTTCTTCTAAATGAAAATATCTCATTCATCAAAATCGGCTGGGATAGTTTGAGCAGGATCAGGGAACATACAAACATAGACTGCTAAAACCATAATCCTTCCTTTTTGGCTATGCCGTAGTCGGGTAAAAAAAAATCAGGCGCTGATGAGTCTTATGTATATCTTTATTTTTAACAGACAAATTCCATGAACAACACTTTCATAGATAACCTACGTAACCGTGACAAAACGCGATGCATGCAGTCATATCTTTATTTGTGATAGTCAAAATTGGATAGATAGATAGATATTCTTCATTGCACAAAAAAAAACATACGGGTCGAATTGAGAACCTCCTCCATTTTGAAGTCGGTTAAAAAGAAAATACAAGCATGATACAACAATAACAGACAGTACAATAAGGCGGTCTTATCGCTTGTAGCGATTTCTTCCAGACAACCTTTGGGTAGTGGAAAGAAATATCGTGTTCGTAATAGGGGAAGGCAGTGCAAAGTAGTTTAACAAATGAAATCGAGAATGGCAGAAATATACATATTTTATATATTAATAATATATTATGTATGAAGAATTGCGTTAGTTTTGCCAGCTTTTGGCCTATTGCTCCCCGGGGTAAACAAATAACTACATACGTATAGGAACTTAGCTAAACAACTTACGTGTTTTACCAGGTTAACAACTTTTTTTAAAATCTGAAGATCCACGCCACCACAAAATTCTAAGACGCCGCGATGTACAGGACAAATAACACAAAGAAGTTCAGTGTAAAATTCCTTAAATTATATATATATATATATATATATATATCTCTATATATATATATATATATATATATTTTATAAATATATTTCAACATCACATACATTGATCTGACTCCGAGATAGGTAGCTCAAGCACCTGTGCTACGGATATCAGAATCAACAGTGGAATTACAAATATATACATATAATACTTTTCTTTTGTAAATACATACTTATAATACATAAATAACACCCAGACCAATACAAACAGATATGTTCATGCACACAAATGTTTGCACTGTGCGGGGATCGAACCCGCAACCCTTGCACCAGAGGCAGCGTTCACTACCACAGTTCCAAACGGGTCGTCAAAATTATATTTACTTTATTCGCTAAAAATAGCACTATCAAGGCCATGTCGCTTAAATGAGGCAATGGCCAACCGTCCTGGGCTAGATTTATTTAGACGATATTTTATTTCACCCCAAATCCTCTCCACCCATTTCATCTCAAATCCTCAATCCCTTAGGAACTGACTACTAAAGATATGGTTATTGATCACGACACTGATCCCTATTCTGATACCAATCTGAGCTATAGGAGACAGATCTAAACGACATTCGAGTCATTCCTAATAGTTAAGGTGAAAAGATAACTTGGTTTTTTTTTTTACATTATAGCGGACAAACGAGCAGACGGCACACCTGATGGAAAGTGATCACCGCCGCCCATGGACATCTGCAACACCTGAGGTATCACAAGTGCGTTGCCGGCTCTTAAGAAAGGTGTACACCCTTTTCTTGAAGGTCACCAAGTCGTATCTGTTCGGAAACACCACGGATGACAGCTGGTTCCACAGTTTTACTGTGCGTGGTAGGAAATGACGTGAGAAACGCACTGTAGTCGATATAAATCCATCCAGGTAATGTGGATGGTATTTCGCGTTCTGACGTGATGTGCGGTGGTGAAAAATTGCAGCTGGAATAAGGCCGAACAGCTCCTCGGAACATTGCCTATTGTAAATGCGATAGAAGATGCACAGTGATGCTACATCTGTACGCAATGACAGAGGATCAAGTGTGTCGGAAATTGCCTGTATGAAAGTATTTAACATAAATACTTTTTAAGATCAACGCCAGGATAAGGTTCAAACTAAAACCGATATTGACCACAAGCTAGTAACAAAAATACAATCTTTCGGCAAACACCTATTTTTTTTTTTTTAAATGCATGGTTATTTAATAAATAGTTTAAGTGTTTGCCGAGAGGTTGTAACCCCGAAATTGTTTAAAATAGATCCGGTTTAGTAGCTAACAATTAAAATCGATTGGTGTCGCTAGTTAGGACTACCCGTCGCCTTAAGGGACGATATTCGTCGATCAACCAAAACTAGCAACCACACCAATCGATCAAATTTGCCTTCGATTGACAATCGCTGTAGTAACACCTTTAACTAGTCGAAGTGCTGTCACAGTGCCGTCACCCGTAAAGTTTATATTCCCTATCCCTATACGTTCGGAGTTTGATCCAGTTTTGGCAAGGTCATTGGAACGGTGTCTCTCCGAACATTCTGCAAGGAATCGTTAAATGTATCTCTCTCTCTCTCTCTTCAGCCTGTCTTGACCCTCTGGGTGTAGGCCTCCTGCAATTCACGCCACTTGTGGCGGTCTATGTGCATTTTGGATCCACCTTTTCCCGCCAGTTCTTCTTATATCGTCCTCCCAACGCATTTAGGGGCCTGCTTTTTGGTCGTTTCTAATCCCATGGTCACCATTGCAGCAGCCGGTTGCTCCATGAGTCACTCTTGCGTGCCATGTGACCAGTTCATTCCTACTTCAGCTTGGCCACGTGCTCTACGCACGACGTTGGCACGTCGGTGACCTTGCTTTGTTGTCTAAGGTTTTTCGGCCCCTCAACGTGATCCCAACCAATTTTCCCTCCAGTGCCCTCTGAGTTGTGCCCAGTTTATTAAGGATATCCTTAGTAAACATCCAGGTTTCAGCGCCATATGTTAAATGTATACTAGTATAACAATGTAACAATTCATTCTAAAAAGTAGACAAATCCTAAAAGCAAGCGTAAATCATACCAGCTCGAAAACAAGAATAAAATCTCCGCGAGCTAAAGTGCGACGATCAAATAATCCGAAAAGGTCCAGTGTCAACTACGTATAATTCCTGTTTATGGCACATAAAGCAAGCTTAAGCTAATATACTTCGCTCGCTCAAAATAGCACCATTAAGGTTGTCTTCGCTTAAATGAGGCACTAGCCCACCGTTCTGGGCTAGATTTATTTCGACGATATTATCTTTTGGGACGCAAATTATCACCAAATTACTTGGTTTCGTAACATTATTTTGTTTTTTATGAGTACCTTAGGGTTTTCGTGCATTAGGAAATTGTTTTTTCTCTATTTTATTTATGGGGTGTAAATGTAACATGCGTCACCTGGGGTCGCCTCAAACAAAGTATCCGGCGTTTATCGTTTACCATATTTTTACTTTCGTTAGGTGGTCTGCCTTCAAAACAAGCATCTTTACTTATGGATTATTATTTTTTGGTTCCATCCCCAGGCTAAACTTACTAACTTAAGGATATAACGCAATTTCCTTCCAGGCACAGTTTTTTTTTTTCATTTATTTTAACATATTACAATAACAGTATTAAAATTAAGAGTGTCATAAAAACCTTGCCGGTTTGTCCTTGACACGGTTACACATGAGTCTCGATTATTAATTGAAATAAAAATAATATTATATTAGTAATAAAAAGTATATCATGACTTACCTATTTCTAATACATTATCATCCAGGGTTTATTTTGTTTTCTTCGCCAGAGTCCGCACCACAAAAGAATTCCCGCAGAAAAACACGGAACTGAAATTTGAGATTCTAATGTTTATGACCAAAAATTTTGAGCAAACTTGAATGTTGATGTTGACTTAAGCCAACTTTTCACGGGACTTTGGTGGCGTGGACTCTAAGTATAAAAATAATAATATCCTCCAACCGATTTCGCCTAAAGCGTGAAATCTCAACGATCCGCCATTTAAGCAGGATATATTATAGTGCTCAAGTGTGTGCGTAAACACAAGTGCACTCACTGTTCCGATGGAACACCAGTGTGACTACCGGAGAAGGATCAGGCGCCGGACCAATGGCTTAACGTGATTTCCGAGGCACGGGGGTACAAGACCGCCAACTTCCAGACTCCAGGCTGACACTGAGCATTTCTTAACAAAAAAACTCACGTAAAAATTTTTGGCCCGACCCCAGGATCGAACCCGGGACCCTAAGTGCAGCCATTGCGTTGAAGTGTGACGCACTACCCACTACGCCAGCGAGGCAGTTGAACAGCGAGAATCGAATCGTGATGTATCAAAAGTTCACGGAAAGCAATGAGATATTACTCGTACTTAATTACCATTCGATGATAACCCACTTGTTTGCGTCTTTTGCCAAAAACAAAGAGTTTTTCCTCCTATTAAAGTTAAAAAAATAATTTGGGGAGATAACAGCAAGGCGGAAAGGTCACGGTCAAACGAAGAAATAAAGGAGGGGGTTTTATCCTCAGCAATAAATAAGCAAGGACACTTGTGACGTAGGATCCGAGGGATTTACGCGATTCTCGGCTCGCTCGTATGTTAAAATAAGAATAACCGCCATGATGCCAAAGCGGCTTAATGTACACAATAATTCCTCGATCTGCGATTTATTAGAGATGAGAGGGTACATTTCGAGGGGGAGAAAGGAAACGTTTATGATGGCTTGACTCGCGCTAAAATATGGGATGTCCTTGTAAATGGGTAACATCAGACTTATAAGAGACTAGTGGCCCGCCCTCACTTTGTTTCAGGACAGTTTTTTTATGAGAAAGGGAGACAAACGAGCAAGCGAGTCACCTGATGTTAAGTGAACACCGCCGACTATGGACATCAGCCACACCAGAGGGAGTAGAGATTCGCCGGCCTTTTAGGAAGGTATAGGCTCGTTTCTTAAAGATCTCAATGTCGTACCGGTTCGGAAATACCGCTGCGGGAAGTTGATTCCACAATGAGACTACCCAAACCCTAAGTCTAAGCGTACTCTGGGCTCCAAATGCGAAAGTTTTGGACGCAACCGGGAATTACACACTGAGGTAACGCTTGAGGACAGTATATTACGCTATCGATAACATACTGTTCGACTGCTTGATACGCCGTGTGGTCCCCGGCAGAGTAGAATAGGCCACCCTCACTCTTACCGAGGTGTCGTAAAAGGCGACTAAACTAAGGTAAAGACATGTTCATCAGCACCCAGAGAAGGAAAACTCTGCATTTCTATCAAAACCCTCGCCAACCCGTCCGCCGTGAGTATGGCAATTACCCCTCATGTGATTGAGGAAGGCCCGTGCCCCAGCAGTGGGGACTTAAATGGGCTGATGATGATGATGCTGAACATACTGTCCTCAATTGTCATATTTTTACGCGGTTATAAAAATAGGACATTTGAGGACAGTAACATACCTGCTGTCATCAAAATTAATCTTTAAGACCTGATTGTATACCAAATGAAGCAATATATATTTTAGATCATAAATTGCCGATTTTTTTAAATTGTAAACGACCGCCTAGACACACCCATGGATACTAGTGGAGTCACAAGTAGAATACCAATCTTTTAAATCTCTTTTATTTTTATTTTAGTTATTTCGTTGGTTTCAATTTTTTGTTTAAGGCGACGGGTAGCCCTAACTAGCGACACCATTTGTTTTTGATTGTTAGCTACTAAACCCGATCTACTTTAAACAATTTCAGGGTTACAAACTCTCGGCAAACACTTATACTATTTATTAAGTAACCATGCACAAATGTTGGGTCCAACGCGTACGCGAAAAATGTATTCAGGCCTAAAGCGTCCACTTTTGGCGTGAATCAAATTTTCGCGTACAAAAACAAACCCAACATTTGTGCATGGTTATTTAATAAATAGGATAAGTGTTTGCCAAGAGGTTGTATTCCCGAAATTGTTTAAAAAAGATCCAGTTTAGTAACTAAAAATTAAAATCGATTGGCGTCGCTAGTGTGCTCTACCCGTCATCTTAAAGTTTTATTTGTAATATACGATTTACGAGTAATATTAATATATTTATTTTTATGTGATAGTTGGCAGACAAACAGACGGGTCGCCTGATGGTAAGCGATTGCCGCCGCTTATAGATTCTAACAGTGGAGTCACAAGTGCGCTGCCAACCTTTAAGCCCCCTTTCCCCCAGATTGGGCGTCCGGTACCTTCACTTACGCAGCGAAAAACAGCACAGTGCTGCTTCACGGTGGTTTTCTGTGAGGCCGTGGTATCACTCCGGTCGAGCCAGCCCATATAATAGTAATATAAAAGTATCTGATCTTTTTCTATTAACTTCTTATAAAAGCGAATGGTTGATCACAATCTCACCTGATAGAAAGTGACGATGAGGTCTAGGATGTATCGCGTTTGCATAGAAGATGCCTCTTATGAAGAAAATTATGTTTTGACAGAAATAACCCTTGTCATGGACCGCTATAAGAAACAGGCTCAAATATCGCCGTGAGCTGAAGCACTCAATGACCCTTCGAACCTGCCAGTTCGAAGGGTCATTGAGTACTTTAGTAATTTTTTTTTTTATATATTAAATGGGTTTGCACTTGACCTCATTTCACCTGATGGAAAGTGACAATAAGGTGTAAGATGTAGCGTGCTTACCCAGAAGAAGCCTATTCACTCTCGACTTAAAGACACCCAAATTGAAGCTCTCTGGGAATACAGAGGCCGGCAAGCTGTTCCATTCCTTAGCAGTTCGTACCAAGAAAGAAGGAAGCGAAACGCTTAGTACGAGCTGGTGGAACTTGCACAGTGTAAGGGTGGATTCCTGTCGTCTTCCGTAATGTCCGGTTAGTATATACAAGTTTTCGCTGGAGAAACCCACATAATGCGAACTCCTCTCAGAGAAGTTATGCATAAAGTAGGTATGTTGGCTCATTACAACCTGGGCCGCCAGCATTTTCAATAGTGATAAAAAAAGGTTCAAACAACCATGTAAAAGTCGATAAGGAAGTCTTCAAAGGAAACAAAAGAAATAATACTTGTATAGTAAGGGTTGCGTTGTATAGCTCCGATAACTGTTTATCAGGCAAACCATAAAAGTTTTGGCCGTTTTAGTACCTATAAAATATTATCATTTATTTTCCTTCCAATCCGTATAAGCCATGTAATAGGATGAACTATCTCTTCATAGACAGGGACGAGGATACACACACAGATATCGATATTCTCACAACATCTCATAGGTTGACCAGCACTTGTGTTTACATATATCAGACAACAGAGGAACACAAATATATACTTAAATACTATATTACACCCAGACACTGAACAAACACAAGTGTTCATCGCACGAATGTTTGTCCAGGGTGGGGATCGAAACCTACGACCTTTGGCGTATTAAGATTGGCAGGGTCACTACCAATTGCGCCATCCTGTCCAGTCAGATAAGAGAAGCTAAGGTAGCTCCAGTGAGATGAAAAAGTAAAATCTGAAGTGATTTGGAATGCGCAGACAGACATACTCCATAACTATTTAAATAGAGGTAACTCCTACAGACAGCGGCAACACGTAGAGGCATCCAAAACACGTCCAATTTTTACGTGGTTATAAAAATAGGACATTTGAGGCCAGTAACATACCTGCTGTCACAAGTAGAATGCCAATCTTTTAACTCTCTTTTATTTTTATTTTAGTTATTTCGTTGGTTTCAATTTTTTGTTTAAGGCGACGGGTAGCCCTAACTAGCGACACCATTCGTTTTTGATTGTTAGCTACTAAACCCAGATCGGTACTTTAAACGATTTCAGGGTTACAACCTCTCGGCAAACACTTATACTATTTATTAAGTAACCATTCACAAATGTTGGGTCCAACGCGTACGCGAAAATGTATTCAGGCCTAAAGCGTCCACTTTTGGCGTGAATCAAATTTTCGCGTACAAAAACAAACCCAACATTTGTGCATGGTTATTTAATAAATAGGATAAGTGTTTGCCGAGAGTTTGTTACCCCGAAATTGTTTAAAAGAGATCCAGTTTAGTAGCTAAAAATTAAAATTGATTGGCGTCGCTAGTGTGCCCTACCCGTCACCTTAAAGTGTTATTTGTAATATACGATTTACGAGTAATATCTGTTTGTCTGCCAACTATCACATAAAAATAATATATTTATTTTTATGTGATAGTTGGCAGACAAACAGACGGGTCGCCTGATGGTAAGCGATTGCCGCCCGCTTATAGATTCTAACAGTGGAGTCACAAGTGCGCTGCCAACCTTTAAGCCCTCTTCCCCCAGATTGGGCGTCCGGTACCTTCACTTACGCAGCGAAAAACAGCACAATGCTGCTTCACACTGGTTTTCTGTGAGGCCGTGGTATCACTCCGGTCGAGCCAGCCCATATAATAGTAATATAAAAGTATCTGATCTTTTTCTATTAACTTCTTATAAAAGCCAATGGTTGATCACAATCTCACCTGATAGAAAGTGACGATAAGGTCTAGGATGTATCGCGTTTGCCTAGAAGATGCCTCTTATGAAGAAAATTATGTTTTGACAGAAATAACCTCTGTTATAGACCACTATAAGAAACAGGCTCAAATACTGCCGTGAGCTGAAGTACTCAATGACCCTTCGAACCTGCCAGTTTGAAGGGTCATTGAGTACTTTAGTATTATTTTTTTAATATTAAATGGGTTTGCACTTAACCTCATTTCACCTGATGGAAAGTGACAATAAGGTGTAAGATGTAGCGTGCTTACCCAGAAGAAGCCTATTCACTCTCGACTTAAAGACACCCAAATTGAAGCTCTCTGGGAATACAGAGGCCGGCAAGCTGTTCCATTCCTTAGCAGTTCGTACCAAGAAAGAAGAAGCGAAACGCTTAGTACGAGCTGGTGGAACTTGCACAGTGTAAGGGTGGATTCCTGTCGTCTTCCGTAATGTCCGGTTAGTATATACAAGTTTTCGCTGGAGAAATGCGAACTCCTCTCAGAGAAGTTATGCATAAAGTAGGTATGTTGGCTCATTACAACCTGGGCCGCCAGCATTTTCAATAGTGATAAAAAAAGGTTCAAACAACCATGTAAAAGTCGATAAGGAAGTCTTCAAAGGAAACAAAAGAAATAATACTTGTATAGTAAGGGTTGCGTTGTATAGCTCCGATAACTGTTTATCAGGCAAACCATAAAAGTTTTGGCCGTTTTAGTACCTATAAAATATTATCATTTATTTTCCTTCCAATCCGTATAAGCCATGTAATAGGATGAACTATCTCTTCATAGACAGGGACGAGGATACACACACAGATATCGATATTCTCACAACATCTCATAGGTTGACCAAGCACTTGTGTTACATATATCAGACAACAGAGGAACACAAATATATACTTAAATACTATATTACACCCAGACACTGAACAAACACAAGTGTTCATCGCACGAATGTTTGTCCAGGGTGGGGATCGAACCTACGACCTTTGGCGTATTAAGATTGGCAGGGTCACTACCAATTGCGCCATCCGGTCAGTCAGATAAGAGAAGCTAAGGTAGCTCCAGTGAGATGAAAAAGTAAAATCTGGAAGTGATTTGGAATGCGCAGAGACCATCCATCCATACTATTTATTAAGAGGTAAATCCTACAGACAGCGGCAACACGTAGAGGCAATCCAAAAACACGAAACGCTTGCGTGTTGTTATCGACAAGTCATCGATACTGTGAGGGGTTAGGCTTAACCACCACATGAGGTAAGCCTCATGCGGATTGGGGATCACAAACCCAAACTATGTTCGAAAAATTAGAGACATACTTTATGCTCGACCCGCGAATCCAACCCAGGGCCCCGAGATCACGGCCCGGTACTTAAACTACTAGACCATTAGAGCATGATGTAATTTACGATGTGCATGCAAGAAAACATTGATAGATAGCGCCTGAAATCTGTACTAGGCATGTATATCATAGCTGTTTCTTCGTGGTCCTAATTTTTTTTTAACTAAAAAATAGTTGGACTATGAAGAAGGCTTGTGCCTCATGGTCCTAATTCACATTTTATTGAGTAGACAAGTGAGCTGATATCTCTGGATTGCTCATAGCAGCCGATAATCGCATTCTATCTGTCGGGTCAGAAGTTAGATTGCTATTTGAAACTATCAAAGTTAAACTACTAAATACCATCCAAATGCGAAAATGTAACTGCATTATCAAGCTAGGTCGCAGTTATTGAAGGCCGCATTGCCAGAATTGATACAGTTCTACGCTAGTAGTACGTCAGCCGGGCTGGAGGGGGCGGATAATTAGCTCATCCTACCTACACCTTTCGGATAGCTTCTGAAACGTGGTCTGGTTACCGTGTTAAAGAGTTGCGAAGGTCAGACGACAGTCGCTTCATTGTAATTACCAGACTCCTCAAATCCTGAAACATGATCCAAGCGTACCCCGGGCTCCAGAGCTTTGGATGCAACTGGGAATTACGCGCTAAGATGAGATGAGGAGGTGGCAGACGAGTAGAAGGATCACCTAATGGTAAGCGTTTGCTGTCGCCCTTAGACACTAGCAATACCATTGGAATTTTAGTCGTTTTCAGAGAGGCTGACATTTTTCTAGATTTATTATAATATTTATAAATAAATAAAGGTTTTCTTACCTTTTTTATTTTATAATATTTGTGCCTATCTTGTTAGTGATTTGAGCATTTGTTACATTGATGATCTTAGCTTCTAAAGAATTTTGTTTTGCACAACAAAACACTACAAGGGCAAGGGAGAGCCACGCTTTGGCATGAATGGACCGGCTCGATCGGAGTGATACCACGGCCACACAGAAAGCTGGCGTGAAGCAGCACTGTGCTGTGTTTCGCTGCGACAGCGAGGGTATCGGAGGCCTAATCCGGGCGAAAGGAGGGTTTAAAATTTGGCAGCGCACTTGTGACTCTACTGGTGTCGCGGGTGTCCATGGACGGCGGCAACCGCTTACTATCAGGTGATCCGTCTGCTCGTCTGGCACCTATCACATAAAATAAATACATCTACTTTGGAGTGAGTTTTATTTATATGCCGTTTTAGATCTCTCGATAATATAAGAGTAAATTCCGAAAATGTTAATATTTTTAATTCATTTTTAATCTTATACAGTAAAACCATTTTCTTAGTAAGACAAAAAAATCCTTGAAAAGTAGGTAATATAGTTTTTGTATGTAGGTACATACGAAAGTTTTTCAAGATGCCGTAGGGACACATTTACTAGATGTGGGTAAAAGAAACTTGAGAAATGTTTAATAACCTTTTTAAGTTTTTTTTATTGTAATGAAATTAAGACAAATGAAATATTTTAATGTTAGTGATTTCCGTGAGTTTTTTGTGTTGAAAAAAATTTAACTCGTATTTTTATTTTGACGACATATTATAGGGCCAATCTAATCAACAACGTAGTTGCCAAACTATGACGTCAGAGAAATGTGTATTTGACGATGAAAATTAAAAAAAAAAACTCACAATATCTGCGAAAATGTCAACGTATTTTTTTTTAGACATATCATGCTCCTGGGATGACCGTCATCCTATGGATTCAGGGCAAGGCATTGGTCTGGGATGCGACATGTGCGGACATTGCCCTTTCCCATGTCCACGCCACTTCACGGGGCGCGGGTGCAGCAGCTGCTTTGGCGGAGACCCCTAAAGGGAACAAATACTCTGCCTTAGATAGCTGTTATCTATTCGCCCCTTTCGGCGTGGAAACATTGGGATTGTGGAGCCCCGAGGCCCACTAGATATTTAAGGTGACCGTGATGCTGGCAGCTATCTCGACTAATGCATCGGGTTGACATTTCAAAGAGGTAACGCCGCCAGCATTCTAGGCACGATGAGTAGCGGGGTAGACTAAAATCTTTTGTAAATATTTTTCACCTCATCCATCATTTAACACAAGTGCTTAAGCTAATCAGGTCAACGTATGAGATGTTGTGAGAATTATTATTATTATTATTTGTTTTAGTAGATAGATAGATATTCTTTATTGCACAAAAATAAAATACAAGCATGATACAACAGCAACAGACAGTACAATAAGGCGGTCTTGTCGCTTGAATTATTTCTTCCAGACAACCTTTGGTTAGAGGAAACATATATCGTATTCGTGATAAGAGAAGGTTGAGCAAAGTAGTTTAACAAATGAAATTGAGAATGGCAGAAAAATACATTATTTTATTTATTAATATTATTACATAACATAAATAATAATAAACAATACATACATACCCAATAATATATACATAGATAGTTTATAACAAAAATTCAATAAAAATATTTCTTATAGATAGGTATAAATGACCAGAGAGCAGACCACATAAAAAAGGAAGAAGAGACAAGGAAAAAACAATAATAATATTTCCATTGTTGTTTGTTTTTTCGGATACTGTAAATATGTACTTTTATTTATAACATGCCTCTTATCCGGTGTTTTATATGCAGAATGAGTACTTAAACCGAATTAACTTTCAAATTCGCGTAACTACATACTCGTTTCCTTTGCCCACATAATAAGTTACGTGTCCCTTATTTTGATACTAAACGCATGGAACGTTAACTGGCGCAAACAAGATGGTACGTTGGGTTTTATTAAATTTCCATAATCCACGTAATTAAGCGAAACCCGGGATGCCGGGATAGGAGAAAAATATTTGAACCCGGAACTCTCGAGCTCTTGAATAATAAATGTCACATGAAAACTTTTATTTACATTAATCATATTATTTAAGGCGTCCGCTTGAGGATATTTTTAATGATTTATTAGCATTTGAAGTGGCAAAACGCTAAATAAAGCAAAAAATGCAAGTCTTGATGAGTGAGTGAACGTGCCGGAGGCCCATGATAAGCAGCGAACTTGTGATTCCAATGGTGTTGTCCATGGGCGGTAACAATCGCTTGCCGTCAGATGTTTTTTGTTATGTGTTAGGGGCAGACGAGATCACCTGATTGTAAGCGACTGCCGCCGCCCATGAACACAACATCAATGGAGTCACAAGTGTGCTACCAACCCTTAAACCTCCTATCCCTTTTTCCTTTTAAATTATGGGATTTATGGCGACAGACAATAAACACATACTAGAGGAGCAAGAACAAAACGGAATTCACGTCCGTGAAATTTATACTTGAATAGATGTATAATACACCAGATATTCATTAAACTTTTGTAAAAAGACATACATAACGACAGTGAATTTCTAACACCACGTAAGTAATATTATGTTTCACAGCTTCATTCTTAGCGATTTTGGGTTAACATAGTGTAGTAGCGCCCCCAAGCGTCAGCCTTGCACGGATTTTAAAAGTTTTTTTTTTTTTTTTTTTTTTTTTACCGGTAACTCTAAAATGACAGATTAAGTACATCACTAGCCATCCCTACCTAACCTACCTCAGACCGGCGGTTGCCTGCTGCGAGTCATTCTGCGTTTCCGTGCTCAAGCCTTCGCACGTAACTTCGGAACTCAAAATAAATATCTATTTCATCTAATTCTGCTTTAAACATGGGTAACAAACGGAAGAATGGTAGAAGAAATCCTGCGAAAAATTCAAAAGTTGGAGAAAAAATTATGCAAGAAAGTACGACGAAGAATTAACGAGTTGTCTGAAGACGATACTGCAAGTAAGTAAAGCGATAAATTTGCTTTAATCGGTTCAATAGTGATACGTGATGCTAATTTTGGGCTCCCACTGTCACAAATATTGTTCCGTGTGGCCATAAAACGATACGTGCTGCTATTTTTGGGGCTACCACTGTCGTAATATATATTTTATCAATGTGATACGTGCTGCTATCTACTGAGCTACCACTGTCACGAGTATTGAGCATAAATGGCTTTTATCAGGCAAAATATGTCTATAAAGTAACTGTAAACTTTTTAGCCACGTGTGTAATTTGACAAAATGTTTTTGCAGATGAGGGTATTCATGAAGAACCCGAGGCTAATAAAGATGATACAGCGTATCAAGAACTGCCAGAATCTATTTTCCTGCCGGAATCGCCTCAACAGGCCTCACCACATCCAAACTCGCCACATCCTGCATCGCCGAGCCCTATCTCACAGGAAGAACCCTGTTTGATCCCAGAATCTCCTTCTAAAACGGCACAGGGCCTTGAGACGTCAACAGACCCCCAGGACCCTACTAATCCGGTAGAATCAGAGGGCCCCGGTGAAATTGAACTCGACGAGGAGATTCTGCAGCTTTTAGGCGATGCTCCTAAAACTGAAAACCCATTGGGGCCACCTATTCATAAAGATGTGGCAAACAGATGGCAAGAGATTCTGACCAAAGGGCTCCTCAAAGAGGTGAAGGATCAAATTATGCAACAATATTCGGTCCCAAGCAATTGCGACCTCTTAACGGCCCCTACGTTAAATCCAGAAGTAAAAGCTGCAATTCGAGATGTAATGCTCAAACGTGATTCGTCACTCATGTACCAGCAAAAACAGCTTGGGGTTGCCTTGTCAGCACTAGGAACTGCTTTAAATTCGATACTTTCTAATGCAGGATCGAAGCAAAAGATTTTGAAGCCAATAAGCGACGCATGTCGTATCTTATGTGACTTACACTTTAACGAGACAAAAACCCGTAGACACTTTGTTTTAACTTCTATAAATACCGAGCTAAAGGACTTTTTAGTAAATACAGTAAGAGATAATCAACTTTTTGGCGACAACATTACGGAAAAAATTAAAACTGCAAAAACCATTCAGAGATCAGGAGAAGCATTAAAAAATGTACAAAAATCAACATTCCACAAAAATAATTTCGCGAATAAACCCAATAATACCCCCAAGAATCGTTTAAACTTCAAACCGCAGCATCGAAAGACCGACAAGCCGACCACGGATGCTGCGAGAGGACGGTCGACGCAGCGCCCGCCACGCCCAGGCCCCAGCAACGCGCCGTACAAGCCGCCACACCGCCCGCGCTCTCCACCGAAGAGGAATCACCGCTCATAGATCATCAGGTATCGTACGCCGGCAGGCTTCAATTTTTTGTACATAAATGGGCAGAGATTACAAGTGACTCTACCATTTTACAATGGATAAAAGGGTACAAAATACCCTTTGTATCCACTCCCAGCAACATAAACTGTTCTAAAGTTTATCCTCGTTCTGACCAAGAACGAAAGGACTTTGACGAGGCAATCAACACCTTGCTAAATCATAATGCTATATCTCTGTGTAGTCCTACTAAAGGTCAATTTATTTCGAGTGTGTTTTTAGTACAGAAACCAAATGGTAGCAAACGATTTATTCTAAACCTAAAAAACTTAAACAAGTTTATTAAAACTCAGCAATTTAAAATGGAAGATTACCGTACCGCTTCGAAACTTATAACCAGAGGTTGTTACATGGGCTCAATAGATTTAAAAGACGCATATTTCTTTATTCCTATTCACAAGTCACACAGAAAGTATCTCCGATTTGTTTATAATGATATTATGTACGAATTTAATTGTCTACCATTCGGGTTATGTACTGCCCCATATGTTTATACAAAACTAATGAAACCAGTCCTCGAATTCCTGAGATCACGTGGTCTTATGTCCGTAAATTACTTGGATGATATCTTATGTATCGGCAAGGACTACAATGAATGTAAAAATAACGTACAATATACAAAAACTCTTTTGGAGAATTTAGGTTTTATGTTAAATTTAGAAAAAAGCTGCTTACATCCAAAAACATGTTCTAAGTTCTTAGGATTTGTTTTTGATTCTAAAAATATGGTTTTGACTTTACCTGAGGATAAAAGGATAAAAATAAAACAAAACATCCTTGCCTTTATCAAGACTCAAAGATGTAAATTACGTGAATTCGCAAGGTTTATTGGTCTCCTTATATCATCTTGTCCTTCTATTCAGTATTCATGGCTCTACACAAAAAATTTCGAACACCATAAATATATTTGTTTACTCAAAAATCCTAGTTATGAACAATATATAAATATTCCACATTCGTTAAAAGAAGATATGCAATGGTGGTTTGATCATATTGAACACGGTTATTCCCCTCTTACAATTAGTCAATATGCCCTTGAAATTTTTTCTGATGCCTCAACCACCGGTTGGGGCGCCTACTGTAATGAACAAGAGAGTTATGGATATTGGAAAGAAGATGAAAAATTGTTACATATTAATGAACTAGAATTAAAATCAGCTTTTCTCGCACTAAAATGCTTCGCTAAGGGATTATATAACTGCAAGATTTTACTGCGTATAGATAATGTAACTGCTATATCTTGTATTAATCGTATGGGCAGTGTACAATATAGACATCTGAATTGCTTATCAAGAGAAATATGGAAATGGTGTGAAATGCGTAAAATTTTTGTTTTTGCGTCATATATAAACACAAAAGACAACTGCGACGCGGATGCCCTATCAAGAAAAAAGTTTCAAGATACAGAGTGGCAGTTGAGTGATTGTGCATTTGATATAATTGTCAGTAAGTTTGGCGTTCCTGAGATCGATCTGTTTGCTAGCCGATGCAATGCTAAATGTCCAGTATATATTACTTGGAAAACAGATCCAGACGCGTTAACATCGGATGCTTTTACCATTTCTTGGACAGAAAAAGTATTTTACGCCTTTCCACCTTTCTCCCTAATTACAAAAATGATGCAAAAGATTATAAATGATAAGGCAGAAGGCATTGTAGTAGTACCATACTGGCCAACACAGCCATGGTTTCCCATGTTTCAAAAACTAACTGTATCCGAAATAGTTTTGTTTGAACCACACATTAATTTATTGCAATCTCCTTTCAGGACGATTCACAGCTTACACAAAACGCTACGCCTAGCTGCCGCGAAGTTGTCAGGCAAGCTCTACTAAAGAGGTTCATATCTCCAAGATCAGTGGAGATTATGCTGGCGTCCTTATCGGATAATACATATAAGCAATATGATAGGTGTATCAAATCTTGGCTAAATTATTGTGAACGTTATAACTATGATTATATGAATACATCTATCCCTGTTATTATTCATTTCCTGACGGGTATATTTGATAAGGGAGCTAAATATGGCACTTTAAATTGTTATAAATCTGCCTTGTCATTATTATTGGGCAATGTAATTAATGATGATCGTATAAAACGCTTCATGAAAGGGGTTTTTAGATTAAGACCCACAAAACCAAAATACAATGTTACTTGGGATCCAAACTTAGTGTTAAATTATTTAGCTCAAAAATGGCCTAACGTAGGTCTCGATCTAGAAACCCTTTCCAAGAAAACTTCAACTTTGTTGGCTTTGGTTAGTGCTCACCGCGTGCAAACACTATCTCTCATAAAACTGAACAACATCACTCATCAATCGACTGAAATTACTATTAAAATACCAGACTTAATAAAAACTTCAAGACCTAACTCTTATCAACCCTTTTTGAGATTACCTTTTTATAATGACAGACCTGAAATTTGCCCTGCCAGGTGTCTACTTGAGTATATAAATAAAACTCAAACACTCCGAAATAATAACGATTTTTTATTTATCAGTTACAAACGCCCTCACTCAAGAATCACTTCACAAACCCTAAGTAATTGGATCAAAAACACACTTCACTGCAGCGGTATTAACACTGAAATATTTAGTGCACATAGCACTCGTCATGCAGCCACATCCACAGCCAACAAATTCGGAGTCGGCATTGACGTAATTCGCAAGACCGCAGGTTGGAGTAATTCTTCTTCGGTCTTTGCAAAGTTTTATAATAAGGATATAATTCCTGAAGCTGATCAGTTTGCCAGATCCATACTGGACACATGTAATCGTTGATTGACTGCACCGTACCTGAAAGAATAAAACAATTGTTAAATATTGTGGGTACTTAAATATTTAAAATATGTGTGTAAACTTGTAAGTATTGTGATTAAACTTACCTGTGGTTGTTTCATATGTTTGTTTTTATTTTCTCTGAACATCCTACACTATGTTAACCCAAAATCGCTAAGAATGAAGCTGTGAAACATAATTGAAGATCAAACGAACTTTCAAGTGAAGTTCGATCATAATTATGTGAACAGCTTCATTCGATGCGATTTATATACACCCACCCAGGAACTATCATTAAAACATGATTTTTTTTAATGCCCGCCCTGAAAAACAAAACACGAAACAACTAGCTATAAACAAAATGACTCGCAGCAGGCAACCGCCGGTCTGAGGTAGGTTAGGTAGGGATGGCTAGTGATGTACTTAATCTGTCATTTTAGAGTTACCGGTAAAAAAAAAAAACTTTTAAAATCCGTGCAAGGCTGACGCTTGGGGGCGCTACTACACTATGTTAACCCAAAATCGCATCGAATGAAGCTGTTCACATAATTATGATCGAACTTCACTTGAAAGTTCGTTTGATCTTCAATTTTTGCGTTTTAGATATTTTGATGCCATTCGCTAGAGAATCGATAGACGCGTCATTTTGCCCGATCAGCATCAAGATAAGACTAATAAAAACCTTTAAAACTACGTAAAATTAACAGCACGGAAGTCATAAAATTACTTACCTACTCTTTGAGGTGACCATGTAAGTAACAATTTAGTTTTTTATTTTATTAACTAATTTGCTGGTGGCGGTTATGACATTTTGATGCCATTCGTTAGAGACTTGGAAGACGGATAGTTTTTATCAATCAGAATTGATTTGCGGCCATCAAAAACCTTTTTAATGTTGAAAAGGTAACATAACGGAAGTCAACAATTGAATTCTAATGGAAATAGTACGTCTCCGACGAATAGTCTCCGATGAGTTTACTGGCTTTTCTAAAAAAGTTGCTTAAAATTACGTGGTGTTAAGACCTCAAAGACGATAACTATATTACTTATAATAAAAAACCGGCAACGCATCTCCACTCCATCTGGTGTGGCTGATGTCCAAGGGCGGCAGTGATCATACACCATCAGGTTACTCATTTGCTCGTCCCCCCCCCCCCCCCTTTCTTTTATTATTATTTATCAAATTATGCCAATTTTTACCATAAAGTATTAGCCTAAATACTGTCCCACTGCAGGGCAAAGGCCTCCATCATAGAAATCAAGTCATCGCTACTATGATGGGGTTAGGCAATCAGCATTAAGCAAGCGTGGTAATTAAAACCACGCTTGCCTAATGCTGATTGACCACAATCCCAAGCTATTTCCGAAAAATTCGAAACATACCTTTGCTCGACCCGGGATCCCGAGATCACGGCCTGATACTTAAACCACTAGACCAACGGCGTGATTTTAACCATAAAGACATCTCAAAATTTTAATTGCGCTTCGGAGTATGAAGTAAAAGTTGGATGTGTATAAAATTCTAAATTGTATTCAATCATTTAATTTTTATTGTTCATATTTGTCTTTTTTTTTCTTTTACTGACACTACATAATATATTAAATGATTTCTGGCCGTCCAAGATACAGGCATTGCCTAGTTTGGAGGCTCCTGTTCAATGTTTGTGGCATAATATGTGTAGTGCACTTAAATTTTAATCTTATGTATGTAACTGAGGTTATTTTTTCTGTGCAATAAATACATTTTTATCTTTATCTATCTTATTTTTAATACCAAATTCCATTTCAACAAACGTTATCGCACCGTAAAAGAATGAAAAATACAAAGGAGCCCATTCCCAGTGAGAAACGAGTGCAAAGTTTGGCCACACTTCTGCATCACTGACTCCATGTTCAGAGTCTGAAGTTAATTAGTATTTATGAACTAATAGCGGAAGTCATTTGTTTTGGACCAATTTTTTTTACAGGTTGGAATGGAAATTTAAACATTAACGAATGAATTTACTTTAATTTTATTAATACTTTTTTTTATAGAAAGGCCAATCAGGATGACCTCACTCCGCCTGATGGTAAGCGGCCGTGAAATCCAAATATGAGGCTGACAGGCACAAAAGAACTAACAAAGTACCCATTGTCTGCCATCCTCACCCTAATGGCCTGCTAAGATGCCGTTTCACGCCCCGACTAAAAGACCCCGGATTGTTTGAAGGAGGAAACACATGAGCTGGGAGGGCATTCCATGCCTTGATGGCTCGGGGCAGGAACGAGGAGCCAAACCTCTTGGTGCGCGATGCCATTGTCTGGATGGTATGCGGATGGCAACGCTGTCCAGCACGCGTTGGCCGGAAGTGGAAAGGGGATTTATATTTTATTTTATTAATGATGGGCTTGCACTTGGCTTCGAACTGAACCCTAGAGTTGAGAAGAATTTTAGTCTACGATATGAAGCGAGGTTAGTCAGAATTTTCTATGGAAAAAGGTATTTTTATGTGCTAGGTGGCAAACGAGCAGATGGATCACCTGATGCGGCGATTGCTGCCGCCCATGGACACCCGCGACAACAGTGGAGTAACAAGTGAGCTGCCAACCTTTAATGCCTCCTGTCCCCCGGATTGGGACTCCGGTACCAATGTGGGTGTGTTTTCACTCACGCAGCGAAACAGCACAGTGGTGCTTCACACCGGTTTTATGTGGGGCCGTGGTATTACTCCGGCCGATCCGGCCCATTCATGCCAATTAGATTCTACTGCTTCATTAGGTGATCATCAATCCGGGGGAAAGGGGGGTTTAAAGTTGGTAGCGCACTTGTGACTCCATTGGTGTCGGGAGTGTCCATGGGCGGCGGCAATCGATTACCATCAGGTGATCCGTCTGCTCGTCTGCCAACTATCAGATTTAAAAAAAACCTACATACGTACGTGTCAGACACATTATATCGACTTTAATTTTATAGTTATTAGAATTACTGATCATAACACTGTAGTGATATACTATGAGACTTTTGCCATGTCAAATGGGTTATGCGAGAGAATTTCTTTAGTCTTTTTCGAGTCGCGGGTGCGTGTAGCTATTATAGTTTCCTACAAGTAGTGTGTCGTTACATCATTTGCTCTTGAACTTGTGTGTACTGTGAGGCTCTGTACCTATATAATGTCATCCAAACCGATATTTCGGCGGCCAAGCTCAGCAGTCAGCCATCGATGCAGGACATATAGTGTACAAGTATTTGCGCAGACACAAGTGCACTATCTATTCCCGTTCCCTCTTATTTCGATGGGACACTAGTGTGACACGACCGAAGAGGGATTAGGCGCAGTATCAACGGCTTAACGTGCTTTCCGAGGCACGGGGGTACAAGACCGCCAACTTCCAGACTCCGGGCTTACACTGAAAATGAAAAACTCAGGAACAAATTTTAGGCCCGATCCGGGGATCAAATCCGGGACCCCAAGCGCAACCGTCGCTTTAAAGTGCGACCCACTAACCATTGCGCCACCGAGGCAGTCAAATGTACCTAGATAACAAGTGTGTGGACAATATAATTTGGTGAATGGACTTGAGCTGTTTTATTTGATACCCGACGGCAACCCAGTTCTGATCGGTAACTAAGGAGTCAGGAGTAACAAATATCTTCTTGGTGGGTCAGGCCAGCTATACACCACACTACGCCCTGTGGCTAGGAGCGCTTAAGAATACTGCCAAGGTTTTCCCGGCCTGTCGTAAGAGGCGGCTAAACGGGCTTTCGGAGTACGTGAGCCGTATCCACTGCTGGGGAGTCTCGCTTGCTCAGCAGACGACTCCGCGGGGAACGACATTACTGGGTATCCTGGTAGGTTTTATAGCATTGACTATAGCACTGTATTGTGCCAAATAGGGGTGAAGCGGCGAGCGCGATTAGCGGTACGGTCTATTCCCGGCTGTGGGGCTTCCGACCGCAATTGCGCGGAGATGGACACCCCAGGGGTTTTAGTTAAGGTTTGAGTCCCACACACCACCCTGTTCCCTACATGTAGCAAGGTGACAGCTATTATGGTTTCCCCTGGGAAAAAAAAGCTTTACACCACACTTCTTTTGGTAGCCGTGTATTAGGCAAACAAGGAAAGTAGTGGTAGGAAATTAATGAACTAGAGGCAACTTAGCCAGGAAGGAGGTAACCCAGAAAGTGGTGACCCAAAAACACAAAGGCACAGATAATATACCAGTGCTCATAATTCTTTACTTAAATTTTTTGTCTATTCAATATGAGATCAGAGAGACCCTAATTATCGTTTTTATCTCAAAATCATGATAAGCTACATTTTAATTTTCCTTTCTTCGAATCGACTGTAATCATTGCGTATTATTCTAGGCATTTGCTCAGATAATAGTTTTGACTTAATGCTCTAATTCTCTTAAGTCTTATACGCCGAAAGAATTGTATTCCAAGAACAAACCTTTCAACCGATTGGTTCGATAAGGGAGTAAAAATTGAGCTCGCACTTAACGGTTGGCGATTGTGTTTGGCTGGAAGCCAGAATTATTTTGATTATAGTAGAGACTCTAGAATAATTTGGTATTACGGAACCTGTTTTATTATTTATGCTTACCATCAGGCTGAAGCGAGCCAATATATTATACTCCCTGTGCGGATAAAGAATGGGATCAGAAATGGCGGCGCATCTATTCACTTCTCGCTCGCACACTATTTGCGTCTATACTCGCACCCCACGAGTACGAGTATAGACCCTGAATGGAGAAGTGAATAGATGAGCCGCCATTTCTGATCCCATTCTTTATCCGCACAGGTTGTATAAAAAAACACTATAAAAAAATTTGTAGGTAGGTGCATACTCAGTGGGTATCAGACCCAACGAACCATAAAATTAAGAGTAACTTCTCTAACAAATACATATTTTAAAACCCGTATTTTACGTGATAGGTGGCAGACGAGCAGAAAGATCATCTGATGTTAAGCGAGTGCCGCAGCTCATGGTAACATCAGTGGACAAGTCACAAGTGCGTTGCCAACATTAAACCCCTCTTTCCCCGAGGATTGGTTCTCCGGTACCCTTATTCACGCAGCGAAACAGCTGACTTATCGCGAAGTGAAAGGGGAATCTCAAGACCGAGCGGGATGGCGACGTACTCAAACCAGTGGATGTCTTCTGCCCCTTCCAGGGCACATAGGACATTTTTTGTAGGTCCCCCGGAGACAAATGACGCTCGCTCAGAAGGAGCCAACGTCCGGCCGGGTGTGCATTAGGAGGCGCTGGTAGTTGGCGCCCCCTTATACACACCCGTTCGCTGGAAGTCGGCCCGGTAGTGTAGGACTCTCCCCTGCAGAGCCCCCAGGGCTCCCACTAAAAACTTCCGAGGCATTTTCTGCTACGCCCGTGTGGGATGGGCACGGTGACGGGTGCGAAACCTTGTCCGTGGCCCACCCTCGAAGGAGGAGAGGCTCGCCAGTACGGCCTCCCAACAATCGACCCTTTAAGGACGAGAAGCTCGCCAGCACGGCCGGTCAACAATCGGGCCTTGAGAGAACGAGCCACTCCCACGGCCCAAGATTCACCCTTTCTGGAAGCGTCCACGTTGCAGGATTGCAACGCTGACACTCCAGCGCGGACGACTGCAGGCCCCTCTCACAAATCCTTACCTTACCATACCTTACTGGCTGCAAGGCAGAGAAAGGAGAGTGTAAGGGTACATTTTGTTTTGTTTTCCCAGGGACTCCCCCCGCATGACACCGGGGAACAACCGACTAAAACCCCTGGGCACCCTCTCATCGTCCATAGTGGGGAAACCCTGTTGACAGACACGAAGCCATGTACACGTACCCCCTGCCGCTGCCTTAGTGGGCTGGGGGGAAAGGATACCCCTTTCCCCCCAGCCCACTAGGGCTGGTCACATATGGGCAGCCGAGGGTGAAAGTCAAACTCTACCTAACCTAAGGTACTCATCTGATCTGGTCGTAGAATAAAAAAGCACTTTAAATAAAAAAATACGGGAATACTTTTACCTAACGTATGCCTTTTTATTAGCACAAAATATGGAAATCTCAGGAATCATAGAGAACACTTACCGTTCGCTCATTCACTGCGTCATTTGGTAACAAGGATTTGACTGAATGAGTTATGTTGGTAAAGCTTTCACTCAAAATTGTAAACAGTGATGTGAGGAACGATTCGTGTCGAAGCGTACGATGAAGTTTTATGGTTATTTTTTTTTTATTTTATTGGTTTACCAACGAAAGTTACATTTCACTTGCTTAAATATACACATTGTATTAAAATAGACTAAATGTACTTCCAGTTACAGGTAAACACCGCATGCTAATGCTAAAAGATAAGTAATAAAGGAAATCTACATCTAAGTAAAATGTAATAAATGAAATTAAATTAACTGGCTCTTTTTTAAAAACATTCAAAAGCTATCCACATTAACATGTACTATATGGCTAAACAAGTTATACAAGTTAATGAGTCTACATACCGGAGAGTAAGATCTTGTTAATGTTTCTGAATTTTGTCACTCACTGACTGACTCACCGATCATCTAAGTCCAAGGCACTTCTAGCAGACATAGAATCTTTAAATTTAGAATATAAATGGAATTTAGTGTCTTAATCATAGGAAAACGTAAGCTTTTTTAAAACTTCGGTCCAGTTTTCTCAGTACACCAACAGCATGAATAACTTTGTAATTTCATATAAATGTATAGGATTACAAAGTTACGTTTGCAGTTGAAGTTGAAGGTACCGTAAAGAAAAAAAGTAGGTGGACTACAAAAAAAAATTATATCCCATAAAAATTTGTCGAAAACCGTGAAAGTTGTGAGATCTATGTTACCAAGTCGGTTATTAACTTAGCAATCGGTTATGTTTTATGCAATGGCCGAGCCAGATGAGTCAAATATTCAATCGCCGATTGCCAAGTTAATAACCGACTTGGTAACATAGATCTCACAACTTTTCACGGTAGGACAACTGAGTGCGAGACTTGGATTTTTTGACAAGTTTTGTTTTTTATGGGATTGTTTTTGTATAGTTCACCCTATGTTTGTTACAAATTTTCATATTCTAGTATATTTACAACCCTTGAAGTTATCGGAAAAACATTCGAGTTTAGAAGTCACATCACTAGTCGTAACTTTTGCCAGAGTAAAAGGCTCGTACGTGGAAAGGAGGGTGTTTTATGATTTTATGCAAATTACTTTACGGTCTTACTTAAATATTACATAATTTTATACATGAATCCGTGCATTCGTTACGAAGGACCAGGAGATAACTTGCTTTTGTCATATAAAGGACTGCTCCTTTATATGGTTAAAGAATTGGTTTCCTATGCCTGCGCATAGGAAACCAATTCTTATACTACTCATTCTCCTTGTATGACCGATGACCTCAATTCATTAATTTATTTTATTTTCAAGGATGTAATTAAAACTCATTTACATTATTGATTTAAAATTCCCTATAAATAAACTAAAAATGTTCCAATACAATTAAATAAAAATCATTAACAATCATTATAAGAATAAGAAATCATTTATTGACCACAACATATGTTACATACAATATTAAATAAGGACAAAACATTACAAAGTTGCGACCAATAAGGTTCAGCCTCAGCATGTGCTACAGCAACCGCTAAGCAGCCGCTGTAGCGCTGATTTTCAGGCTGTACCTTTGAGCGACGACTCATAATAAAACATGCAACATATATATGCAATTGCTATAAGTTCTGTGTTGTGATGTCTATAATAATAAATATTTTCTTTCTTTCTTTCTTCAACAACAAAAAAATAAAAACTGACAATGAATACTACAGAAAACGAAACGAAAATAGCGGTATTAATTAAAAAGACAATAAACAAAAAAAAAACAAATGCCGTCATCATTCACTTTCACGTTTTTAATGACAGACCAGTGACGGATGACCCCATCTGTATTACTGAAAATTTATTATCTATAACTATAAAAGGATCTTAAGAAAATTAAATCATTATGTAGTCAAGTTACATTCAATTACAATTTCAATGCTGAGGGTCGTGACCACGACTTAACACTCTTTCCAGGATTTTCTTTCGCCAGCTTGACCTATCTTCAGCGGCGTGAATGCCATCGCACACTGAGGTGTTTAGCGTGGTACTGATCTGGTTTGACCATCGCGTTGGTCTTCTTCCTCTCGGTCTTTTCCTGCCAACTTTGCCTGTCAGAAGCAGTTTCTCTTTTAATTCTAAATTATGTGAAAAACTATTTTTAAACTCCAGTCCACTCCAGTCCTAAAGGTGCCTTCTTGAATACAGAATAGTGTCACCGAACTATCGATATAATCTTCTATCGATAGTTACGGTTAAGTTAATTTTGATTACATAACCACATAAAAACTATATTATACTATTATAATTTTTATGCTAGAGGCGACAAACGAGCAAGCGAATCACCTGATGGAAAGTAATCTTCGCCGCCCATAAACATCCACGAAATCAGAGAGATCGCTTAAGTGTTGCCGGCCTTTTTAAAAAGAAGCACGCTCTTCTCTTGAAGGTCCCCAAGTCGTAACTGTCGGGAAATACTGCCGCAGTGACTCATTCCACAGAACTGAGGTACGTGGTGAAAAGCTCCGCGAAAAACGCACAGTATTAGAACGCAGTTCCTCAGACCACTCCGCATGATAGATGCGGTATAAAATGCAGAGGGAAGCTATATCCCGCCGCAGTGCTAGAAGTCAAGCCCTATGTTGTACGCTGTTAAACGGTCTATTATATTCAATAGGCAAATAAATAAATAAAGCATATTATTTGTATCTCATCTTCTTCCTATCCGGTACACTCTTGGCAGAGTGAACGTGATCGTCATGTAGTCAAAATGTGGGTAGGGGCAGTTGTGATGCGCTTGCTCGCCCCGGCACTTGATCGGTGGCTCGAGCGGCCGCACGGCTCCCTCAGCTACAGAATGGTGCAGGCGATGACCGGGCATGGCTGATTTGGTCATTACCTGCATCGCATCCGCCGAGAGGGAGCTCCTTCCTGCCACGAGTGCAGCGCTGCTGATGACACGGCGGATCATACGCTCGCGTATTGTCCGTCGTGGGACCAGCAGCGCCGGTGGCAGTGGTCAGTGGTAGTGAACGCTGCCTCTGGTGCAAGGGTTGCGGGTTCGATCCCCGCACAGTACAAACATTTGTGTGCATGAACATATCTGTTTGTATTAGTCTGGGTGTTGTTCTGTGTATTATATGTATGTATTTACAAAAGAAAAGTATTATATGTATATATTTGTAATCCCACTGTTGATTCTGATATCCGTCACACAGGTGCTTGAGCTACCTATATCGTAGTCAGATCAATGTATATGATGTTGTAAAATATTCATTTTTTTTTGTTTACGCGTAACGATGCTAATACCGATATAGACCGATGGGGTAAACGGGTTCTGGAGTGGAGACCGCGTCTTGGCAAACGTAATGTAGGGCGCCCTCTGGCTAGGTGGGGGGACGATCTGCGCAGGATGGCTGGCAAGAGCTGGATGCGAGAAGCCATGGATAGATCACAGTGGCGAACAATTGGAGAGGCCTACGTCCAGCAATGGACTGCGATAGGCTGATGATGAACGATGCTAATGATATAATCGATAGTATTGCCTGCTTTATGAACTATAGAGGATGCCTACTATTGATATGACAAGAACAATTGATAGTTCAAAAACTCTAGTATCGATAGGTAAAAAAGGCCAACAGATATTGATGCTTTCGAGATGTGGTGCGGGAGAAAAATGTTAAACATTCCATAGACAGGTTTTCGCACGAAAATCTCCATATTCCGTGAGCTCAACATCAAGACCAGGAGGCATCTTTAAATGCAGTACCGAACAAGAATATACATGTCGCATAAGCAAAGGAGACACATAGCGCGTATAAAAGAGAGGGAAACTCCGATTCAATTGTAACGTCTGCTTTAAATAAGGGGCCTCAGGCTCTCAACTGTCTTTCATTGTAGAGTCCTTAAGATTATTGGCCATGTGGCCAGAAAGGAAGGGCCTAAACTGAAGCAGCGAATGGTCAGAAAAAAATCCGGTAAACGCCCTAGAGGTCGTAGTCCCTTGAGATAGTCCGACGAAAATCACGAAACCCTCAACATGAATGTCCAGGAAACCCTCCAACTCGCCAAAGACAAACAAACATAGCGGAACATTGTTCGTAAAAAATTGATTCCTCGGGGGAACACGACCTTCTGTAATGAGAATATCAACGCGAATAAAAGAATCCATGGTTGATTATGGATCGGCCATTTCAACACAAAACGGCGTCATTATCTGATTTTTCTTGATTCAGCCCCCTCATTAAAACATATTGCCGCCGCCCATAGACGCCCGTGACACCAGTGGAGTCACAAGTGCGGTACCAACCTTTAAATCCCCGTTCCCCCGGATTAGGTCTCCGGTACCCTCCCTCACAAAATGCAATAATTAGACTATAGCCTTAGGATGCTCGCCCTACTAATTCTATGAATTAGACTGAATCATTTTGAAGAATTGTCGATCTATGTTTCTTTTGTTAAATTTCTTTTGTGATTATATATTTATAAGAACATAAAACCTTCCAATAAAATGAGCTGTTTGCTTGTTTACTGCCTCTTGGGCAAGAATAAGATAAGTAGCGTAGTATTTACAATTAATTACTACACTTCTATGAAATTTCCAACAAATAACAACAGAAGCTAAGCTAATTAGATCTATTTTCGCGTTAATTACGAGGTGATGAAAATATTACGTTGTAAATTATTCTCTAGGCAGTTTTACATGATCATAACAGATAGTTTGAGAAGGCTCAAAAACATTTTGACCTCACGTTAATACTAAATTATTCTCAACAAGAACGGTACTTGATACTTAGTAGGTCTAACTAAGGGTAATTATATCCCTCGAGACATCATCTAGCGGTCGGTCGAGCCAGCCCGTTAAATTAGTTTATGCTAAAACAACACACGAGCGAACGGGTCACCTGATGGGATGTAATCACGCCACACAACATCTACGAAATCAGACAGATCGCTAATGCGTTGGCTGTCATTTAAAGGAGTACGCTCTTCTTTTGAAGGTCCCTAGGTCGTAGCCTTCGGGATATACGCCTTTTTTATGATATACCGACATAGCCCACCGAATTAGCAAACTGAAGTGGCAGTGGGCTGGTCATATTAGCCTCAGAACTGACAGCCGTTGGAGCCGTAAAGTCCTTGAGTGGAGACCGCAACTCGGTAAGCGTAGTGTAGGACGCCCTGCCACAAGTTGGGATGATGACATTCGAAGGCTGGCTGGTGTGGGCTGGATGAGAGTGGGCGAAAATCGGGAGCAGTGGCGTGCATTAGGGGAGACCTATGTCCAGTAGTGGAGGAGTGTGGGTTGCTAATGATAATATATGGGGCAGAGGAGCAGACGTTTCACGCGATGGTAGGCGATTACCGCCGCCCATGGACACCTGCCACGTCAAAGAAGTCACAGGTGCCCTGGCTGGCCCTTTTAAAAGGGAGAACGCTCTTTTCTTGAAGGGTTTGCAGGTCGTATCGGAAAACCTCCAAGTCAACCTTAGGTCCTGCGGCTAAACCACTCCACAGAACTGTGGTACATGATTTATACGGTACGTTTCGCGAGAAACGCACAGTACTAGACCGCCATTAGACATAAGAGTTAATTAAATCCGATTGGTTACGATTGCGAAAGCAGTTGAAATACAGACTATATTGCGCTACGTTAAGATTAAATACCATAAATCTAGAGAGGAATGCTATCCGTCTCTCTTAACCGCATTCACACCGAACATGGTGATGACGCATCAACCAATAAGAAATTGTAATTATTGGCGCGCGTAAATGGAGCGTTGTGATTGGTTAAGATTTGGCCGCAGTTTTCGAAAATAAGACTTCTGCGCAGGTACATTGGTGTAACTTATAAAATTGGTAAAACTGTATCTATGTACCAAAAAATAATAACTTCTAAAATGGATCTGAAAGTCGCTATCTACCCAAAAGATCCGACAAGAAACTCTATGGATACAGTTTACAGTTGCAAATTACTATTAAACTGACTAACGAATGCGGTATAGAATGCTGAGAGACGCTATATCCCGTCGCAGTGTTAGAGGATCAAGCCGACTAGAAAGAGTGATGTCGTCGACAATTCATGCCAATGCATAGCTCACCCACGGTTAAACCCAGTTAAATACTTATATTCCATTATTATTTTTCGATTCAATAACAAAATCTTCTTATAAATATCTTTTGACAGCGCCAAACGACCGCATGTGATATACCGGGGTACGTTCCCAGTCTCTACCGCAGTGGACTGTGTAAGGGTATTTTATGTCTTCATAAAGAGGAAATATGGTGGTCTGAGGTGTTTACAGTGAAACGGTACCCCGGTTTATGTGAAATACATTTTAATATGTCCGTTGAATTTTTCGCGTGACGTCTTTATGATACGGTCTCTTGAGTATAAGGTCGGACGAAATCTCTGCCATTGTCAATAAAGAATGGTCGCATATTTTTTCCTCTCATTCCTCTTCAACTGTGATTATTTTTAAAGCTAGAGTGAATTGGCTACTCCATCGTAGGTTTCATCTCATGTGAAGTCAAGAGTAAATCCATCATCAATAAAAAAAATAGCTATTCGGCATGAATGGGCCAGCCCGAACAGAGTAATATGTTCCACGGCCTCACAAAAAACCAGCATCAAGCAGCTCTCACGTTGTGTTTTGCCGCACTCTGATCATCGGCATCCGATCACTACTGGGGGCCAATTCTGGATGAAGGGAGTGTCTGCTGCTTCTGATGAATTTGCAAAAGATTTTGAAATAAACATTTATGCCACATGGCGATCGCTCCACTTTGATGTCAATCGACTCCATAGTTCATTAGTTCGTTAAATAATATTATATTGCTCAACTGCTTAACGTGCTTTACGAGGCACAGGGGTACAATACCGCCAACTTCCATACTCCGGGCTGCCACTAAGAATTTCTTACCGAAAATGTTGATACAATTTTTTGGAACCCGGAGATCGATGCCGGGACTTCTTGCACAGCTCGTTAAAGACATGGCGGTCCACCTCCAATCGAGTGTACTGAAGAGGGGGATCCCTCATTTCCAAACTCATCCTAGCGTGTAATTCCCGTTTTCGTTCAAAGCAGTAATTTCGGAGAGCGGGTTAAGCTTGGACCATGATCTAGAATTGTGGAAGTCTGGTAATTACAAGCGACTTCCGTCTTCCTTCGCAACCCTATTTAGACAGGGGAACAAGACCAACGGGATCATTATTTCAAAAATTGTAAGTATCCACAATACGGTATTTGACTATGTTTTTTTTTTGTAATCAAAAGACTTCTCAATGAAAGAAACATCGATGAAATAATTACTTGATTCTCATTTAAACTACCTGCGATATCAAAACTTTAAAATCACATTATTTTGGGCAAACCCAAAACGCTCCATACAAATGGCTACTGTGATGAGACGTCACAAACAAGTATTTTGTATAAATTTCATTTGAATGTTGTAAATCAAATGTTTTGTTAATGTCAATGGTTCTATTATAATAGTTTGATGCAAACTTTTCAATGGTATAATTATTTTTTAAATAATTTCATACTTTTATTATGAACTTGCAAATGAATCTTTGAATTAACATAAAACCGTCTAGACCTTATATTTTTAATTGGGAATTTTTGCTATTGGCACATACGAATATATTTTGATGAAATATGTATATTTTGTACAATCTCGAGCTTAGTCAAAAACCCTATTCCCAGAAACTATCCGAGAAGTGTGCAGCTTTCTTCTAATGGTAAAAATATGGACATGGATTGGAAAAATCTAGAGGTGCAAGCTCGGATTCGAACCACGAACCCCGTATGGAAGGCGCGTTCTTATCCTCCTTTCCTTTTAAAAGCACAAATCGTAAATGGCGGAATCCACTGAGCTCGTGAAACTCAGTCGCTCTCCAGTTATTTACTTTATGAAACGACGCGGAACATCCTGTAGGTATACGTTAGAAAATTCCATTCAGACGATTTTTACGGACCACTACTGGCCCAAAGAACCGACCACTCTCGAATAACTAAAGATTTCAACTCGTTTGAGCGTAAATGTTGCAGAATAATGTTATTGTAACGTCAAAGGCTTTTAGCGATTTTTTTTTGGGTTAGATGCTGTTTTCGGAACATTTCTACAGTTTACCGTGGGTGAGCCACGGTTTGGCTTGACGGGAGTGCCACGGCCTCACAGAAAACGGCGTGAAGCAGCACTGTGCTGTGTATCGCTGCGTGAGTGAGGGTATCGGAGGCCCATTCCGGGGTAAAGGGGGGTTTAAAGGTTTGCAACGCACTTGTGACTCCATTGGTGCCGCGGGTGTCCATGGGGGACGGCAATCGCTGACCATCAGGTGATCCGTCTGCACGTCTGCTACCTATCACATAAAAAAAATGTTTGAGGCAGTGGTTTGAGCGTCGGTTGAGACACAAGGGCGCAGGTTCGATTCCCGCTCTAACACAAAAGTTAAATACTTTCATCATCATCAGCCCATTTAAGTCCCCACTGCTGGGGCACGAGCCTCCCTCAATCACATGAGGGGTAATTGCCATACTCACCACGCTTGGCAGACGGGTTGGCGAGGGTTTTGATATAAATGCAGAGTTTTCTTTCTCTGGGTGCTGATGATCATGCCAGCAGCTTTACCTTAGTCGCCTTTTACGACACCTCGATAAGAGTGAGGGTGGCCTTTTCTACCGGGGTCCACACGGCTAATACTTTGCTTTGAAGTATTATTGATCTCAGATTTGAGAAACCCAGAGGTGCATGCTGGGATTCAAACCACGAGCAATGAGGTACGGTCAGCATCAAAAGTAGCTTAACACTTTAGTACCATGTCAAAGTAACCGTTCTGCCTATTACGAGTATAGTCAGTTTCCAAGGGGTACGTACAAAATGTTACTTCGACATGGTACCAATGTGTTAAGCTACTCTTGATGCTTGACCATACGTACCATCGCTCCACACAATCATAGCTACACCTTGATAAAGTATATTTTATAAAACCGCAATTGAAATATGTCGCCAAATACATGAATTTTAGGTAGGTATATGGTTAGGTAGGTAAACGAATACATCTTTTATTTATGATATAGGTGGCAGACGAACCGACGGTGGTAAGCGATTATCTCCGCCCAAGGACACTTGCAACACCACTGGTGTCACAAGTGCGCTGCTTACCTCTTAACCCCCCTTCCCCTGGATTGGGCCTCCGGTACCTTCACTCACGCAGCGAAACACAGCGCCTGCACTGCTTCTCGCCTGTTTTCTGTGTGGAAGTGGTATTTATTACTCCGGTCGAGCCGGCCCATTCATGCCGAAGCGTGGCTCTCCCACTCTTATAATGAAATGAAAGAACGTATATCGTCAGCCCATTTAAGTCCCCACTGCTGGGGCACGGGCCTCCCTCAATCACATGAGGGGTAATTGCCATACTCACCACGCTTGGCAGACGGGTTGGCGAGGGTTTTGATATAGATGCAGAGTTTTCCTTCTCTGGGTGCTGATGATCATGCCAGCAGCTTTACCGTAGTCGCCTTTAACGTATACCTGGGTTCCATTTCTTTGGTTAAGTATAGATGGATGAAAGTACATCTTTCAAAGATGTACCTACTTTATGGCACAAAATTCACAACTTAAAGAAAATAATGAAATAATACATAATTAAATAGGGTATGTACACATAGAACTAAATTTGGTAATGTACCTGTATTAATATTTGTTTGCAAACTCAATTACTGCTCGACGGTCGTAGACAAAGGTATGTGTTAGCTATTATAATTGTATTTGCTATTAGGCTGATGAAACCTAGTATTCACAGGCCTCAGTGGCATAATACAATGCAATTAAATTATTATTTGATATACCCAAATACTTTATCCGTGATAGTATTGTTGCGACTATGCGCCCCCGTATGCTCCATGTCTCATATGCACAGTCGATCGGACATGCTATACATATATGATAAATGACTGACTCGGTGGCGCAGTGGTTAGAGGGTCGCACTTTAAAGCGACGGCTGCGCAAGAGGCCCCGGGTTTGATCCCTAGGTCGGGCCAAAAATTTGTACCTAAGTTTTCGGCAAGAAATTCTTAGTGGCAGCCCGGAGTCTGGAAGTTGGCGGTCTTGTACCCCCGTGCCTCGGAAAGCACGTTAAGCTGTTGGTCCTGCGCCCAATCCCTCTCCGGTCGTATCAGATTAGTGTTCCATCGGATTATGAGGGCAAGGGAATAGAGAGTGCACTTGTGTTTGCGCACACACTTGAGCACTATAATGTATCCTGCGTACGTGGCTGATCGTTAAGATTGGCCGCCGTAGCCGTAATCGGTTGGAGGATATTATTTATATGATAAATGAAAAAAAAAATTGCAAAATGCGCCATCACCAGCGCCATATTTGCCTAATATTTCTTTTGTGTTGTTTTCGTGTTTCTATTTTCAAAATTAAATTAAAAAATATTTACTAAACAAATGGATGGGAGAAGATCGTCCAGTAAAGAGAGCGTGTCTGCGACGTCCTAATGGGCCAAAGCTAGTCTGTCGTCCAAGATACCGCTGATCTAAGGTTAAGGATCTGGCCGGACTATTGGTGAAGATGAAGACTCACTATGGGTCGCTGCGTCAACCCAGTTACTTACCAAATAAATATTAACCATCATAAAAATAACCATACCTTATGAACCTATGAAAAAAACCAATCACTAAAAGCAGTCCCATTAAAGGTTACTCACGATTTATGACTAAAATCCTGAAAGATCACAAATTAAAACTTCCCTACTAACTTAAACAACATTTCAATCTTAATTATGAACGAGAGAGTAACAGCTCCGAATTATGCTTTGTCGCAAGACACACCGCGTAAACAAAGAGAAAGTTGAGCGCGATCCTTCTCAGGAATTAATCAAACTTAGGGCTGTAACAAATAGCTAGCAAACCGATAATATCGATAGACAGCTTAAAAAAAATCATCGAAAAAGCCGTGGAACGACGTGGACGAGGGAAGGATTGGAGAGGATCGTAGTGTCAAAAAAGTTTATTGGGCGGTAAATGGTCGTCGCTCGGTTGACCGCCCCAATTGTTACTGGTATGATTTGTCGTATAGGCAGATCTTTGTTTAATATAATAACGCATTCAGGGCGCTGTTGCGGCTGCCTCCCGTCTGCAGTGCGTCGACTGCTTCGGTACGATTATGCGCAAAATGGCTGCTACGATGGCGCGGACGAACACGGGCCAGCGCCTACAGGCTCCTGGTTGTTGTAGCGGACCGGATAGATGGACCATTTTTGGGACACTGGAGGTATACACTCCAGTCCCTAATAAAAAAAACTGGACATACTAACAATTTGTATAGATTAATATATCTGAAATAAAAAAAAATACATTAATTTGCGAGCTGCGAGGCAGCGACTGGCGTAAAACTGCGAATGATCGGGATCAATGGAGGAGTCTTGTATCGGAGACCAAGACACATTCTGGGTCGCTGAGCTACAGGAGTAAGTATGTAATGCCGTGACAAACACGTTACAGCCTTATTACAAAACGCGAACTAAGAAACGTTACGGAACAAACTTTTCCCACCTACATTTAACATTACATTTTGGAAAGGGATGGCATGTCATGTCATGAGCATTAGTTCGGTTATAACTTAAGACCGCGTTTTGTAATAAGGTGGTGAATGTTCTCAAGCCATCCCAAATGATAGGGTTTACCATACCCAATGACGTAATTTACCATGGCGTCATCAGTTCTTTTAGACTTTATTGACAAATTATTGATATAAGCTTTAAGTAAGCAAATCTAGCACGATGAAAATATCTAGGTAGCTACAGCTGTACCACGTTTATAAGTTACATCGGCAAATTCGTCTAAGCAGAAGAGCAAGTTAAATCCGATTGATTACGATTGCGAAAGCAGTTGAACAGACCATATTGCGCTACGTTAAGATTAAATACCATAAATCCAGAGAGGAATGCTATCTCTCTCTTAACCGCACTCACACCGAAAAGGGCGCTGACGCATCAACCATTAAGAAATTGTAATTATTGGCGCGCGTAAATGGAGCGTTGTGATTGGTTAAGATTTGGCCGCAGTTTTGGGAAATAAGACTTCTGCACAGGTACATTGGTGTAACTTTTAAAATTGGTAAAACTGTAGGTACCTATGTCATCATCATCATCATCATCAGCCCATTTAAGTCCCCACTGCTGGGGCACGGGCCTCCCTCAATCACATGAGGGGTAATTGCTCAACACGCTTGGCAGACGGGTTGGCGAGGGTTTTGATATAAATGCAGAGCTTTCCTTCTCTGGGTGTTAATGATCATGCCAGCAGCTTTACCTTAGTCGCCTTTTACGACACCTCGGTAAGAGTGACGGTGACCACACGGCTAAGGTACCTATGTACGAAAAAAATATTATTGCGAAAATGGATCTGAATGTCGCTATCTACCCTAAAGATCCGACAAGAAACTCTACGGATACAGTTTACAGTTGCAAATTGTCATTAAACTAACTACTAGGTACTAGTGAGAATTTTGATTATTTTGAGTTTGCTTTTATCAAAGATGTACCTTCTAACAATAGCAGATAATTTAAATTTGTATACCTTATAGAATTAGTGGTGAAGTTTAACTTTTTTTTTAAACAAGAAGGTTGCTTCTTGTCGATAAAAATATATTAAGATATTTATCGATGTTAAATTAACGTTGCATCACTTATCAAACGGCCAAAATTTCCGTTCCGTTCCGCAAAAACATAACGCTTAATTAATCACAGCGGAAAAACGAAACGCAATGCGCGGATTTCCGGCACGCAGTATGGAGTTGTCGTTTCAATGTAGTTGTTAACTTTCAAATGTTTTTTTAACTGACAAAAAAACTAGTAACTATTTCACCTGTCTGGATCGGTTATACCCTGTTGGCACCGTTTTGGCTTTGTTCCCGCTTGTGACAAATGGGAAAAATATCCCCATCTGTCACAAGTTGGAATATCATTTTGTGCAACTGTTGATTTTTTTATTAAGATATGTTTACATTGGACATGATGGGAATTGATGATATTTTGGCGGAGGGTGGAAGTTCAATTCTCTTCGAAGAGAAACTTAACAGTAAATAGTTTGCGAAAATACATTTTGTTCATGAGAAACAGACAAACGTTACGCTTTTAAAACAACAAAACCACTGTCGATGACATCTGAAATAAAATGTCTCGTTAATCAATGAAAACAGCGGAAAATGTGTAACCATTTCGAATTCTGATTTAGCCTCACAAACTAAGATGAATACTTTTAGTCTGTTTGTTCGATCGAGTAGTGTCGCTATTTTATTTTTATTAACGTTACGAAATTCACTGTTGAAACTAGTATTTTACTAACAATATCGTATCATATATCACCGTGGGAAAGCCACGCTTTGGCATGTAAGCGCTGACTCGACCAGAGTGACACCACGGCCTCACGGAACCGAACCACGAAAAGCAGCACTGTGCTGTGTTTCTCTGCATGAGTGAGGGTACTGGATGCCGAGTCCGTCGCACTTTTATTTCCATAGTTGTAGCGGATGTCTCTGGGTGGAGGCAATTGCTTATCATCAGGTGGTTTAACTGCTCATCTGCCACCCATCACGTAAAAAAAAGGAATGTCTCGTTTCTGAATGGAAACAGCGTCGCAATGATTAAACATTTTTATTTAGCCTCACAAACTAGACGAATATACTTAAGTGTCTTTGTTCGATCGAGTAGTGCCGCTAATTTATTTTTATTCACATTACAAAATTCACTTTTAAAACGTATTTTATTAACAATATCGTATCATATATCACAGTGTGAGAGCCACGCTTCGGCACAGTCTCACAGAAAACGTGCGGCGTGAAGCAGCACTGTGCTGTGTTTCGCTGCATGAGTGAGGGTACCGGAGGCCCAATGCGGGGGAATGGGGTTGGGGGAAACTTATCACAATTAGTTAATCAAACATCATCATCTCAGCCAATAGACATCCACTGCTGCACATAGGCTTCCCCCAATGATCTCCACACAGATCGGACCTGCGCCTCCCGCATCCAAGGGATTCCTGCGACCTTCACCAGATCGTCGGTCAAACTTGTGGGGGGCCTGCCACGACAAGTAGGTAATAATTCAGACGATTCAGTTGTTCGGTCTATAATATCGACCAAACAAACGCTTTATAAGTATATCTATCTGGTAAAATGGTCCCTCTATTTAACTCAGGGAATTCCTTTATTTGCAAAAGCTAGGTAAGTCAGCACTGTTTTCGAGGACCTCGGTGACATTCTTAATTATAACTTCCCAGTTTCTGTGAAAATATGAAGTCTTCAACTAATGTTATCGCCCATAAAAGTGTGAAAAATACCGAAGCCCACATTTTAGTGGAAATAAAGGGAAGTTTGGTCACACTTCAGTGAGTTGTTCAGGAACTCTGAAGATAATGTACTATTTATGAACTTGTAGCAGTGGTGCGGAAAAATGTTTGTTCTAAATTGCGATTAGACGTTTAAGTTTAAGTTTCAAAGTTAAGAAGTCGATTTCAAGTGTTAAGTTACCGACATTCATACACACACACACACACACACACTTATCGATGTAGATTTACAGATCTCTTCAATCATAATCAGACAAATTTCTTCAGTCAATTCACTTGAAGTGATTACCGTGGATGAGCCACGCTCCGGCATGAATGGACTGGCTCCACCGGAGTGATACCACCACCTCACAGAAAACCGGCGTGAAGCATCATTTGTGCTGTGTTTCGATCCTTGAGTCCTCACTTTGGATTGGGCCTCCGGTACCCTCTTAGGAGGCCCAATCCGAGTGTAAGGGGTTTAAGAGATGGCAGCGCACTTTTGACACCACTGGTGTTGCGAATATCCATGGGCAGCGGCAATTGCTTACCATCAGGTGATCAGTCTGCTCCTTCTAGGGTTTGGGTCCCGGGACGTCTCGTGTCTCGAAGTCCCGGGACTTTTTGTAAATTTCGTTGTCTCGTGTCCCGGGACTTTTGGGTCGAGACTCGAGACGAGACACGATAGTCGTATGTATTGTATTAATTTTTATTTTCAAAGCATTGCATGAGCCTAGCTAGCGCCATTTGTTACTGTAATGAATAATTACTTGGTCTACATACTGAGTTTGCCGCGCCCTAATTGGCTTTGCGGAAGAACTGTATTGCAGGCTTTTTGAAAATATAGCTCATGTCCCGACACCAGATATGGAAATAATAAGCGCTGAACCTAGTACTAGTAGCTCTCAAGTACACAACGAGCCGGATGAGTCGTTTGTAAATCAAATGGAACAAGCAATAAAAAAAAATCAAAGAAAATGTACCCGAGGTTCAAAAAACAACAACAAGAGCAACATTGAAAAAGGAGTTTCAGTTGTACAGAAACCGGAAAACGTACAGAAAATTTAGAACTACTTTATAAAGCCTTAAACTCAATTAAACCGACTTCTGTTGAAAATGAGAGAGTGTTTTCCTTGTCCGGTGGCGTTATTACAAAAATCAGAAGCAGATAGGGTATATGACTAACCTCAAGATTTTACAAAATATAAATATTTTATCAAAATATAGGTCAATATGTGCCAATGGCAAAAATTCTCAATTAAAAATATAACGTCTAGCCGGTTTTATGGTCATTCAAAGATTCATGGGCAAGTCCATTTTAAAAGTATGAAATTATTACAAAATAATTATACCATTGAATAACCCATAAAATTCGCACCAATTATTATAATAGAACCATTGACATAAACGAAACATTTGATATAGCTACCATACAAAATTCAAATTAAATGCATACAAAATACTTAAGTGTGACGTCACATCTTAGTAGCCATTTGTATGAAGCGTTTTGGGTTTGCCCAAAATAATGTGATTTTAAAGTTGTGATATCTCAGGTAGTTTAAATGAGAATAAAGTGATTCTTTCAACGATATTTCTATCATTGAGAGATCTTTTGAATGCAAAAATAAAAAAAAAATTGTCATATACCGTATTGTCGGACAAAACTGTTAATGCTCTGATTTTTTTAAAAGCCTATTTTATAAAATCAAAGTAATTTTATTTTTTTAACTGTTTAATAATTTGAAAGACTGATTCAAAAGTCTGTTTTACAGATAAGGAAACAAATCTGTGATTATAAAAATTACCAAATTATGATTAATATGATTATGACATGATATTAAAGTTAGTATGATTGTTACTAAGTTTCTTTTATTATAATAATATTTAATAATTGTTTTAAATTAAAATTTAATCTGTGATTATAGGAATAAACATACCAATTATTTGACATATTAAAGTTAAAACTATTGTGATTATATTTTATGTTTAATAAATGTTGATTTAACCGATAATTAATGTTGATTTAAAAAAAAAACCCTTTTTATTAATACGTTTCACCAGACATCAAAGTTCAAATTTTATAATTAAAAAAAGTCTCGAAGTCCCGGGAAGTCCCGGGACTTTGATCGTAGCCTGTCTCGTGTCCCGGGACGTTGAAATTGTCGAGAATTCCCAAACCCTAGCTCCTTCACACCAAATCACGTCTGTACACAGACAACAACTTTTTTATGCTAGGGGCGATAAACGAGCGAGTCACCTGATGGTAACTAATCAAAGCCGCCCTTGAACATCCGTGAATTCAGGGACTGAACAAATACCTACTGGAACAGGAAATTCAAAACAAATTAATTAATGATGTCGCTATCCGACTAAAGTCCTAAAGATATTTTTTTCTAAAGCCGTCATATTAATAATGACTAGCTAAATTTTACGCATTATAATATCCTCCAACCAATTTCGGCTAAGGTGGCTAATCTCAATCCTGGATCACTCAACAACATGGCAGAGTGTCAATACTGCTTTAGCGTATATAAATAGCGTATGTGACGTTACCATGAGTTTGAAATACTATCCTCGCTATCCAAAACTATTGCTCTGTCTCTTTCACATGCACCACAGTGAAAGAGACAAGGGGAAAGTTTTCGATAGCGAGAAGAGTTTTTCAAACTCATGGCAAGTGTACAGATCAAAAAGTGCGTTAACTGGAAACATCAGGAACAAATTTTGGCCCAACCCGCGAACCCAGGACCCCAAGCAGCCGTCGCTTTAAAGTGCGACGCACTACCCACTGCGCCAACGAGGCAGTCAAATGGACTATATGGACTATAGGGGCATGTTAACGTAACCATGCCTAATAGAATACCAGCTAGAACCAACAGCCAAGTCTGGCGTGTCAACTGACAGCATGTCCCTGGCACTTGGCACGTCCGATACAGAACCCCCCAGCTCGTAAACTTTGCATACCCCGCGGGAACCCTACCCGAATTATATCGAGCAGAAGAATATATTAGCTAAGACTTTGGTGTTCATTTTTATCGCACACTTGAGATTCGTAAAGGAATAGCTAAAAAGTTTAGCAATTTTCAAAGAATAAGCTATATAGGAATTGTTAAATCTGGGATCCGATGGAAATTTACAACTATAACGCTTGCTGGTTATGAACCACAGATCACTATATATGTAGCAAGCTACACATAGAACACACCAAAAAGGTGGTTTTAGTTCCTTTCGACCAAGCGCTAGCGTCGCCTTGTTATCTGTGGTTACAAGAGTACCTCCTAGTGATGACAAATAATGGTCTTGGGCATATTGATATCAACACTTGTGCTGTACCTACCTAGTATCATAGTGAGAGAAAGTAAATACTACTTTAAACTTAAAATATTTTGATGGTGTCACCATGACAATATGAATAATTAAGTATGTTTTCAGTACGGAATTCCAATAATGTCATGGCCACACCAACTTATACTTCAATTTATTGGAAAATAATAAAACAACAGTTAACAAAGAACATTAAATATCGGGAGATCCAAAATATTTTCTTTTTGTTTGGATCTCCTTCTATTTTTTTATATTTATTTTCTAGCTGAGATACACCCTATTTTATATCAAACTTTTCTTTTATCGCACCTCTTAAAATTTGACAGTGACGCCTGGCGGCATGATGAGGAAAAAGCTGTCAAGGGCCTGGTTATGAACGCACTGACGTTTATTTGACGTAACATTATATTACCGAAATGGCGGACGTAGCCGCCAGTCTTACCGCAGACCAAGAAGGCTGCATACATAATATGAATAGATCACAATTTAGGAACGTTTCATAAAATCAAAAATAAGTACATAGATAAAAATTGTTTTTGTATGAGCTTTGTGAAATAACAGAAGTACAGTCAAAAGCAAAAGCTGATGAACGCTTTTCGCTCTTACGCTCCGCGGAATAAGAACTACAAACTGCGAAATAAGTGCACCTACTTCTGCTGTTGACTGTACAAACTTAGATTAAATCAATTGGTTTAATCTAAGAGTAGAAAGAATAAAAAGCTGGGAAAACTAAAAGTAATAATAATAATATCCTCGCAACAATATTTCGACTTTGGTGTCCAATTAACGACATTAACAGTGTACAAGTGTTTTTGTATACACAAGTATACTTTAAACTCTTACCGGCACTGCAAGACCAAAGGCTCAATGTTCTTTCCGAGGCACAGAGGTTATGTAAGAATGTATGTGAAATAAATTAATAAACGAATAGAGGTAATGTAGGAGATAGGGGGAGCGATGACTGCGCTAAGGGAGTTGCTACGACGGCGCAGCGACCCTGACGTGGTGTGTGCAGCGTTCACGGCACGGACGCGCGACGAATTCGAAGTCTGAACGCCATTGCTTTTTGAAGTGACCACGCAGAAAAAAACACCTTCGGATCCATTGCGCATCCGCGGCGAATCCGTTGCGCATCCGCGGCGTGAACACTGCGCAGCCGCGACGTGTTCGTTGGGTCGTCGCTCCGCTTTGAAAACGCTCGCAATCCGCCAGTGTTGCAATTCCCTAGGGTCCCGTATTCAAATTTATGGGTGGGGCCAAAATTGGTTTCGTGAGTTTTTCTGTAAAGAAATTCTCAGTGTCAGCCCGAAATCTGGAAGTTGGCGTAATCATTGAATCTAATGACCACTTGATATTGGCAGATATTAAGTTTCGTAAAAAAAATATTTAGGCTATTCGATAGCACGGAAAAATCTTTCATCAAATGAATCCCTACACAAAAAGTTTTATACCAAACCGAAGACTATAAGTGTAGGTTCTACCAAATTGATAAGATAAATAAGATAAAGTAAATAAATAACGAAATTCAATTTCAATTTAGGTAGGTACCTTCTTTGTACACAAAATTGTAGTCTGCAAAAGAAGGTTTAGAAACGCTAATTTAATGCCGTACAACCTTTTACAGACAGATTCATTATGGACCAGCAATGATTACAATTATCCGGAGGCTTTGAACGAGCGGTTTCAACCCGGCCGTTAAATTGGGGTGTATTTAATGCAGTCCCCGGGATATCCGGGTCCACATGTGCGTCACGCGGTGTACAAGGTTGACGGGATGCGAATTATCTGCAATGGTTGGCTTAATAAATGTCAGACTACTTCACATAAATCACCGGTAGAAGAAGTAGATCTAAAATTTGGCTACTTGGCTTGGCTTGGCGTCATAAAAGGGATGACTTTTTATGAAAAATCCGGCCAAGTGCGAGTCAGACTCGCCCATTAAGGGTTTCGTAGCAGCAAGTAAGATATTACAAGCTACTCGTACGTACTCCTTAATTGTAAAACAATTGAGTTGACTAAATGGAAGGTAAATTGCGGTTTACGGTTTATAATATATATAAAAAAACTACTTACTAAATTAGACGGACAGACGGACAGACGGACAGACGGACAGACGGACAGACGGACAGACGGACAGACGGACAGACGGACAGACGGACAGACGGACAGACGGACAGACGGACAGACGGACAGACGGACAGACGGACAGACGGACAGACGGACAGACGGACAGACGGACAGACGGACAGACGGACGGACGGACGGACGGACGGACGGACGGACGGACGGACGGACGGACGGACGGACGGACGGACGGACGAACGGACGGACGGACGGACGGACAGACGGACAGACATGACGAATCTATAAGGGTTCCGTTTTTGGCTATTTGGTTACGGAACCCTAAAAAGGAGTTTGAAATTCTTCCCAAACGAATTAAAATCTATCCGTTAAATTGTGTCACTGCAGGATATTTAGGTCCTAAGATAAGCTTTGTCCTAGGTACTTGGCGTGTCATGGAATTTATACGAAATGGTTCTAAAAAAATGCATTAGCTCGGCGGTGAGGGAATCCTGCACGTTTCGGATAGTTTCTGAAACATGTAAACATGATTCAGTTGGTCTGTTTACCCTGTTAAGGGTTGCGAAAGTTAAACGGCAGTCGTTTCATTGTAATTACCAGACTCCCGAAATCCTAAAACATGGTTCCTGGTCTCCAAAGTGACAGCTATGTATACAACCGGAAATTACACGCTAAGATGAAGGAAGGATGAAGGTTCTAAAAAAATGCTTAAATATATGAGAAAAACTACACATATGAAGAGCTTCGAATTTTTTTAGAAACGGATAATTTATGATATTTTGTTTTAAAACGTTCATGGTCACTAACATATATATATTTATTAATGGGATTTCTACCATGTACCTTATTTTATTATTTATTTATTAAAATTATTAGATTATTTCGACAGAACGCCACTACATACCAAGACTGGTCAGGGAAGCGATTGAAATTACCAAGTACAAAAATTTCAATCGTGAGGATGGGTTTTTAATATCAAATATCTGGAATCCAGTGATTCGAAAAGTAATAACGGGAAAACTAAAAAATTGTCCTTTCGCGGCCAGATACTGCAAGTGTTGTGTGTCGAGAACAGATGCGAGAAAATAGTGAGTAAGTGAACAGTGGTAACGCAGGTGCGCGTATTAAAGGACTGCGAAGGAGGGTAGACCTATTTGGCCAGTAACAACTTACCCGCAAAAACTTCAGTTACTCCGTGAAAATGGCGCTTGCAACAGTGCCGTAATATCGGAAACTCAAAAATAAGGTACATGGTTGGAATCCCGTAAATAACTAATTTAATTATCATATCATTTTTTGAAAGATACGTAGGTATATTGCCTGGATATCCGGATATTATGACACGGGGCAAGGTTGACGCGCAAATTACCCGAAACGGAGTTCATTGTACCTCACACAATGAGGGGAATGCAGATCTGCGTGTGGCATCTGTTAATTTTTCATACGCGACGCAAAAACAAAAATGTGTTAATGTCATGTGTTCGTCCTGTAGCTATGTGTCTGTGTATTAGTTCGCCTGTCTTGATGGCAGGGGGAAGTGTACGTACACTCTAAAAATACATTTTTATCATACGAGGACGATGAGGCACCATCTCATGGCAGTTTGCTTATCGATACTCCACTATCGATAGTCTATCGATAGTATAAGTGAAATCAATAGTATCGATAGTCTATCGATTATTATGCTGGTTGTCAATACTATCGATAGTAAAATTAGATCAATACTATTGACAACGCTAATAGTGTCGATTGATTTGATTGTTTAATGTCCGATTCTATCGATATTATCGATAGTATCAGGCAGCAATACTATCAAAACTTAGCTGACTATCGATAGTACTATCGATACTCTCCTGAGGATCGTAAGTCTATCGATAGTATAGAAAGTAATATTAGATCAATACTATTGACAACGCTAAAATGTTCGATACTATCGATAGTATCGGACATATTTAATCAGGCAGAAATACTATCGAAACATAGGTTTCTTTCGATAGTACAAAACTATCGATACTCTCGATAGTATCGATAATTTTTGTTTAATTCAGTTGAGAAACTCAATACATACTATCGATAGTATAAAAAAAATATTTTGATTGCACAAATTATAATAACATTATTGGTGTTGAGCCATCCCTAGTAAGAAATACAATATTTGTGTGTCGGGGCTGACTCGCTCCTTCCAAGATTTGAATAACATTGAGTACAATAAAATAAATAAGGTATTAGTAATAATCATGAATAATCATCATCATCATCATCATAATCATTGTGCAGCCGCACACATGCCGGTGCGGAGAGTTTGTAGGCCCCCTTGCCTACCACGGCTTGTCGTGTGCCCAAAGCGCGGGCCGCGCCTCACGCCACGCAAGCCTGAACGACCTACTTCGACGGGCTTTTATTTCCATTCGCGTTCCGGCAGTGCTCGAACCTCTCGGCATATGTCGGAGCGACGGAAAGAGGCCCGATGGGATGACTATCATCCCATGGAGTAAGGGGAAGGCGCTGGTGTGGGACGCGACCTGCGCGGATACACTGGCTCCTTCCAGTGTCCATGCCACTGCACGGGGCGCAGGCGCTGCAGCTGCCTCGGCGGAGACCCGAAAACGGTACAAGTACTCCGCCTTAGATAGCTGCTACCGCTTTGCCCCATTTGGCGTGGAAACACTGGGGCCGTGGGGACCGGAGGCCCGCAAACTCTTTCAAGAGTTGTCTGCCCGACTGATCGAGTTCTCTGGGGACCGGAATGCTGGCAGTTACCTCGGCCAACGTTTAGGGTTGGCCATCCAAAGAGGCAACGCCGCTAGCATTCTGGGCACGTTGGACAATATCAGTGGGGCAGACAATTTCTTTCTGTAAATATGTACATAATTTTTAGGCATCACTTTTGTTGATTTAACATATTTTTAGTTATTTAATTGAATAAATAGGTGTACGTATTGTTTTTAGAAAAGTTAATAAAAAAGTTCTAGCCATCATGAATTTACATAAGTATTTAATTTAGAATATAAATAAATTAAGTCAATTCATTTCGTTTCATTTTGAATCTGAATTTAATTAAAATTAAAAAGTTAAAAAAAGTATTAAACAATCGATAGTATCAACAGTATTGGCGTTTTCAATAGTATTGATAAAATTTACTGTTTACATTCGCTACGCCAATGAAAACAGCAGACACGGAACAGCAGACTAGACTAACTTAAATTTTCTTGTTCGAGGTTTAAGTGTTCAGTGTTCTAAATTCGATACATAAACAAACTTCGTGATCCTATTATTAAAAAAGTTGATTTAAAACTACTGACGTCAGTGAATCCACTGAACTGAAATCCACATGCACACCCGGTTTAGGCACATCATCCGTCACAAATTAAAAAATTCAACAAAAAAAAACACCTAGCACAAAGCCATTCTCGGAATTCGTCAAAACTACCATTTTTTTATCGAGACTGCAAATCCCTCAGTAAAACAAATTTTATTTCCAAATCTAGGTCGGTAATCTATTTTCCACTTTACTTTTAAAATGTTGAATGTAATAATTTTCAAAATATTTTAGAAGCTTCTTTTTATGCAGCTTTACTTACGGGAATGTGGTTGGAAGTGCACATGATGAAAGCTATTAAAACTTACCTGAAACAAAGAAGTGCATTATTGAATTTTGGTCTTCAATATTTCATTTTTTTTAGATTTTAGCGTTTCATTATAACTATAAAGTATCAAGACGGGAATTAACATGATATTTATTATGTGAAACATCATTGTGTACTCACATATTTGGCTCGACGTTTCCGTTCCGTTCCGACGTTACCGTGGTCACGAGAGGACCGCCCGCTCGTGACCACGGCTGCTGTAACGTAGCCGAAACGTCGAGCCAAATATGTGAGTACACAATGATGTTTCACATAATAAATATCGTGTTAATTCCCGTCTTGATACTTTATAGTTTCAATATTTTTTTCTTAAGTTGTGTAAGTATGGCTGGTTACGCCAATCAGTGAGAAAACAATCAATCATACCAGTTTTTACCCTTACCACCTTATTATAAATCGCGACCTAAAGTTATTTCCGTACTCAAGTTCATGTCATCTCTATCCAACCCGCAACGATAAAAGGGGCTGACACGAATTTTGTTGCCAGACTATCCTTAGTTCGCGATTTGTAATAAGGAGGTTAGTGTCAGATATTTTTTGCAAAATATGAGACCGATTTCGAGGTGTCATAATGATAACATTTACTTTCCAATAAAAAAGTAATTTTCAAAATTAGACTTATCTGTATTATACACAGATAAGTCTGATTTTGAAAATTACTAATAAGGTCCAAAATGTTTTCATATCTAATGATATAAGTAATTTATCTTCATCATCATCATGATCAGCCCATTGAAGTCCCCACTGCTGGGGCACGGGCCTCCCTCAATCACATGAGGGGTAATTGCCATACTCACCACGCTTGGCAGACGGGTTGGCGAGGGTTTAGATATAAATGCAGAGTTTCCTTCTCTGGGTGCTGATGATCATGCCAGCAGCTTTACCTTAGTCGCCTTTTACGACACCTCGGTAAGAGTGAGATCTTACTTCATAGATAATTTATGTAGATATAAGATAGATCTTTCAGGAGGATTCTATCACCCTCGCCTCTTCTATCTAATGTTCTTTACTTGAAGGTTGTCTGGTAAAGATCGCTCCCAGCGATGAGACCGCCTAAATTAAGCAATGAATCTCTGTAAACCCTAAAGTTTAGTCTGTTCTGTAAGAGTAGGTATCTATCAACGGTAGGTTATTGATTTATATTTAAATTTCTCTCAAAAATACGAAGTTACTCTATTTAAATAAAGTTGCAAGTCATCTATCTCTTCTTGATGAAGAGCGATAATGAAGCAGAGTCAAGTATGATTTTGTTTTTGAGATCTCCTCCAGAGGAAACTCTTGATAGATGGCGCAACAATGTAAGCGTTATCTAATCTACCATCAGTGCTGAAAAAATGAGGTAAGGGCGGGTTTACACGCCTAAAGAGCAAAATATAATTGGAAAAATATAAAGCTGATGTTTTTTTTGTTTTAGTGCTGCGTGAGTGATCCATCTGTTCGTCTGCCTACCTATTACATAAAAATAAAATTGAATTTTAAATATGCAAACATAAATGTTTATTTATACCTAAAGCTTTGTAGCTTTTGGTGTGGAAACACTGGGCTCGTGGGGTTCCGACGCTCTCTCTTTTTTCCGTGACTTAGCTGTCTAGTCGAAGTAACGGGAGAGCCAAAGGCTGGCAGCTACCTCGCCCAGCGAATTTCCATCGCGATCCAGCGGGGTAATGCTACCAGCTTTTTGGGGACATTGCCACAGGGACTTACTTTGTTTTAACTTTCCTTTTTATTTACTTTTAGCTTAGTTTTATTTCTCAGTTATTGTCTTAATTTTCTTATGTTTTTGGTCTTTTGTTTAATTTTTTATTTCTATTTGTTTTTACAATGTTTATTGTTAATAACTTATATCTTGCACAAAGTTATGATCAAAATTTTACATATTAGTGCTTTTATTTGACATTTTGCCTCAACTGTTTGTTTGTAGGACGCCCTGTGTTTTAGGCTAGAAACTAGAAATCATTATGTTAAGAAATATCTTACAAAAGCATATTAAGGTGACGGGTAGTACACACTAGCGACGCCAATCAATTTTAAATTTTGGCTACTAAACCGGATCTATTTTAAATAATTTCGGGGTTACAACACAACACACTTACACTTATACTATTTATTAAATAGCCGTGCTTGTGCATGTGTTGGGTACGTTTTTTAGTGGCCGCTTTTGGCGTGAATAAATTTTTCGCGTACGCGTTGGACTCAACATTTGTGCATGGTTATTTAATAAATATAATAAAGGTTTGCTGAGAGGTTGTAACTTCAAAATTGTTTAAAATAGATCCGGTTTAGTAGCTAAAAATCAAAATCGATTGGCGTCGCTAGTGTGCCCTACCCGTCACCTTAAGAGTGCGGCAAACAACGTTTTTCTCATACAACGTAAAACCAAAATAATTTGAAATTGGAGGATATCTCCACATTTCATTGCTGTTACTCGAAGAAGTATTTATCTGTCTCGGCTTAACACCTGCTCTTAAAAATATTTACACACTTAAAGATATATGCGTTAACTTACTATTTCTGCCTATTTGTTAGATTACAAACTCAGTTATTCATTTCATCATGAACATTTGACAGTAACACACACGCCCTTGTATTATCTAGTTTTATTTATTTATTTAGGAATAACAACAGTCATTTACAAAATACAATAGTTACACAATATCTTAAAGAAAATCAAAATATAATCAAGTTTCATTAATTTATTTTTTTGGTATTCGCAAATGCTCACCAATTTCAAACCGCCATCATGCTGTTTCTACTCGGACGGAAGTGAACGGCGAAGCTTGTTTCGAATTGAATATGAACTGACCTCCGCAGGTCTCTTAAATAGACCTCAAAAAATACAATATCCATCAATTTCAATCAATTGCCACCGGGTATGGACAGCTGCAGCCGTAACACCAGGGGAGACAAAATGTGCTGCCAACCATTAACCTTTTTCCTGGATTGAGTTTGTACACTCAGTCTCTCGGTGAAACTCAGCTGAGATGCTGCTTCTGGAAAGGGGGAGTCGATTCATTTCGAAGCGTGCCTATTCCACAGTCAAGTAAATTTTTCACAATTCGTGTCATTCCCGGTTGCGATCAATACTGACACCCTGGAGTCCGTGGTCCGCTCATTTTGATTTATCCGCTTCTTTAATGTTAATCGGATTTTTGATCTTCATCTTTGTATAATTTTTCTCTTAAGAAGTTTTCGCGAAGAAGATTCCGAGTTTTAAAATAAATAAACAAATCGTAATGGAATCAATCGCCTCTAAACCTTTTATCGGCAAAAAATAAATACACCATTTTTTGTTTACTGAAACAACTTTTTGCCAGAACCTTTTTCGGCAAATACGTTCAAGAAAGGTCAAAGTATTTAATATCCGACGCATTAGAAGCGGTCAGCAGATACACAGGATACAGGTCACAGTTGATATGATTTGACTCGCATAGCACCGCCACCGGGAGGTACGAAAATGAATGCGCGTCGTAACTCTGCCAAGCGGAAGTACTCGTAGATTTCAATTGTTAGATAATATTATAATATGGAAAGGTAATTCTTAAGGTGATGGGTAGGGCACACTTGCGATGCCAATCGATTTTTATCTACTAAACCGGATCTATTTTAAACAATTTCGGGGTTACAACCTCTCGGCAAACACTATTACACAGCCTATCGCCGTCCACTGCTGAACGTAGGCCTCCCCCAAAGAGCGCCAACCAGCCCGGTCCTGAGCAGTCCGCATCCAGCTCACACCAGCCATCTTTCTCAAATCGTCAGCCCATCGCGCCGCAGGGCGTCCAACACTGCGTTTCCCCCACGTTTCCCCACGTGTCGACCGCTCCACTCCAGTACGTGTCGACTCCATCTTTTATCAGTGCGTCTAGAAACATGACCGGCCCATCTCCACTTCAGCGTGCTGATCCTGCGTGCAATGTCCATGACTTTAGTTCTCTGACGATAATACGTGTAAACCACAGAAATTATAATAGTGTAAACACAGCCTAACTGAGCCCAGAACAAAGCTGCGCAACGGTGACTAATGAAGAGAGAGATGTCAGAGGGCGAGGCAGTCGCCATTGTGCCCGCGCCCCATTTTATTACCTGAATGTGAGTTAGGCTGCAAATGCTGCCTCCCGTTCCAGTGCCACCTTTTTTGCAGACACGGCTAAACTCACACCTGGTTTTCGGTGATCTGGTCGCAAATGTCTAAGAAGGTTCAATCAAATTATAGGTACCATTAGGCATAGGTACCTTTTTTTTTTTTTTTTTTTTTTTTTTTTTTTTTTTTTTTTTTGGTGACCCAGGAGAAATGCGTTACGCATACCCATCCGTCTGTAAACGGATGGGTTATGTCGGACTCTCCTCTGGCGACGGCTTCTCCTAACGAGAAGCCGGCCAGAGGCATACCGACTAAAACTCCTGGGACTCTCCCTCATCTGTCCATGGGTGGGCGAGTGACATGGGGCCAAAGCTCGGAGCCTTTCACCACGTCACCCCCCGGACAGGGACGCCCGCCTACACGGCGGGCACGGCGCTTCTCCCCCCGGGGTCGGGGGGAGGGATGGGGACAGCCGAGAGAGTCGTGCCGTCCCCAACAGGCGTAGGAGGAGGTCCGTGCAATGCCGGTGGTGGGGTTACAGCCCCACGCACCAGCGGACCTGCTCCTCGCAGGGGAAGGAGACGCAAGTATTGGCGTCGTCTCCTCCCTCTACGTGCCTTGCGGATCGCGGGGGCGAGAGGGTCAGCCTCTCGCTCGCGTTCCGCCGCCTCCTTCGCCTCCATCACATGCTCGCAATATGCGGCAAAGGCCTTCCAGGCATCCTCAGTCGCTAATATAGCTCTCGCTATATTAGAGAGTGAGAGGTCCTGGCCGACCTTTGCCACCAATGCATGGCGAGCCTGTGCCCACGGCGCACACACCGCCAAGGTGTGCTGCGCCGTGTCCACAGGGTCGCCGCATGTGTGGCACGAAGGCGTCTCCTCCCTGCCGATTTTGTGCAGGTAATAACCGAAGCAGCCATGCCCGGTCATTACCTGCACCATCCGGAAGGAGACTACGCCGTGGTGACGCTCAAGCCACCGGTCCAAGACCGGGGCGAGCGCGTCGAGCGTTCTGCGGCCGTACGGAGTGAGTACGAGGTGCTCAGACCATCGCCTCTGGAGGCTCTTCCGAGCCTCCCTCCGCACGACCTCCCGCTCGGCGGGGCAAATGGACACCCCATTTGCCCTTTGTGCCACCGTGTAGTCGTACACGGCGGACACCACCACGGCGTCTGACTCCCATGGGGGCGTCTCGGCGAGTAAGCAGGCCACGTCGAAACTTACCGTACGGTAAGCTCGAGCGACCCGCTGCGCTATTACCCGCTGAGGCCCCCGCAAGAAGGGAAGATTTTCCCCCCTTGCCAGGGAGTCGGCCCAGACTGGCGCCCCATAGAGCGCCATCGATCTCAGGATGCCGGCATAGAGTCGCCGGCACCTGGACCCTGGGCCACCCAGGTTGGGCAGCAGCCATGACAGCGTGTCCGCTGCCCTGAGGAGCCGCGGTGACATCCTGCTAAAATGCAGGCCAAAATGCCACCGCGGATCCAGGGTGAGGCCGAGATAGCGCATCTCGGCCTTCACCGCAACCTGGGTCCCTCCGACAGTGATATGCCTGCCGGAGGGAAACCTCTCGCCGGAAGACTGAGGGAAATATATGACCTCAGTCTTCTCGACGGCCACCTCCAGGCCGAGCCGCCGCACCCTTCGTATGACCAGGTCCGTGGTCTTCGACGCACCGCGCGCCGCGCGATCAAACGTCCTCCCCCGAGCAGTGATGAGAGTGTCGTCTGCATAGCAGACGACATTTCTGCTCCGGGGGAGACTGGCGCGCAGGACCCAGTCATACCCAATGTTCCACAGGAGCGGTCCGAGGACCGACCCCTGTGGAACTCCCGTCTGTACGGTGCGGCGCTGTATTGTGCCCGACCTGTCTGCGAACAAAACTTCACGCTCGTCGAGGTAGTCCCCGACGAGCTTAACTAAGTATGGAGGCACCCGGAAAAATTTGAGTGCCTCCATGATTGTGGCGTGGGGAAGGGTGTTAAATGCGTTTTGGATATCAATTGATACCGCAACCACACCCTCCCCCTCTTCCGCCGCCAGCTCCGTCTCGTTCCTCAAGCGCTTCAGGGCGTCTAAAGTTGAGCGCCCCGCCCTGAACCCGTACTGGGCCTCTGAGAGGTCGGGCCCAGTGTCCTCCAGGTGAGCGATGAGTCGGTAAGCCACTATTTTCTCGAGTAGCTTACCGATCTCATCGAGGAGGACTATGGGCCTGTAAGCCGATGGGGAGTCCACCGGCCTACCCTCCTTGTGGAGCAGGACCAACAGGCCCTGCTTCCATATTTTGGGGAACCTCCCGACCGCTAGGCAGCGGTCGAAGAGGCCCCTTACGCGGCCCTCCATCTCCCCAAGGGAGAGGGCCAAAACTCGGGTGGGATGCCGTCAGGCCCCGGGGCGGTCTTTTTGGCTCTGAGCCGAATCTCTGCCGCCCCGAACTCCTCCGTGGTGATGGGTGGAGCCACATCAACCACGGGGACCGCCTCTTCTGGCGGACGCATCCTGGGAGGGCGGAAATCGGTGCGGACTGGAGGAAAAAGCGTCCGCACCACCCTCTCCAGGAGCTCCGGCTGGAGGGTCTCGGTGACCGGGGGGCCTATGGGTCGCAGCTTACTTCGTGCGGCCTTGTAAGGCCTCCCCCACGGGTCCCGATCAAGACCCTCCAACATTTCCTGGCGCGCAGCATCTTTCGCCCTGCCCATTGCGCCTTTGAGGGACCGCCTAGCCTCGCTGAAGGCCTGGTATAGGCGGTCCTCATCCTCGGGGTCCCTGTGGCGCCGCCGTTTGGCCCTCTGGAAGGCCCTGCGTGCGCTCCGACAGGTGGCCGACAGAGTCTCCAGCTCCGCCGACCACCAGTAAACCGCATGACGCGGGCCTGGGCGGCGTGCCCGAGGCATGCTAGCGTTGCACACCTCGGTCAGCGAATTGCGGAGCGCGGACGCCGTCTCGTCGACGTCGGCATCGTCCAGGACTGGGAAAAACCAGTCCTGGACAAACGCTGCTTCCTTGGCCTTTTCCCGGTCGAGTTTCGTTAAAGCCCAACGCGGGAAAGGCGAGGGCCGGTTAGCCGGGCCAGACGAGGCGCCTCCGACACCGAACCGAATATATCGGTGGTCGGAGAGCGACTCCACCTCCTCGACGCACCATCCGTCGATGCGTGCGGCTATGCTCGGGGTGGCGAACGTGACGTCCACCACCGAGCCGCCGTTGCGCCGCACGCACGTGTGGGTCGTGCCCCTGTTTAGGAGAGTGAGGCCACAGGCGATCGCCCAGGCCTCAAGGGCACGACCCCGCTGATCCGTTGCCGGGTTCCCCCACGCGATGGACTTTGCGTTGAGGTCCCCGGCAACAACTACAGGGCGCGGCGCCAGCGGCCCAAAACCGCGCCCAGCACGTTAAGGTGCGCCTCGAAGTCGGCAAACGGCCGGTTGGGGGAGAAATAGCTGGCCACAATGGCCAGGTCCTCCCAACCGGCGACGACAAAACCAGACCCCCTCTCAATGAATGAGAGGGGGGGAAGGGCCGAGGAAGGTCGCCTGAAAATTGCGGCAACGCCGTCCCCATCTCCGATCCAGTTGTCGTGGACCATGTAAGGCTCCACGACAACCGCCACGTCAGCTTGCCACTCGGCCATTCTCTGGTATATCAGATCCTGGGCCGAGCGGCAGTTGTTGGCGTTCACCTGAAGGAAGGTGCGATGTCGGACTTGAGCCATTATTCCGACATCGCACCCTCCTCATCCTGCGCCGCCGGGGGAGCCCCAGGGGCAGCAGCAGCCGCCGGCTTCTCCGCCGGCGGCTGTTTCCCTTTCTTCGGGGGAGGGCGACAGCCCTTCCCCCTCATTGTGTGTTCCGCTGGCCGCCCTGACGCAGCGCAGACGGCGCAATGCGGCTTTTTGGCCCCGCAATCTTTGGCCTGGTGCCCCTCATGTCCGCAGCGGTAGCAGAGACTTCTGCGGACGGCGTCGGAGGGGCAGAGGGCCGCGGTATGACCGAGCCCCAGGCACTTGTAACATCGGAGGGGCTCCTCCTCCAAAGCTTTTACGGCGGCCGAGCTCCAGCCTACGAGGAGGCGGCCCGCCTTTAGGACCGCCTTAGCTGCGGTGACGGGAAGGTGGAGCCTTACTTGTCCTAGGCCCCACCGGCCGCGGCGAACCTCGCCGGCATATATGTCGGCCGGCTCGCAGCCTCCGACCTCAGCCGCCCTAGAGACAACGTCCTCTTTGGTGACGGAGTCATCCATCTCCGTCACCAAGAGTGTGGCCCTTCTGACCGGCCGCCTGACGTATGCCACGTCCGCTAAAGCTTCGCGGACTTGGGCCGCAAAGGCGTCCGCGGCCGGGCCGCTTGAGGCCCCGGGGAGCTCAAATTTCCGAGCTCCCGTGGCGGTGTGCCTGCACCGCAGGTTTAGGCCCAGGGACTTTGCGTCCCCAAGGGCCTGGCGAGCTTTGATAAGGGCGGCCGAATAGGTCACGCCCTTCTGAACTGCCTCGGCCGTCAGTGTTATTACAACGGCCGAGGATTTAGGTGAGGCCATCCTCCTAGCGGCGGCGAGGGCGGGAGGGACGTTAGAAGGAGGCGAAGAGGAGCCCTTCTTCTTTCTCTTCTTATTCGCCTTTTTCCCGCCAGTTAGGCCGACTTCCTCCGTGGACAGAGGGGCGGCAGGGGTGGGCGCCGCTTTTTTGGCCTTTTTCGCCTTTCTGCCTACTGTTTGCCACCCCTCGTTTGCAGGGGTGGTGCCAGGCAGGAGAATGTCCTCCGCCCACGAGGTGGAGGGCATCGGCTCGGCAGCAGGCGGCCGAGTAGCCCGAGGGGCCGGTGCAGGAGCCGGGCGGGGGGCGGGGGCTGTCACTCCGGTCGCCGCGACGGAGGCGAAGCTCCTGGAGCGAGTGACCGGGCCGGAGGCAAGGGCAGGGGCGCTTGGGGCCTTCGCCGAAGACTTTCCCTTCCCCTTCCCTTTGTTGGAAGGAGGGGGAGGAGGGGGGGGCGGGGGCGCTGCAGCCTCTGAAGGGGTTTCCGCCAATTTCTTCCTGTCCGCCGCGAGTGGCGGGCGGAGCCTGGGCGCAGGGAGGAGCCTCCCTTCGAGCCCTTCGAATAGCGCGCGAACGAAATTGCGCTGATGGGCCCGCTCCTCCAAGATTTTTTCCTCTAACAAGGAGGCCACCCGCATCTCAATTACCGCCTCTGCATCTTTGTCTCTAGGCGGCGCCTTCCGCGTAGGAGCGCGGGGTGCAGCCATCGGCGCGCCAGACGGGGCGGTGGTTGGCGGGGCTCTTCCCACTCGGAGGGCCTGCAGCTCGCTCCTCACGGCCGCTAACTCCTCGGACAGTCGCTTGACTGTCGCCTGGAGGGCGGCCGTCTCCTGCGAGGCCGAGCGTTTTGCCATCTCGGCCGTGATTGCGAGGAGCGAGCAGGTCCTGTCCTTCAAAGTTTTCTGCAAAGTCCCCTTGATATTCTGGGACTTTGCAGAAACGCCCAGTATTTGGGACGCGTCCTCGTTGGCGGACTGCTCTAGGTCCGCCAGCGACATGTCCGCGTAGTCGAGCACGGGCGCCACGCCATACCCATACTTGGCGCGGCTCTCCCGTGTCCTGCGTTCCTGGTCCAGGACGTCCTGCTCATTCTGCGCTTTCATCTGGAGTTTGAGCGCGTCCGCTGCTGCTCGTCGCGACTGTGCTAACGCGACATAGTCGCCGGAGGTTATAGGCCTACCTGGGCCTGCATGTTTCTTGCGCGCAGACTTTTTCGAGCAGTCCGAGCCGGAGTCCTCCGACTTGGACGTGCTCGACTTGGCCGCACGCTTCACGGCCTTCGTTTTCGCGAACCGCTCACGCTTCGCAGCGCTCGCGTCGCTCGCGAGTGAATCGGTGTCCGATCCTTTTAGAGTGTCGGAGTCTGACTCCGACAAGTCTAGTTCTCCGGGGCGGAAGAATAGACTCCCGCCCGGGGTAGTTTTACCAGCTGAGCTGGTAGGTGTCACCAGCTTCAGCTTCTGCCCTTTGGAGGGCACTGCCTTATGCAGAATCACGCTGCAGGGTGTGCAGCCTACTGCCAGTTCCGTTTTGGGACCATCCGGGGTGCAATGGATGGTCTCGTCCGATTTGTCCACGCCAAGTTCTATAGTGGAGGCGCCGACCGTCTGGGCCGCCGTCTCCACGTCCAATTCGACAGATGCCGAAACACAAGAAGTAAAATCGAAATCCATATTCGAAGCCAGGTCGTCAGTTGAAGAGATTTTGGTTTTTTGGGTTTGATGTTTTATTTTTGTAGAATCCATAACAATTCCCACGAGCGTAACGGTTGATTCGGACCACCGGGACAGAGCCGAATATCCCGGCTACCCTACTTACACCGGGGGAGGCGGGTGTTCCCCCCGGGATGGCCGCTAGCAGGCTGGGATACGTCCCAGCCACCCAAAGGGCGACCGACGCCGCGCGAGGCCCCGAACGGGGCGCCCCAACGCCGGTCCATTCCGGTTTTTTAACGAGGTTGTCTCCTCTCGGGCCGGCCAATTAAGGCAAGCCCGCTCCCACGCCAGAGAGGTCCTCTCGGACCCCCCAGCGCTAGCGAGTTAACCCTCCCCGACAGGCACGCCGACCCGCCGGTTCGGGGTGATTTTTTATAGAGGTTTTCTTCCTCGCAATCCACTCTCAGTGAGCGGACCCCCGGCTTCCTCTCAATGAGGAGGTTACGGTGTACAAGGTGATTTTTTATAGAGGTTTTCTTCCTCGCAATCCACTCTCAGTGAGTGGACCCCCGGCCTCCTCTCAATGAGGAGGTTACGGTGTGCCGCTTTTGGTCCGCGCCGGCCGAAGCCGGTACCTCCCATATCTGGGAGGCGTTCCCCTATCCGCCGCCGGGGGACGCGTCCGATAGCTGAGCGGAATCGGCCGACTCGAGGTGCAATGAGCCGACCAACAGCCACGGAAGGCATAGGTACCTACGCAAACGACTCGCAGCGTGCGGTCGTCTAGATATAATGTATTAGAAATAAGTCTTGTTATATTCATATTTTATTATTACTAATATGATATAATTTTTTTATTTAGTTAAATAAGCGACACTCATATAAAAATAAAAATATTGATTTCGTTAACAAAGTTTGACTTAAGTAGTTAATGAATGGAGTCTCCATTTAAGCTGAAAAGCCTGGGTTTTGGGGAACCCCGCTCTTCCTTATTCTATTAAGATTTTAGTATTAGGAGTGTGTTATTTATTACATAATTTACATAGATAGGTAAGTTAGACATTACATTATTTAAATTTAAACTATACTGAGAGGTGACTGTATATAAGTATGAGTATGTGTATGTATCTATTTGTTTAAATGTGCGTGTGTGTGTGTGTGCGTGTGTGTGTGTGTGTGTGTGTGTGTGTGTGTGTGTGTGTGTGTGTATGCGCGCGTGCGTGTTATATGTGTGTGTGTGTTGGCTTGTGTCCATGTTTGTGAGCTATAAGTGGCGGTTTAATACAGATTCTATTTCATCATATGTTTTTAACTATAATGAATATCATATGTATAACATATCCTTCTCTCTCCTTCCATCTCCTTCCTTTGCAAAGTATTTTACCTATCACCCGCGTAGTACGAACGGTAGTGTCACAGTCCCATAAATGCACAGTTGAAAACTGAAAGCATCAGCAAATTAATACTGGCTGTGAAGAGAAACGCAAATAGCACGTCTTCATTGAAAATAATGAGGCGTCGCCAGCCAAAAGGCGACAATTTGTCGTGGCAGGGCCTTCTGCGCTCGATATTAATGGACAGAAGTCAGAAGTCGTCCCGCGTCGTGATAAAACCTTGTAAATTATTCCTTCTGGGAGTCATTTCAAGTCTTAATAAGGAGATTGGGTGCTATATCGGAGATTGAGAGACTTGTGTGAATAGGCAACAAATGTCGGCCGTAGCTTTTGTTGCATATATATGCACGCCTTTAAGATTTGCGGTTCTCAAGTGGCAATGGGCAGGGCACATAACGAGGAGAACAGACGGCCGTTGGGACGGAAAGGTCCTCGAGTGGAGGCCACGTACGGGAAGTCGCAGCCGCGGCAAGCCCCCCGCAAGGTGGACCGACGATCTGGTGAAGGTTACGGGAATCCGTTGGATGCGGGTGGCACACGACCGATCTGTGTGGAGAGCATTGGGGGAGGCCTATGTCCAGAAGAGGACGTCTATTGGCTGAAATGAATGAATAAATAGTCTTCTGGCACATGCTCTACTCGTACGAGGGTTGACGCGCTTCTAAGCTCGTAAACCTAAGGCTCCGTTTCCACAGAAGTGGAGCTGCGCGGAGTTGAGCGGAGACTTATTAAAATTGACCAATCACATTGCTTAAAATACACATCTCACATTTCATATTACATTTTATTTATATAACTCCACGCAGCTCCACTTCTGTGGAAACGGAACCTTAGTTCGATCATGGGAGAGTCACATCGTAATTACCAGACTTCCCAAATCAAGACTCATGGTCCAAGCATTCCCCGGGCTCCAGAGCGACAGTTCTGGTCGCAATTGGGAATCACACGCTCACCGTATTTGCGCAGAAAATACTTTTGAGAAGAGCCCTATTCAAAGAAAATACGCTAATCTGAAACCTTAGTGCAAAATAAAAATTTCTACATTCAGACCCAAAAGTCGCTCGCCTAAAATACCTGGAAAAATCTTTACACGCTAAGGTGAGAGTAATGTACATCGTGATTGTAAGCGATGCTAAAATGACCGTATATGCGCAGAAAATACTTTTGAGAAGAGCCCTATTCAAAGGAAAATACGCTAATCTGAAACCTTAGTGCAAAATAAAAATTTCTACATTCAAACTCAAAAGTCGCTCGCCTAGAATACCTGGAAAAATCTTACTTTGTATTTCAAAACTGTCAACCCAAAAAACTGCTGAACACTAATTAAACACTGCTGTATTCATAAAAGGAAACCATCGACATGTCATGCTTTTGTTTTCATCAATTATTTTTAACCCAACGCCGTAATGAAAAAATGTCAATAGCATACATTAATAAAAAAAATACGAGGCCCTTTGTTCGTGAATTATTTTTCCTCCAGGTATTATATCGAATACAAATGGTTATAGTATCAGCCTATAAGCTGTCCCACTGCAGGGCAAAGGCCTCCATCATAGAAATCAAGTTATCGCTACTATGATGGGATTAGGCTTAATCACCACGCTTGCCAAATGCGGATTGGTGATCACAAACCCGAGCTATGTTCGAAAAATTCGAAACATACTTTTCGCTCGACCCGGGAATCGAACCCAGGACCCTGAGAACACGGCCCGGTACTTAACCCACTAGACCATCAGGGCGTTAATGAAACCTTTTTTAAGAATTCACAAAATTATTTTGTAAGTTGAGGTATCAATTAGAATCAGATGGAAATCAGCTTGGCTGAAAAACATAGAAACTAACTAATAGTATAAGGCGCTCATGCGTTTCAGGATACTGTGCTTCTGGGAACTCCTCTGCACCCCATAAAAATAAATCTACCCAAATCTCTGATCGTTCCCTAAATTCCCGTGACATCCCGGTCTATAATAAGAAAGACCATGGACAACCGTAACCTCATATTGGTACACATAAGGTTTATTTAAATATGTTTTGTGATAGGCGTAAGACGAGCAAATGGATCGCCTGATGGTAGGTAAGCAATTGCCGCCGCCCATTGACACCCGTGACACCAGTGGAGTCACAAGTGCGCTGCCAACCTTAAAACTCACTCACGCAGCGAAACACAGCACAGTGCTGCTTCACGCCGGTTTTCTGTGAGGCCGTGCCATCACTCTGGTCGAGCCGGCCCATTCATACCGAAGCGTGGCTCTCCCACGGTATTTCTTCTTTAATTAAATCTCAGTCTGTCTTCGTATCATCATTATCCTCGATCCCCACGAACCAAGAGCCCATAGAGTAACGGACTCATACATATTTTAATTAAAATATCTTCATAAGGCATAGACAATATGTGGAGCGGAGACATCGTTACATTCATGAATGAACTTGAAACACAAAGAGGGAAAGTCATGCCTAGACACAGTAAATATTATAACAGTAAAGGTACTGTTACAAGTGCTTATTTTCATGTTTAAAGCATGCTAATTTTGAGCAAGTGCTACTGCACTACTAGCGACATGTGTGGACAGGACGTGCTATATGCGACTGGACTGGCGGAGCACGGCATCGTCTGCTGGGGCCGGGCAATGAATCTTCGAACCGCCTCACATTTTTTGATATTAACTTCGCCACTAGACGAATTGACAGTGAAGCTACTACTACGTACTAATAAAATGCATGCTAATTTTTAGCATGCTAAAAAATAGCACGCCGGCCGATTTTTAAGCATGCTACCTACAGTGCGGGTGGAAGAGGGAGTGTGGCGGAGTAGCTTTAGCATCGTGTAGACAGGTTTGATTATTTTTCAGCATGGTAATAGATGGTAATAGCATGCTTATTATTATTGATAGCAAATGTGGACAGTTCATGAAAAAGCATTCTCATATTTAGGTATGCTTTTTAAGCATGTGTAAGAGTAACTTTAGGTCCTATTTTTTTGTACTTAGAGAAATGCCGCCAGCCCGAGATGGAATTGGCCCCAGGAAGCGGACAAGTTATGAGGGGCAGCACCTCCGGCGCCGGCCCTGGCTTATGGAAGCCAAGCCAATAGAAAAAAAAGTACCAATTACCCATTTGGGCAGGCTAAAGCTGTGTATGGAGTGAAAAAGCGCATCGGGGGAAGAGCCCTTAGCAAGTACCTGGTGAGCGAGTCCCAAGATTCTGTCCGTTTTCCGAGTTCTGTTGCTTATCGATAGTCCACTATCGATAGTATTGCTGGTTGTCAATAGTATCAATAATATCGATAGTATCTATCTAGTAAAATAGATAATACGATAACGCTAATGCTCTCGATATAATCGGTTGTTTAATTGTGTCCGATACTATCGATAGTATCGGACACATTTAATCAGGTAGCAATACTATCGAAACATAGCTGACTATCGATAGTACAAAACTATCGATAATATTGGCGTTATCGATAGTCTGAGTTATTTTCGAGGTCAACTATCGATATGGAAACTATCGATAGTTCTGCAATACTAATGCCGAGACGGTAAGAAGGACCAAGTGTTTGAGTATGTGCTGTTAATTTTAATATATGTAATTTATCGATACATAATAATTAGAGAATTATTGACAGCTGGTCGAGATACTTCTTATAAAACATGAAATTGTTGATATTGGCGTCACCTTCTTACCAGCATTACATTTCAATTCATTCATAGAAACATTTGATCTTATTTAAACACATTATTTATGGCTAAGTATGAAATTATTGCACTTTAGCCTACGTACCTACTTATGTGTTTGCTATGCTTGCAGTACTAATTAATAATACTGTTATGGTGATAAATAACACTTAAAAACTTCGATAATAATGAGTGTAAATGCGCCATGGGGCGCTGATTTCAACAGAAAGCTACCTGTCGTTCGTACATGCATTCGCGACATAATTTGAAGTGTCACTTGGACAATAGTAATACACGGCTACCGGCCCAAAGGGTCAAATCGAAACTTTGAGTGCCACAACAATAAAGCTAACTTACAACATGACAAATCCAATTTCTGGTTGTCAGCATATGGTAAGCCTAATTAATGTTGGTAAAATGCCAACACCAAGTTCTGGTGTCGGGATCTCAGTTTTCATAATTTTCTATTGCATTTTTTATTTCATGTAAAGTATAATTTGTTCTAAAAAAACCCTTCATTATATAGTGATCCTAAGTCACGCCGTATTTTCTTTTACCGGAATCGGGCTATACAGAAAATGGGCTTTTAATAAGCGCATAACATTAGCGTTAGAGATTGTTCACTGACAATTATTGCTTTGTGACACATACTTGTCGGCAGAGACTGCTCATTACGATGCATCCCCTAGGGTTGTCTCGGCTTTCAGACGAACTAAACCAGTTTACGGCTTTGCTAATTAATGACTTTAGGGTTTATAGATGTCAGCAAGTCGACAGGCTTTAACATTATTTATCTGGCATAGGCTGTAACTAGTGTTCTACTTCTTAGGCTTTCTTATGATAGATTGACAGATACTCTTTATTGCACAACATACAAAACTTAAAAGCTAGATATACAGAAACAGGATAGGATATTCGTTCTCTACCTATGAAATTAGGAACGTGTAAGCAAGTTTTTCAGAAATAAATATTTTTTAAATTAAAAAGTTATTATTGAAGGCATTCATCTCATCTTCAAGGCGAGTGCACGGCAGTCGCACAGTGTCCTGAAGACCATCGCCGATGGTAAGGACTGTCCTCTACTCGAGCAGTTATGCCAAATTACTCGGTCGCTCTTAGTTATTAAGTACTAATTTTAGTTGTATGTTACTAACACTTATGATAATCGATAAATAAACATTTTAATTTTTTTAATTGTTTATTTTTTTTTATAATTACCTAGATTTGATCGAGATATTTTCCTAGATATTTACGACCCGATTGAAACAGTGGTAGTGCACGCTGCCTACGACCCGATTGGAACAGTGGTAGTGCACGCTGCCTCTGATACAAGGGTTGCGGGTTCGATCCCCGCACAGTACAAACATGTGTGTGCATGAACATGTTTGTTTGTATTGGTCTGGGTGTTTGCTATGTATTATAAGTATGTATTTACAACAGAAAAGTATTATGTGTATATATTTATAATCCCACTGTTGATATTATCTGAATATCCCACTGTTGATTCTGATATCCGTAACACAGGTGTTTGAGCTACCTAACTCCAAGTCAGATCAATGTATATGATGTTGTGAAATATTTATTAGATTTTAAATGCACTAATATCTAATCTCTATTGAAATTAAATTATATTAAACCTTAAAATTTAGTCATAAATCAATACATTCATAGTATGGTGACTTTTTTCTCATTAAAGGAGTTTATACATCTCATTGTACATCTTAGTGTAAAGACCTATTATTTATATGGAACAAATCCTCCAACAAGAATAGTAAGTTATAGTCCAGCCAAACTAATAAGCCACATTTGACGGTTCTAAATTTTAGCTATATAGAGAGGTGACCTACTTAAGCAGTTCGATTAAAGTGAATAATCGATATGTACTTCAAACAAACGTAAACCGAATACCGTAATAATGGAAAAGAAGTTAAAAGTAATTTTATTTGGAGAAATGTGAATCAAAATTATTGAAAAGAAAGTGGAAAGTAGGTACCGATCCTATATAAAGATCCGTGGCCAGTTTGTTTCTTTTTCTTCAAAATCAAAGCGTTTATATTGTGTGCCATACATTTTTTGTTGATAAAAAGTTATTCATGTATTTATATTTATAAACAAGAGAATATTACGTTTTATTTTTATCTGAATATGGCATTTCTTTTTTGGATGAATATTCCTACACGATTAAGATGACGGGTAGGGCACACTAGCGACGCTAATCGATTTTAGTTTTTAGCTACTAAACCGGATCTATTTTAAACTTTTTGGACCTGTTTTTGTACGCGAAAAATTTATTCACGCCAAAGTGGCCGCTTTTGGCGTGAATCAATTTTTCGCGTACGCGTTGAACCCAACGCAACATTTATGCATGGTTATTTAATAAATAGTACAAGTATTTGCCGAGAGGTTGTAACCCCAAAATAGTTTAAAATAGATTCCGTTTAGTAGCTAAAAATTCAAATCGATGGACATCGCTAGTGTGCCCTACCCGTCACCTTAACATTGTATTCGTTCGATTATTAGGGGTACATCACTAGAGCTTAAAAAAATGGGTTGACACATAGAACATTGTTCCACAGTTCAAATCTCTAGAAAAGTATTTTATTAATAAGTTTATAAATAGTTTAACAGATAAAGATGTGTGTGTATTTATACTATAACTTTACTTAATCAATGTTCAAAATCAAAAGGATTGCACCACCCTCCCCTCTTCTATCTAATGTCCTTTACCTGAAGGTTGTCTGGTAGAGATCGCTCCCAGCGATAAGACCTATCTTTTAAGTTTTTTTTCTATCTGTATACCTAGCTTTTAAGTTTTGTATGTTGTGCAATAAAGAGTATATATCTATCTATCTATAAAGTAAATCGTAAAATTATCATTTTTTCTTTATTGAAATAAATAAGTGCAAACTTAATTTTAAAAAGTTAAGAAAGTGTGCTTTTTTAACATATAAAGATTGATAAATTCAATGACCGTTGTTACAAGGTTACGTTGTCCAATTTTATTAAAGTGTCAAATGTGTCCTTTCATTTTGGGCCCACTATAGTGAGTAAATCATTTTAGTGGATTTATTCAAAAAATTTTCTTCGCTGGTAAGCATTGGGCTTTTACAGGTTCTTCCGAACATTTGTCATTCAAGTAGTTTGTGGTCTACCTCTTCCACTTCTAGCGTAGGTAGCTATTCCCAATGTATAGTTAAAACACATACAATTTACTAATATGCAAAATAAGTAGGTAGGTAATCACATATTATAGGCCGTGTGGTCCCCGGCAGAGTAAAATAGGCAACCCTCTTTCTTACCGAGGTGTCGTAAAAGGCGACTTAGGTAAAGCTGCTGGCATGATCATCAGCACCCAGAGAAGGAAAACTCTGCATTTATATCAAAACCCTCGCCAACCCGTCTGCCAAGCGTGGTGAGTATGGCAATTACCCCTCATATGATTGAGGGAGGCCCGTGCCCCAGCAGTGGGGACTTAAATGGGCTGACGATGATGACGATGAATCACATATTTCACCCAAGGTCTAGAAAACATATGCTGAGGCTGAGCCTTGTTGGCTGCAACTCTTTACCCGAGTACGGCGAAGCTAAAATAGGGTTATGATTTTAAACTGTATGTATGTAACCTCACAGAAAACCGGCGTGAAGCAGTGCATGCGCTGTGTTTCGCTGCGTGAGTGAGGATACCGGAGGCCCAATTCAGGGGAAGGGGGGTTAAAAGGTATGCAGCGCACTTGTGATCTGGTGTTGCAGGTGTCCATGGACGGCGGTAATCGCTTACCATCAGGTGATCCGTCGGTTCGTCTACCACCAATATCATAAAAAAAGATTCAGCAGAGACAATTTTCTTGTTTCGTACTTTTTAGAGCGCGTTTTTTTGTTGTCTCTGTACCTTTTGTGTTTAGTTCTATGTATAGTGTGTCGTGTTCAGTAAATTGTTTCTAATCTTATCTTATATTTTGGCAAGCGTGTCAGCCCTTCCACTCACACACGCGGTTCTGCCTTATTGTCTCACAGCATATCATTTTAGTATTTTTCAAGAAAATGCACGTTGTGGTTTTTCCAGCTTTCTCGTTAAGAGCTCCACTAAATAGGCTTACGGACAGCATTGTCTTGCTTGAGCCTTATTGGTAATGCGTATTAGGCCATTTTTGCTGTGGAAAAATGCACCTCCTTTAAAAATTATCCTATACAGACGACGGAAATTGTTCATTTATTTTGCTTTGCATTCATTTCAATCAGATCATATTTTTTTGTTTTTCTAGAAGTCTTCAGTTTTCACTGTGTAATGCGTGAAAGGAAATTCTATATTACTATGTTTGAGTAGCAGTACCGCTGGGTTCAGGTGGGTAGAAGTATAACATGTAATAATCAACATTTCTGCGACTTAGGATAACGAGTTACATGGAATGGGACAGGGCCACGAGGATATTTTTTTCTCGGGAAATTCGTCATCTTGTTACATGTGTAAATAACCTTCACCCTAACATAATCATCATTTCAGACAATAGGACGTCTACTGCGGACTATAGCCTCCCCCAATGATCTCCACACAGATCGGTCCTTTCGCCGGCATCCAAGGTATGAACAACGCAGAAGAACCAAGGTCAAGGCTTAGTCCAAAGAATTGCATGCCTCAAGTGGCAAAGGGGCAGGGCCCACATTGCGAGGAGATCAGACGGCCGATGGGGCAGAAAAGGTCCTCTATTGGAGGCCGCGTACAGGAAGCCGAAGCAGTGGCAGGCCCCCTACAAGGGGGGACCGATGATCTGGTGAAGGTGCCTGAATCATTTGGACCTTAATATCCGTATAAAAATAATGATATGAGATCAGTCATCAACACTTAAGCAAATAATCACATTTAATTTGTTTGTTTGGCGCATACAGAGGAGTTATACATGTCTACAGAGATGTACAGAATACACATAAACAACAGTAACTAACTTAATTATAAATTTTAAATGTAACAAAACACTTATTAATAAATAATTTTAATTCACGGTTAAGTATAAATCAACAGCATTTACCATTCAGAAACAAAATAATTATTAACTTGTGACCACAGAAAAGACATATCATTCCGTGGTCATTTACATAAAACATTTCAAAAAATATATTCATCATCAGATGAAAAGAAATCCATAGATTTATTTTTCCATATAGGTACTGCGTCATTTTCATTAACGCTATGATTTGAGTAAATGCGATATTTTCTCTTTGAGGGCCTAGACACTTGCGGTGTAGTAATATTATCAGGTGTAAGTCTATCCACAAATCCGGGTGAAATTGACACAGTCGAGGCATCGGGAGTTCCTGGATCTTCTCTGGAGGTGTATTGCATCGAGATCGATCCAGAAAATTGGGTGAATTAGATGTGGTCAAGGCATCGGGAGTTCTTGGTGCTGCAATGGAATTAGGTGTAGAAGCTCTGGATAAATCTGCTATTATCTGATCTTTAAATTTTATGGGTATAAGCCCAATTTCATAATGAGGACAACTTATATAGGCATTACATTCTAAGCAACTTAGGCGCTTAGCATGGATAATATGAGGCTCCTCGACACTCCATGTCAATTGATGGATTCTAAATGTGCCTCTAAAGGGTTGTGTTGCACCACTCTCTAATTTTTGTTGAATTTCAGTTATCAGGGATTCATTTATCCTATATACTTCAATACCAGTGCAACCCTTATCAAGACATTGCATCAAATCATCCAAACTAGCAACATCGTAGCTTACTTCGGTAGACTTATGTCCTTCTGTAGACCATGTGTCTACATAAAAGATGTCTACAGAAGAGATGAATCAATGATAAATGTATTCGAGCAAGCTTGCTTTTGAGGTTAACATTGAGGGGCATTAATATTTGATTAGTAGACTCATACTCGCACAAAACCTAGATATTTATAAATATTTGTGCACTATACTTACCCACTTACACTTTTCACAGGAAAGAACCACCGATCTTGACGAAAATGCTGTGTAATTGAATTTTTTTTTGGTTCCACCGTCTCATGCGCTTGCAGTCAATTTTTCGAAGAGGCAAATGACAGACTATACCGTGCTACCAACTTAAAAAATGAACTTATTTAGGCTGCGTTACAGTTATTCAAAATTGGGACTTTTTATGCGTCTACAGGAGGATACCTAAAATTTGCGAACAATATTGTAATGAATATAAAATGTACATAAAACCTGTAGATTTTTGGTCTTATTGTGGATTGTACACCTATTTATATGAAAGTTAATATGAAATGAGATCATAAGGCATAAAGCAATAAATGCAATTTTAACTAGTTTTCAAAGTTATACATTACGCATCCGAACAGTCTACAGAAGGAGACATTTTTTGTTTATTATGATTTAAATAATTCTCAAAATACTACTAAATTGCAAACCGTTTTCAAAATGTAGTAGTTTTTTGGTCTAAATAATAGAATAGAACCATTCCGTAGAACAAAAATATAAATTAATAGGATTTTATTAACCTGAACACTTATTTTCCACTTTTTGTGTTTGACCCATACATTCATAGTATGGTGACTTTTTTCTCATTAAAGGAGTTTATACATCTCATTGTACATCTTAGTGTAAAGACCTATTATTTATATGGAACAAATCCTCCAACAAGAATAGTAAGTTATAGTCCAGCCAAACTAATAAGCCACATTTGACGGTTCTAAATTTTAGCTATATAGAGAGGTGACCTACTTAAGCAGTTCGATTAAAGTGAATAATCGATATGTACTTCAAACAAACGTAAACCGAATACCGTAATAATGGAAAAGAAGTTAAAAGTAATTTTATTTGGAGAAATGTGAATCAAAATTATTGAAAAGAAAGTGGAAAGTAGGTACCGATCCTATATAAAGATCCGTGGCCAGTTTGTTTCTTTTTCTTCAAAATCAAAGCGTTTATATTGTGTGCCATACATTTTTTGTTGATAAAAAGTTATTCATGTATTTATATTTATAAACAAGAGAATATTACGTTTTATTTTTATCTGAATATGGCATTTCTTTTTTGGATGAATATTCCTACACGATTAAGATGACGGGTAGGGCACACTAGCGACGCTAATCGATTTTAGTTTTTAGCTACTAAACCGGATCTATTTTAAACTTTTTGGACCTGTTTTTGTACGCGAAAAATTTATTCACGCCAAAGTGGCCGCTTTTGGCGTGAATCAATTTTTCGCGTACGCGTTGGACCCAACGCAACGTTTATGCATGGTTATTTAATAAATAGTATAAGTATTTGCCAAAAGGTTGTAACCCCGAAATAGTTTAAAATAAATTCCGTTTAGTAGCTAAAAATTAAATTCGATTGACATCGCTAGTGTGCCCTACCAGTCACCTCAACATTGTATTCGTTCGATTATTAGGGGTACATCACTAGAGCTTAAAAAAATGGGTTGACACATAGAACATTGTTCCACAGTTCAAATCTCTAGAAAAGTATTTTATTAATAAGTTTATAAATAGTTTAACAGATAAAGATGTGTGTGTATTTATACTATAACTTTACTTAATCAATGTTCAAAATCAAAAGGATTGCACCACCCTCCCCTTTTCTATCTAATGTCCTTTACCTGAAGGTTGTCTGATAGAGATCGCTCCCAGCGATAAGACCTATCTTTTAAGTTTTTTTTCTATCTATATACCTAGCTTTTAAGTATTGTATGTTGTGCAATAAAGAGTATCTATCTATCTATAAAGTAAATCGTAAATTTATCATTTTTTCTTTATTGAAATAAATTAGTGCAACTTAATTAAGAAATTGTGCTTTCTTAACATATAAATATTGATAAATTCAATGACCGTTGTTGCAAGGTTACGTTGTGCAATTTTGTTAAAGTGTCAAATGTGTCCTTTCATTTTGGGCCAACTATAGTGAGTAAATCATGTTAGTGTCTTGCAATGGATCTATTCAAAAAATTCTTCGCTGGTAAGCATTGGGCTTTTACAAGTTCTTCCGGACATTTGTCATTTAAATAGTTTGTGGTCTACCTCTTCCACTTTAAGCGTAGGTAGCTATTCCCAATGTATATTTAATACACATACAATTTACTATTATGCAAAATAAGTAGGTAGGTAATCACATATTATAGGCCGTGTGGTCCCCGACAGAGTAGAACAGGCCACCCTCTTTCTTACCGAGGTGTCGTAAAAGGCGACTAAGGTAAAGCTGCTGGCATGATCATCAGCACCCAGAGAAGGAAAACTCTGCATTTATATCAAAACCCTCGCCAACCCGTCTGCCAAGCGTGGTGAGTATGGCAATTACCCCTCATATGATTGAAGGGAGGCCCGTGCCCCAGCAGTGGGGACTTAAATGGGCTGACGATGATGACGATGAATCACATATTTCACCCAAGGTCTAGAAAACATATGCTGAGGCTGAGCCTTGTTGGCTGCAACTCTTTACCCGAGTACAGGCGAAGCTAAAAATAGGGTTATGATTTTAAACTGTATGTATGTAACCTCACAGAAAACCGGCGTGAAGCAGTGCATGCGCTGTGTTTCGCTGCGTGAGTGAGGATACCGGAGGCCCAATTCAGGGGAAGGGGGGTTAAAAGGTATGCAGCGCACTTGTGATCCTGGTGTTGCAGGATGTCCATGGACGGCGGTAATCGCTTACCATCAGGTGATCCGTCGGTTCGTCTACCACCAATATCATAAAAAAAAAATTCAGCAGAGACAATTTTCTTGTTTCGTACTTTTTAGAGCGTGTTTTTTTGTTGTCTCTGTACCTTTTCTGTTTTGTTCTATGTATAATGTGTCGTGTTCAGTAAATTGTTTCTAATCTTATCTTATATTTTGGCAAGCGTGTCAGCCCTTCCACTCACACACGCGGTTCTGCCTTATTGTCTCACAGCATATCATTTTAGTATTTTTCAAGAAAATGCACGTTGTGGTTTTTCCAGCTTTCTCGTTAAGAGCTCCACTAAATAGGCTTACGGACAGCATTGTCTTGCTTGAGCCTTATTGGTAATGCGTATTAGGCCATTTTTGCTGTGGAAAAATGCACCTCCTTTAAAAATTATCCTATACAGACGACGGAAATTGTTCATTTATTTTGCTTTGCATTCATTTCAATCAGATCATATTTTTTTGTTTTTCTAGAAGTCTTCAGTTTTCACTGTGTAATTGTGAAAGGAAATTCTATATTACTATGTTTGAGTAGCAGTACCGCTGGGTTCAGGTGGTTAGAAGTAATAACATGTAATAATCAACATTTCTGCGACTTAGGATAACGAGTTACATGAATGGGACAGGTCCACGAGGATATTTTTTTCTCGGGAAATTCGTCATCTTGTTACATGTGTAAATAACCTTCACCCTAACATAATCATCATTTCAGACAATAGACGTCCACTGCTGGACATAGGCCTCCCCCAATGATCTCCACACAGATCGGTCCTGTGCCGCCCGCATCCAAGGTATGAACAACGCAGAAGAACCAAGGTCAAGGCTTAGTCCAAAGAATTGCATGCCTCAAGTGGCAAAGGGCAGGGCACATTGCGAGGAGATCAGACGGCCGATGGGGCAGAAAGGTCCTCTATTGGAGGCCGCGTACAGGAAGCCGAAGCAGTGGCAGGCCCCCTACAAGGTGGACCGATGATCTGGTGAAGGTCGCAGGAATCATTTGACCTTAACCCTAACCAAAACTGACTGGCAGAGCCACGCTTCGGCATAAATGGGCCGGCTCAACGGGAGTGATACTGGCCTCACAGAAAACCAGCGTGAAGCAGCACTGTGCCGTGTTTCGCTGATTGAGTGAGGGTTCTGGGGGCCCAATCCGGGAGAAAACGTTTAAAGTTGGCAGCGTAATTGTCTCAACTGGTGTCGCGAGTGTCCATGGGCGGCGGCAATCGCTTACCATCAGGCCAGGTAGACACCCCTGGGGTGTCTACTTTAGCGCAATCACGGTTGGAAACCCCACAGCCGTGACTGGAGCGTACCGCTAATCGCGCTCACCGCGCTAGCCCTTCTCTGGTGTACGATCTACCAAGACACCTAGTAAAGTCGTCACCCACGAAGTCATGTGCTTAGCAAGCCACTCCCCAGCAGTGGGTACGCTGCGTACTCCGGAGGCCCGATTAGTTGCCTCTCACGACAGGCCGGCGATACCTTGACGGTATTCTAAACGCCACTAGCCGCAGGCCACACCACTCGAGGGCCTACAATAACAAAGCAGCACCAGCTCGTGCGCTGTGATTCGTTGATTATTTTTTTTACAAGTGAGTAAGGGTACCTGAGGCCCAAAATGGTCATAGGCGGCGGCAATCGCTTACCATGAAGTCCGTCTGCCACTTATCACAAAAACATGTGATTGATCCGCTCAACATATTTGTCCTCAGTAGTAAAATAATGTTACTGGATATACATAACTTGTATTCAGGCAAGTCATCATCATCATCAGCAACCCACACTCGTCTACTGCTGGAGCATAGGTCTCCCCTAATGCACTGCCACTACTCCCGATTTTCGGCCACTCTCATCCAGCCCACACCAGCCAGCCTTCGAATGTCATCATCCCATCTTGTCGCAGGGGACGCAAGGGGACCCACACAACATCTTTCGGGTTCCATGTCAACCTCTCCTGCCCGTGGCGCGTCCTGCTAATCAACAAAAGAGGCCCTGGCGAACTACCCACCAACCCGCACTGAACCAGCGTGGTGGGTTATGGTCCATTCCCCCTAATGAAAAATACTGTATTCAGGCAAGTATATACATTAATGGCAAGCTATTTACATATTATTTAGGACTAAACTACTTTTCTATATCTGACAACGATAAGAAAAGGATTTGCTTGAAATTGGATCTGTCAAAAAATATCTTTATAGCAACTCCTCAGAGAAAAAATAATATATCTCTGCCTATATTTAAGGTAACGGGTAGGGCACACTAGCGACGCCTATCGATTTTAATTTTTAGCTTACTAAACCGGATCTATTTTAAACTATTTCGGGGTTACAATCTCTCGGCAAACATTATACTATTTATTAAATAACCATGCACAAATGTTGGGTCCAACGCGTACGCGAAAAATTGGTTCACGCCAAAAGCGGTTACTTTTGGCGTGAACCAATTTTTCGCGTACACAAACAGACCCAAAATTTGTGCATGGTTATTTAAGAAATGGTATAAATGTTTGCCCCCGAAATTGTTTAAAATGGATCCGGTTTAGTAGCTAAAAATTAAAATCGATTGACGTCGCTAGTGTGCCCTACCGGCACCTTAAATGGTTTTGACCTGGTTTTGATGTATTACGCAGATTATTTCTGCGGATATAATTTCTACATGGGAGGAAAATTATGTTTACATGCCAAATATAATTTTGTTTCACGCAAGTACGTTTTGAGAAGAAAGGTAGTCTATAAAATTGTATTTAGTTTTGCGTAACAAACATAATTTGTTTAGGATAAACATAATTTTCTTCTCATGTCCATGACTAAATTCACACCTACGGAAGTTCACCGGAGCTATCCTCCTTATAAGATCGTGAGTTGGTGGGTAGGTATCTAACAACACATTAACATTTTACCGTGGGAGAGCCACGCTTCGGCATGAATGGGCCGGCTCAACCGGAGTGATACTACGGCCTCACAAAAAACCGACGTGAAGCAGCACAGTGCTGTGTTTCGCTGCGTTAGTGAGGGTACCGGAGGCGGCCAGTCCGCTCGTGACCACGGCTGCTGTAACGTAGCCGAAACGTCGAGCCAAATATGTGAGTACAAAATGTTGTTTCACATAATAAATATCGTGTTAATCGTTTTGATACATTATAGGGTACCGGAGGCCCAATCCGGGGGAAGAGGGTTTAAAGGTTGGCAGCGCACTTGTGACTCCACCGGTGTCATGGGTGTCCATGGGCGGTGGCAATCGCTTACCATCAGGTGATTCGTCTGCTCGTCAGGTACTTATGCCATAAAAAAAAACTCACTGAACTCTCGTCTCATCTCAGCGTGTGATTCCCAGTTGCGGCAGCTGCCGCTTCTGGGCCAAGGATCTGGGCACAGAAGCGGCAGCTTATCAAGGTAGCTATATCAAGGTCAAGACATTGATATAGGATTTGGAGTCTAGTAATTAATATATGTATTTAAGTATATATTTGTGTTCCTCTGTCTGATATCTGTAACACAAGTGCTTAAGCTACTTAGTACGGAATCAGGTCAACGTATGAGATGTTGTGAGAATTATTATTATTATTATTATTATTATAATTACAATGAAGTGACTGTCATCTGACTTTCTTCCTCTTCCTTATCTTAGCGTGTAATTCCCGGTTGCGTCCAAAGCTGGCAATCTGGAGCCCGAGGTACGCTTGGACCATGATTCAGGATTTGGGAAGTCTACTAATTACAATGAAGAGACTGCCGTCTGAATTTCGCAACCCTTTAACAGGGGAACCAGGCCATCTGAATCCTGGTTACATGTTTCAGTAACTATCCTAAACATGTGAATTTCGGACGAGGTTTTTTTTTATAAGAATAGCCAGACATTTGGCCACAATCTCACCTGATGGTAAGTGATGATGTGGCCGAGGATGGATCATGCCTGTCTAGTAACAGCCTATTCACTCTTTCTCTTTGAGGTTTGAGATTTTTCTTTGAGGTTCTCCCTCACCGCTAAGCTAATGGTTGCAATACGCAATACATTAAAAAAATCCAGTGCTGCATTCTCGGATTCGAACCTACGACCTCCTGCATGATAGGGACGTGGATAACCACTGAGTTACCGACCTAGGTAACTCCAGATTGCTTGACGTATCACTGACAGTATCTAATAATATGTAAGATAAAAAAAACGAATTAAAAAAAAAAGAATATAATAATTGAGCCATCAATCATTTGTTTCGGACATTCCCAGATTTACTGGCCAACAAATGGTCAATTTAGAGATGAATGATTGCCGCCGTATCAAAAATTTCCGTCGACGTGACTTATATCGAATTTCAAACCAATATCAACGTTACAGCTTTGGAATAAATTAACGTTTTAAGAGGATTACTAAAGCTCAATCTCAACGATCATCTATTACACAGGACCTATAGAGCATTAGCATGTGTACATATAAAAATGCACTCTTTTACTATAGTTATAAGTTCCGTTTTGGGGCTATAATACATTCAGCTTAGGCCTTGGAATTACACGCTAAGATTAGGAATAAATTCAGTTCTAATGTTTTCATTTTATTTTCCTTCATAACATTTCGGTGGGACACCAGTATGCCACGACTGAAGAGGAACCAAGCAATAAATGTGGGAGAGCCACGCTTAGGCATGAATTTGCCGGCTCGACCGGAGTGATACCACTGCCTCACAGAAGACCGGCGTGAAGCAGCGCCTGCACTGTGTTTCGCCGTGTGAGTGAGGTTACCGGAGGCCCAATGGGGGGGAAGGGGAAAAGGTTGGCAGCGCACTTGTAAATCCACTGGTGTTGCGGGTGTCCATGGGCGGCGGAATTGCTTACCATCAGGTGATCCTTCTGCTCGTCTGCCACCTCTCATATAAAAAAAAGCGCAGGATTATTCGCTTGATTCCTCATCGGTAGTCCTTCGACTGAACGTTACTTCCGAAATCTGAATTTCAGACTTGGAGCTGATACTTAAAAAAATACTCAAAAGAAAGACCCCACTCCGGGAAAGAAGGGAACGCCGTTGGGCGTGCAGTCGGTAGGCCTCTGGCCGACTTTTTGTTAGTAAAAGCCCCCGCCAAAGGAGAGCCCGACATAACCCGTCCGTCCCCCGGTTGGATGGGTATGCATAAGGCGCCGTCCAAAACCGGCGACCTCGGCCCATTGCACTTCGGGCCGGTGGCATTCCCCCTACGCAAAAAAAGGCCCTATTCGATCAATCTGTTCGAATCCTACCGAACATTAACTATTTTTCACGTATGATAACCCTGAGGCGCACTGGATCCGTTTCCGTTTCATTATTGGTATGATGGCACTTAGAAAAAATACCGTTTCATCTCTGCACAAGAAAGGGCCGGGTGATAGAGTTGCTATGAGCATTTAACGTTTTATACAATATTATGTGTCTATCATAGCCGTAATATTTAATAATTAAAATACATAAACAACACAACACTTCGCACCTATAATCACGAATGTAGTAGTGTGTTTTATACAAGTGCATTTAAAATTTCCCTGTAAATAAATGGACGAAGTACGCAGTGCCCATACGTGAATATGCTTCATCATCATCATCATCATCAGCCCATTTAAATCCCCACTGCTGGGGCACGGGCCTCCCTCAATCACATGAGGGGTAATTGCCATACTCACCACGCTTGGCAGACGGGTTGGCGAGGGTTTTGATATAAATGCAGAGTTTTCCTTCTCTGGGTGCTGATGATCATGCCAGCAGCTTTACCTTAGTTGCCTTTTACGACACCTCGGTAAGAGTGAGAGTGGCCTATTCTACTCTGCCGGGGACCACACGGCCATATATATACCTGATATGCTTCATGCTTCACACCAATATTGTTTAGCTGCAGATAAATGTTAAGAATGATTAGAATATTGCAATAACTAAGAATTTACGCTGTGTCCTTGAAAAGTGTAACGTGATGAACAGTGAGTGAACAATAAATAAAGCTGCACTATAACCTTGGAAACTGTGTTTTGTTATTATTAAAATAAATCTCCTGATAGATAGGCCTCCCATCACACGCTAGTAAGTACCTATATTGCATATACAGTCCACATCACACACAAGAAGCTAGATTAAAACACCACGAAGGTACATGTACAGTAGAGCATGGAATCTTAGAGGCAGCCCCTAGATTCTTACAGGATACACCGATTTCTACACAATCTTCATCCGTGGATAAATCAATGGTATAACGTAAGATTTGTATAGATTGACAGCGCTATACTGTCCAATGACGGTTATTTGGCACGTGGCAAAAGACGGAATTAATGGTGTTAAACGTTTTACAGCGACTCCCTGTCAATGTCACTGTGATCGTTGTCGCACTGTAGCATAGATTTAGTAAGTATCGGATTAAGATTGGTTAGATCGACTCTTAGATGAACGAGAAAATTAATTTGGAAGATTTAAAGGTAGTGCAAATCTATTATTCTTAGTCTGGTTAAGCCAGCTTGCGGCAAAATGTGCTCCACGCACTCCAAAAAAAAGCCACGAACGTAGCTGTAATGTCACCACACCGCACGATGCTACTAAAAACATCTGCTGTAGATGGAAAGGCCTATGATATGATGATGATGATTACAAGAGTGACAAGAAAATAAAATAATAAATCCAAGGAAAACGTGAAGTATAATTCTCAGTACATTCGGTATCTCACGTGGCACCATAGCACACCAGACGGGATTTATTCACACTCGCTCGGAAGTTGCTCTGGCCTATCTTTCCGGATGACTGCTGCCGTTGCGTGAGTTTTTGAGCTCGAGTTACTGAAGTTACCGAATTCTCGGGGTAATGTAACGAGAGTTAAAGAGGGTTACATACTGTTTTATGTCTTACGGTGTGTACTGTTAGTCTTACTGTATTTTGAGTGTATGATACGATGTTGATTTTGAAATCGTTTGGCTATAAGGAATTGACAATACGACAAAAAACCATTTTCCGAAATGAAAAATAATATTTCTAGATTAGACTTACAGAAATTTAAGAAAAAGAATTTCAGAATTTTGAATCCAATTATTTAAAAAAATATATATAATAAACCTCCTGTGACCTCAATACTCGGCATAACAAATTAATAACGCTTTTGCTCACGTTGATTTAAAAAAAAGTAAACTCTGATCATAAAATGACAAGACTAAATAATGACAGTGACATTAAGTAACTTAAAGTCACCTAAACTTTTTTATTTGGCATTTAGCACCGATATCACAATACGTTGAGCCTCAAGACTAAGTCACTTCCAGCATATTAATTAAAAATTTAAAAAATAAATATCTTAATGAAAACACACATTTAATGTTGATTAAGAAATATGGGTCATCTTTTTTCTGTTTCTTTATTTGAAAAGCGTAAGAAATGCTAATGTTTTTTTTGTACAGTGGCAGGAATAAGTAAGTACAGTGGGTCACACTTGTAACGGAATATTATGGATAACTATCACTCTACGGTATAAAAATTATAATAATAATCATCACCATCATCATCATTTCAGCCAAGAGACATCCACTGCTGGACATAGGCCTCCCCCAATGTTTTCCACACAGATCGGTACTGTGCCGCCCGCATCCAATTCCCGCGGTCTTCACCAGATCGTCGGTCCACCTTGTGGGGGGCCTGCCACGGCTGCGACTTCCTGTGCGTCTGTTCTCCTCGCTATGTGCCCTGCCCATTGCCACTTGAGGCATGCAATCAAAAAATTATAATAAATAAATCGTTTATTCTCACCATAGTAAAACGTACATTTCTTAGATGGGTGTCTATGGGCGGCGGCAATCGCTTACCATCAGGCGATCCGTATGCTCGTCTGCAACGTATCATAATAAATGTGAATACAATGTAGGTAGTATAAATAAAATCGTTTATGCTGAAAACAGATTTCGAACCTATTTAGATTAACTATCACGCATTTATTAAATATAAAGATAAGGATAGTTAATAAAATATACCTTATTTGAATGGTGATTTCACGAGCTATAAATCGAACTTAGGCTTATCGATATCGATTGAGTATTTTAGAATATTTTAGCCGTGTGGTCCTCGGCAGAGTAGAATAGGCCACCCTTACTCTTACCGAGGTGTCGTAAAAGGCGACTAAGGTAAAGCTGCTGGCATGATCATCAGCACTCAGAGAAGGAAAACTCTGCATTTATATCCAAACCCTCGCCAACCCGTCTGCCAAGCGTGGTGAGTATGGCAATTACCCCTCATGTGATTGAGGGAGGCCCGTGCCCCAGCAGTGGGGACTTAAATGAGCTGATGATGATGATGATTTTAGAAAATATGACACCTTTTTAGACATATGCGCATGAGTGCGCATTTAGCGTCAGGTGCGTCAAGTGGGAGGACACGCATGAAAGCTTAAAGGTAGAGTAATTTGTGAGGGAAAATTATAATGTAATAATAATGAACATGCCTAATGTCGCTACATGCTTAATAGATCGCTTCAATATAAAATAAACGACCTTCTGACATTGTCTGTTCATTTTGTGTCGAAATGTTAACTCTAGTCGAACCAGATACCTACAGCGATGTTATTGAGAGTTATGAAGTAATTTGCAATCTGAATTTAAGATACAAGAACCCAAAGCTGAAAATCTATCATCAGATGTCAGTCTGTTCACTCTAATTTGCCAAATTCCAGTACATAACTTAATAAAACAGAATAATCCGAGAGACGTTAAGATGATGTCACAGAGACGAATTCATTTTATCAAAATGTAGGGTTGCTACCTTGGTTTATTAAAAATTCTCGACAGCCTCAGTGGCGCAATGGTTAGTGGGTCGCACTTTACAGCGACGGTTGCGCCTGGGGTCCCGGGTTCGATCCCCGGATCGGGCCAAAATTTGTACCTGAGTTTTTCTGTTAAGAAATTCTCAGTGTTAGCCCGGAGTCTAGAAGTTGGCGGTCTTGTACCCCCGTGCCTTGGAAAGCACGTTAAGCCGTTGGTCCTGCGCCTAATCCCTCTTCGGTCGTGTCCCATTGTAATAAGAGGGTACGGGAGTAAAGAATGCACTTGTGTCTGCGCAAATACTTGTGCACTATAATATGTCCTACGTCTTTGGCTGATCGCTGAGATTGGCCGCCGTAGCCGTAATCGGTTAGAGGATATTACATTTGACCGAAAAAAAATTGCCACCTAAGTTTTCGGGAAGAAAGTCTGAGTATCAGCCCGGAGTCTGGAAGTTGCAGTCTTGTACCCCGTGCCTCGGAAAGCACGTTAAGCCGTTGGTCCTGCGCCCAATCCCTCTCTGGTCGTGTCACAGTAGTGTCCCATCGGAAATTGAGGGTAAGGGGAAATAGAGAGTGCACTTGTATTGCGCACACACTTGAGCACTATAATATATCTTGCGTACGTGGCTGATCGTTGAGATTGGCCGCCGTAGCCGTAATCGGTTAGAGGATATTACATTTGACCGAAAAAAAATTGTACCTAAGTTTTCGGTAAGCAATTCTAGTGGCAGCCCGGAGTCTGGAAGTTGCAGTCTTGTACCCCGTGCCTCGGAAAGCACGTTAAGCCGTTGGTCCTGCGCCCAATCCCTCTCTGGTCGTGTCACAGTAGTGTCCCATCGGAATATGAGGGGTAAGGGAACTAGAGAGTCACTTGTGTTTGCGCACACACTTGAGCACTATAATATATCTTGCGTACGTGGCTGATCGTTGAGATTGGCCGCCGTAGCCGTAATCGGTTAGAGGATATTACATTTGACCGAAAAAAATTGTACCTAAGTTTTCGGGAAGAAATTCTGAGTATCAGCCCGGAGTCTGGAAATTGGCAGTCTTCACGACCTGCGCCCGATCCCTCGCTTGTCATGTTACACTGGTGTCCTATCGAATTGGCAACAGAAATAAGACGTTCTTTGAAAATTTCAACCTGAACCGTAACTCTTTAGATACAGGCCGGTGATAAACAGACGGCTAAATAATATTTTTTTTAGATTTTCGCGTTGCATTATACCTAACCATCATTCAGTCAGCCAGTCCGCTTGTGACCACGTCAGCTTTTTTTTTTTTTTTTTTTTTTTTTTTTTTTTTTTTTTTTTTTTTTTTTTTTTTTTTTTTTTTTTTTTTTTTTTTTTTTTTTTTTTTTTTTTTTTTTTTTTTTTTTTTTTTTTTTTTTTTTTTTTTTTTTTTTTTTTTTTTTTTTTTTTTTTCCCGTGAGAAATGCATTACGCAGACCCTGCCGCCGGGGGGCGAAGGTACTGTGGGACTCACCTCCGGGCCGATTATCCTAACAAGAAGCGACCTGAGGGCATAACCACTAAAACTCCGGGGCTCAAACCACCCGTGGGTATGGATGGAGTCACGGGAACTGCACGAGGCTATTCCCCGCAACGACCACGACTGCTGCTGTAACGTAGCCCAACGAAATGCCAAGCATAGTATGTAAGTACAAAGTGTTGTATCTCATTTACACAAGTCAACAAGAAAACACAACCTGAAAAAAAATATGGTAAATATTAAGAGCTTAATATGCTGAATCTAGATCTGTTATCAGAATTTTCATATCACGTCAAGTTATTAAGTTACAGAGAGTTGAAAATCTGAAAAGTGGCACTTAGTGTTTTTTTTTGGGATTTATTTAAATGTGTATCAATTGGGATGTAACAAATTTCAATAGATATTTTGAAAATAAAAACCCCAAATTATGAAATGCTTTTTAATTTATAATTTTACCTGATTTTCCTGCAACGCTACAGCCAATTAATCTATCTTATGTTTTTTCCATTACTAGAATTAAGTGATGATTTGTATGCGCTATAAGTACACGGATGTTGATATGAATATTACTCAATATAGATTAAAGACCACAAAATAAATCTCATTGATATATATAATTAAGAAAATGAGCTTTATTGATATGCCGAAAACATTTTTTTAGTGCTTGTACTTGTTTTGAAATTGCACATGAAAAAGAACCTAAAACCAAATTTTGAGATATTTGACTGTCTATAAATAAAATACTAGACGAGGTATCAAAATTTTGAAAACAGATTCATTATCAGGGAGTGCATTTTAGTAAAATTATGGACCTCTGATATTTGTTGCGAAAAACAATTTTAAAATTTGTTGACTAGTGTTATTGACTGACGATTCTTATTATGAAGTGAGCCTAATAATAAGAATAGTTAAATTGTATCGTTTTTAACACTGCTAGTTAAGTGTGTCCAGAGAGTTGACGTGACAAAAAAACCCGCGATTGTGTTTGTGGTATCGGCAGAATCCGTAGGTCGATACAACGCAAAACACCGGCGTTTTATCGAGTGACTGTGACTTTGACTGACTTCAACTGTTGTCTACCCACTTATTCTCAATAAGATACTTGACATTGGCAATCTATCTTCGGGTAGAGACATATTCTAAAAAATGGACCCGATTTTTCGTACATTTGAGTACGGAACCCCAAAAACCATCCCTTGAAAAACCACAACGCGAGATATTGCACATGCCTACTCAGCGCCATCTATTACGAGCGAAGCTGCTCCACACATTCTCGGGGAGCCCCAAGTATTTTAATTACGGGGCTTTCTTTCCGACGCTTCGCATAATTTTGCGAGATTTGCGAGAAAGTGCGAACAAATTCAGTGTTGGCACGTTGAATTGTGTTAATTAGATCACTGGCACGCTATTGTAGAATTACTCATTATTATTTATTATCTTATAAAAGGACTCTATCTTCTTGTTTGTGAGGGTTATATTCGAAATTGAAACGTGTACTGAATGATAACTTTTTCTCAAATGTTATTTAATTTCTTTTTTCCTGATAATGTCATATGACTTGATCAATTTCAATGTTTCTTCTTCTGGGAGTGGCAAATACGTTGTTCGTTTTGTGTGTAATTTAGTAACTTTTTGTTTTTTTATTTCTTAACATTAGGTACCCACTTGCATTTCTGTTAATCAACCTAGTGATTATCAGTGGCAACTTGTAATTGGCCCTCAACGTTTTATTTTTCTGTGACTGTATCCCTAAATCTAGCTGTAAGTTTTCCAAAAACTTGTAAAATAAAAATAAATAAATAAATATCTCAATATAAAGTGGGAATAAATTTGGTGGTGATAAAGGATCTACAATGGATTGGCTTCATCACCCGAGCTGGTACATTCTCATTGTTAGATTCGCGCGTACTAATGATTAGGTCTTTACCTATGAAATGATTTTCTTAGAAGTTATATTTATTATTTTACATATCAACATTGAACAGTGGGAGAGCCACGCTTCGGCATGAATGGGCTGGCTCGACCGGAGTAATACCACGCCCTCACAGAAAACCGGCGTGAAGCAGTGCATGCGCTGTGTTTCGCTGCGCGAGTGAGGGTACCGGAGGCCCTATCCAGGGGAAGGGGGGTTAAAAGGTAAGCAGCGCACTTGTGACACCACTGGTGTTGCAGGCGTCCATGGGCGGCGGTAATCGCTTACCATCAGGTGATCCGTCTGCTCGTCTGCCACCTATATCATAAAAAAATATTAACATTTTTTGTTTGTTAATTAATGCTACTACTCCATAATTAGGAACGTATAGGATATTTTTTCAGGAAAAATATTTCAAATTAAAAAGTTATCTATACTAGTTAAAAAGAGGTAAATCATACATGACTCGAGGTGGCCAAGCCTGCGAAGACGAGGAGCCTTGGTCTCGCCGATGATGTTAGGCGTGTCCACAATCTTCTCTATTTCGACATTTGTGCGTATCCTCCAGCCATCGTCTTATAATTTTACTGGGCCCAGAATTTTGCGGAGTACCTTTCTTTCCGCAACGAGTAGTTTTTGCTCTTCTTCATATCATCAGTATAGGTCGTATTACTGTCTTGTATATTCTCAATTTCGTACTTCTGCTGAGAAGCTTAGACGATAATACTTTATGTAGGGTATCGCTGGAAAGACGTCGTCGAAAATAATCTGCGAGAACTTCAGGCCGGTGACTGGCGACAAGTAGTGCAGGATCGACCAAAGTGGCATTCTCTTGTTTCGGAGGCTAAGACTCGTTTCGGGTCACTGAGCCAGTGGAATAGGTGCGACAACGCTTATAGGCAATACGAAAATACAAAACGCTTGCGCGATGTAATTGACACTTAACGCCATCTAATTGTATAAAATGGAACTAATATCCCGAAATGAATCGAGGGCGGGCGACTAGTTATTTAATAAAATGGTAATTTTCAAGATTTTTTTTCTGCATCATAAACACAATAATATCTGATCTCTTTTTTATATATAACTTAAAATATAGTATTGAATCAAAATAAAATTATTTCATAGGTACCTATTATTTGTGAATTAATTATTGATATTATAAACTGTAATCATACTCAGAATGCGTTTCATTAGTAGTCATCAGCAGCCAGCCAGGCATTGTCACAGTCACTCATGGTCACCGGCACTCATCATCACTCAATCACATTTCATTTATAAGTAGAAGAAAAGTTTTAATTTTTCATGATATTTCTAAATTCATTAATGATTTGGTCACTTTTTTGCAGAATGTTATTGAAATAGACGATATATTAATGAGTGACGAGTTGAGTCCTTTTGTCCAGGATTCCACTTTGACTCGGTAGCTGTAGCCCGCTTGACACACTCAGGCTTATGTCAAAAAGTAGGTTTATCTGTGTCTTCCAATATCGTAGAACTTTAAACAAATGTGTCACAGACCTGTTTTTTTTGTGTGATAGGTGGTAGACGAGCAGACGGATACCCTGATGGTAAGCGATTGCCGCTGACTATACACTCCCGCGACACCAGTGGAGTCGTAAGTGCGATGTATCTTCCGCTATTTTATATTAATCTAAGGCTAGGATCTTTGATAAGACAACATGTAGGGACCTGCAGCATTTATCTTTGTAACTAATATTAACTATGATGTGGTCATGCGTTCCATATTCACCTAGATTTAGTTATATACCTTAGCTTTGAGCATGCCCAAGTTGTAGCGTTCGGGGAAAACTTCGACCGTAGTCTGTTCCTTACGTTTGCATAACAAAGGAATTCGTAAAGCGTTCTGTGGATGGGATGGAGTATCAACATCACAACAACGTACGGTAAGCTTATCTGAGATTCTGAATACTTTTGCGAGTTTATCTGTTATATGTATAGAAATTATCATACTGTGAAAGCATTGATTTGCGTAAAGACACCCGTGTTTAAAAAATAAACCCATTTTTGGTGGAGAGAGAGGTAAGAGAGAGAGGGAGGAAGAGATTGTGGCTGATCCAAATGTAATGGGCGAAACGAAGTCAGCGAGACTGCGCGGTGAGAATGGAATCGGATCGAGCTGCGAAGAGAGCATACCAGTTCCCTTACTATGAGTTTGAAAAACTGTTCTCGCTATCGAAAACTATCGCTTTGTACCTTTCATTGTGGTGCATGTGAAAGAGACAGAGCAATAGTTTTGATTTTAGTCAAACTCATGGTAAGATCTCTGGTGGCTTAATTTAATTTGTCCCGTAACGAACGAGAATATACCTGTCGTATCCAAACAATGTAGACACACAGCGCGTGTGAAAGAGAGGGAAACTCCGATTCGGTCGTAACGTTTGCTTTAAATTAGACCATCTGGGTCGACCAACTGGCAAGCGCTCAAGGTATCGCTGGATAGACCATGTCGAAAAAGATGTTGCCCACCTACAACGGCCGAACTGGCGACATGTGGCCGAAAACAGACCGGAATGGCGAAATCTCGTGTCGGAAGACAAGATTCACTTCGGTTCGCTGAGCCAGCGTAGTACCTAGTAGTAGTAGTATTTTTGGTGGCCCAGGGGAAATCATAATGGTTGTCCTTTAGTCACCTGTAGAAACAAGGTGTTATGTTAGAATCTAACCCTGTGCTTGATAGCACAGTAGATGAGAACAACATGCGTCCTCTTAACAGGAGGTTCTAGGTAAACCCGAGCATGCGCTTCTGGATTCTTAGGGTTCCGTAGCCAAATGGCAAAAAACGGAACCCTTATCTGTTCGTCCGTCCGTATGACACAGCCACTTTTTCAAATCTAAGTGCATATTTCTTTCGCTCAACGGTAAGGAAACATATCATGGGGAAACTTGCACATTTCGGAAATTATACTGAACATGTAACTGTTGAGGATGAAATATGAGGCCTAGCGTCCGTGGCAGCAGCACTACAACAAGGATAAGGGAACTCACCTAGGGGACGGGCAGCATTTAAACGCACTGTTGAGCGTAACTTTTATATTAAAGAGTTAGTATTATAAAAACACCCTTTTTTCTACCTATCACAGTGACACTTGAAATCGCACTCAATAAAAATATGAATATCAAAAGAAAATAACGGTAATTTCAAATATATAAAATCCTTATAAAACTATAGATCATAAAAAAGAGGTCTGTCGCCAACAACAGTTACACGACTGCAACTCTTTGCCAGGGAAAGCAGACCAACTGGTCTGCTTCCCCTGGCAAAGAGTTGCAAAGCTGAGAAGAAGGTCGCTTCATTTGTAATTACCAGACGCGACGTCCCGAATCCTGTATCATGCACCTATCCCGGGCTCCGTCGCTTCGGAGGTTTTGGCTCTCCCGTGGTCATTAAAATTTTTAAAAGGCCTGCAACATATTACCGATATCTCTGATTTCGCGGATGTTCGTGGGCGACCTTAATTACTTTCCATCAGATGATTTTGTTAGTTTGTCGCCTTTAGCATAAAAAAAACTTAGGTTTTAACAAGCTAGGCTCTTACAATATGATTTTTTTGGGTAGAGCAATTTTTGGTGTGGGCTGGATGAGGGTGAAAATCGGGAGCTGTGGCGTGCATTAGGGGAGACCTATGTCCAGCAGTGGACCAGTGTGGGTTGCTGATGATTGATGAGGAATTATATTGAAATGCAATTAAAAAAATTTAGTGCATTATTTACTTAGACAAAGCCGAGGCCGTGTGGTCCCCGGCAGAGTAGAATAGGCCACCCTCACTCTTATCGAGTTGTCGTAAAAGGCGACGAAGGTAAAGCTGCTGGCATGATCATCAGCACCCAGAGAAGGAAAACTCTCCATTTAAAGCCCTCGCCAACCCGTCTGCCAAGCGTGGTGAGTATGGAAATTACCCCTCATGTGATTGAGGGAGGCCCGTGCCCCAGCAGTGGGGACTTAAGTGGGCTGACGATGACGATGATTTATTTAGGCTCTTACAACTTTAAATTACAGAATTTAAAGTTTCAGTAAGAATTCCCCCTTATCATAACTGCAGCGAAAGCAATTCCTTCCCTTTTTTTGACTACGGAGCGTCCTTGACTTCACGAAGCACAAAAAATACTTTGTTTACATAATCTGCGGCTTAAAGTGAGTTGTACGCGAATTTTAAAAGCTCAACCCGCTTGTTTACGCCCAGTGGAAGTGAAAGCCGCCTCGTTAGTCCGGGTTCGGAAACCGGGAAAGAATCGTCGGAAATTGAAAGCAATGGGGAAATGCAGGAACATTGGCAGCCAAACAATCTTCAGTTTAAATTTACATTGCTGAAGCGTCGAGTTTCACGGTTTTAATTGCACACTTTTATTTTTGTTGGCGATATTCTTGCGTTCAGGGCGCAGGTGCGGTGTGCGATTTCTTTTTTACTTTTTGATCTTGGCTCTAGTTGGTCTTTTGTCTTTTTATTTAATTTTTCATGTTTCGTAGGAGAGAAAGGGACAGCATGTTTTGCATTTTCTTTTTTTTTACATTATGGCAGACAAACGAGCAGACAGCAAACCTGATGGTAAGTGAATTACCGCCGCCCATGGACATCTGCGTCGCACGGGGCATCACAGATGCGTTGCCGGCTCTTAAGGGAGGAATAAGGTCTTTTCTTGAAGATCACCAGGTCGTATTGTTCGGAAACACCATCATTGGTAGCTGATTCCATAGTTTTACTACGCGCGGTAGGAAGTGGCGTAAGAAGCGCACTTTGGTGGAGTAAAATCCATCCAAGTGATGTAGGAGAAATTTGGAATTCTAGCGTGATGTACGATAGTGAAAATTTGCAGCTGGAATAAGGCCGAACAGGTTCTCGGAACACTTCCCATTGTAGATGCGATAGAAGACACATAGCGATGCTAGATAGGTTTAATTATTGCGGTCTAGATCGATGGTAGCTCAGCAGTTTAGAACGCGTCTTCCATAAGGGGGAACCGGGTTCTAATACGAACGTGCACCTCTGGATTTTTTAAATCTATGTGCACATTTCTACCATTAGCTCGGCGGTGACGGAAAACATCGTGAGGAAACCTGCACGTTTCGGGTAGTTTCTGAAACGTGTATTATGGATAGTCTTTATGTGTATTGAAATATGTTTTCTTTGGTAACCATTAAAGTTAATTTGACGTCTCTAAGTACTGCTATTATCTAACAGAAATTTAAACTCAATTATTAAATTAATTAATTATTATATAAAAACGTTTAGATTAAAAGAAAGTCTTAATTTGCAGGAACTATATATGTTTTATATAAAATTGAAGTAGGCAGAGTAAGATTGACCGTGGGAGACGCTTCGACATCAATGGGCTGGCTCGACCAGAGTGATACCACGGCCTCATACTGCTACATGTTGCCTTATCAAATATCCTAGCCTTAGATTAATACAAAAAAAATCGCCTTCAAAATCCACGATCTAAAAAGTGTAAAATAATATTTTTAACACTTCATACACTTCGAATGACAATATAACAGTACACTCGTACACTCACACTAATGTTTTACCAAAGTCGGCGCCCAATACTATCTTGTAATACAACATTCAATTATTCAACAAGGCAGCGCACTTGTGACTCCACTGGTGTCGCGAGTGTCCTTGGGCGGCGGCAATCGCTTACCATCAGGTGATCCGTCTGCTCGCCTGCCACCTATCACATAAAATAAAAAAGTACATTAGTTACTGTGTATCAATTTCAAGAGTTTTGTCAGGAAATCTTTAAAACCTTACAAAGAGAGCATATTGCGGTAATATTTTGCGCTCTTTATTAGAAAAAAAAAACACCTTCCTAAACAAAAGTAATCAGCTGATTGGTGCAAATTGTATGGGGAGGTAATTTTTTTTGCGATTTGACCCTAAGTTCCTTGGGGAAAATGTTTGTTTGTTATCATCAGTATAATGCCCTCGATAAGGGAGCAAGACAGTTAAATAAGCACGCTGTATAGAACTATGTCATCGTTAAGTTGTAAACCTTTTTTTGAAAAATATAAAATACTGCCTTTGCCTTGTATATATATTCTAGAAGTATGTAAATTTGTTAAAAAATACCCTGAATTTTACAAAAAAAGACAAGAATTACAATTAAGATACACATTACGCCACCAAAATAAGCTAACACTTCCTACTTCTAATCTCACACTTCACGCATCAGGCCCTCTAGTAATGTCCATCAAAATTTATAATAAATTACCAAACTCAATAAAAAATTTAACAATAGAAAAATCCTTTGTAATGCAAATTAAGAAAATACTCAATAACAAAAATTACTACTCTGTGCAAGAATATTAAGAAGATAAGCTTAAATAGTTTTATAAGTAACAAGAAAGATGTTAAATAATACTTACAAAAACGTGCAATATTTGAAACCTAGTTAAAATAAACATAATGATACTACATATATTATAAGATATGAATACAACATAATATTATAGATTTACATTACATACATACAGTATAAGAGTTTAATATAATTTATATATTTAAATAAAATTAGCTGTCTAGTAAAAAAATATTATTGAAATTATTCTTGTAGATGAAAGTGTAAGGTGACTCCTCCCCTCTCTTATCTATGCCGTGCCCGACAGGGTCCATAATTGTACTGTACTATGTTATTACCACCTTTTGTAACATTATGCAGAGCAATAAAGAATATATGAATATGAATATGAATATGGATCAATTTCAGACTTAAAAGTGGATAGATAAATTTTTTTGCATGTACCTGTTTGCATGAAAGTATGTAAAGAAAAAAAGTTTTTCTACTCAGCCTAATAAAAATCTTTATCCAACCAATCTTGTTTTACTGCCAGCTATATGTAAAGCACTATAGTAACTTTGGCTTCCAAAAAAAAACTGTAAATATACTTACCAATTTCGTATCCCCACTTACGGAATATTTTTATGAGTAGGGAATACATTTCCCACCTTTCTGTTTTATATCCAATTAATTTGTTCAGCTCTGTACCGGTTTACGATGGTATGTTAAATTAAAAACTAGGTATTAGTATGGTATTAGGAACAAAATGATTTAAATTACGACTGCAAATTACGAGTTTTAGGATTTCGAGCGTTATCAAAGCGGAGCGATGACGCAGCGACCAAGTCGCTAACAACTTTATTTGAGAGCTGCCACACTGGCGGATTGCGAGCGTTTTCAAAACGGAGCGATGACGCAGCGACCAAGTCGCTAACAACTTTATTTGAGAGCTGCCACACTGGCGGATTGCGAGCGTTTTCAAAACGGAGCGATGACGCAGCGACCAAGTCGCTAACAACTTTATTTGAGAGCTGCCACACTGGCGGATTTCGAGCGTTTTCAAAGAGGAGCGATGACGCAGCGACCAAGTCGCTAACAACTTTATTTGAGAGCTGCCACACTGGCGGATTGCGAGCGTTTTCAAAGCGGAGCGATGACGCAGCGACCAAGTCACTAACAACTTTATTTGAGAGCTGCCACACTGGCGGATTTCGAGCGTTTTCAAAGAGGAGCGATGACGCAGCGACCAAGTCGCTAACAACTTTATTTGAGAGCTGCCACACTGGCGGATTGCGAGCGTTTTCAAAGAGGAGCGATGACGCAGCGACCAAGTCGCTAACAACTTTATTTGAGAGCTGCCACACTGGCGGATTTCGAGCGTTTTCAAAGAGGAGCGATGACGCAGCGACCAAGTCGATAACAACTTTATTTGAGAGCTGCCACACTGGCGGATTTCGAGCGTTTTCAAAGAGGAGCGATGACGCAGCGACCAAGTCGATAACAACTTTATTTGAGAGCTGCCACACTGGCGGATTTCGAGCGTTTTCAAAGAGGAGCGATGACGCAGCGACCAAGTCGATAACAACTTTATTTGAGAGCTGCGACACTGGCGGATTTCGAGCGTTTTCAAAGAGGAGCGATGACGCAGCGACCAAGTAGATAACAACTTTATTTGAGAGCTGCCACACTGGCGGATTTCGAGCGTTTTCAAAGAGGAACGATGACGCAGCGACCAAGTCGCTAACAACTTTATTTGAGAGCTGCCACACTGGCGGATTTCGAGCGTTTTCAAAGAGGAGCGATGACGCAGCGACCAAGTCGATAACAACTTTATTTGAGAGCTGCCACACTGGCGGATTGCGAGCGTTTTCAAAGCGGAGCGATGACGCAGCGACCCAGTCGCTAACAACTTTATTTGAAAGTTTCCACACTGGCGGATTGCGAGCGTGTTCAAAGCGGAACGACGACGCAGCGACCAAGTCGCGGCTGCGCAGCTTTCATGTCGCGGATACGCAATGGATTCGCTCGCGTGTTTCTGCGTGATCGCCACAAAAATGAATCCGTCGCGCAATATAGAATAGTGACAATTAATTTAAACAATAATTTTCACTCAACGGTTTCACAAATTAAAAAGTATCTTCTTCTTCTTTGCCTGTTCCCACTTTAGGTGGGATCGGCTCTCCTTATCCTTCTACGCCATGACAATCTGTCCTGGGTTGTCGGGTCAGGTAGTTGGGGCTTCTTGACTAGTTCTTCACAAATTAAAAAGTATAGTTAATTTAATTTTATATGCTTCCTAAACATTATTGTAGGCAAAGCTAGTAATTTTTTAACCAGAAAACTTACCTACAATTGAACCGAGAGGTATCTCGGATACCTTATAATTAAACTCAAATAAATGTCAAATTGTGACAAATTGGTCAGCCACTTGATAACGTAATTTGCTTTTATAGTAAACATTCTGAACAACAAATATTTGTGGCCGTCAATTTGTTGCCCCGCTGTACAAACAACGGACGGCTTTTTAGATAAAATCTCTTGTTTGTTTAACCGTACTTTATTTAAGGCTGATAAGTGTTGTTTGTAGTTCAGTTGAAATACCTAGTTCAGTTGAAATAGTTCATTCAAGGCGACGGGTAGCCCTAACTGGCGACACCATTCGTTGTTAATTGTTGGCTACTAAATCGGAACTATGTTAAACAATTTCGGGGTTACCTTCTCTCGGTAAAAAAATATACTATTTATTAAATAACCATGCACAAATGTTGGGTCCGTATTTGAACGTAATAAATTGATTACCGCCAGAGGCGGCCACTTTTAGCGTGAATCAATTTTTCGCGTACAAAACCGGACCCAACATTTGTGCATGGTTATTTAATAAATAGTATTGGTATTTGCCAAGAGGTTGTAACCCGAATTGTTTAAAATAAGATCCGGTTTAGTAACTAAAAATTAAAATCAATTGGCGTTGCTAGTGTGTCCTACCCGTCACCTTAACCAGCCCATGAGTATTGAACTGGCCCGATTAGACCAACCTTTACCGAAAATAAATATATGCAGTATCACGCTGTCATACACTGGCGAGGAGGCAGGCCTGGCGACTCGTAAAACAGGTCTTTTCTAAGACCTATATCGAGCGTCAGCCTCTCACACTTGGGTCTTTAAAAGTGACCATTACTTTAGTCTAGATTTTTAGATTGTTTAAGATCATATAAGTGTAAATGAGGAAATTAATACATTTTGAATTGAATTGAATACCATACGATCTGTAGTTACATACCTACCCAGAGTAGGTATATTATTCTTGAATAAAGATAGGTTGAACGGCTTTATAAGTGCGCAAACTAACGGCCAGCGCTACACTTTACTTATTATAGTATGTAAGCGTGAAACAATATTCAAACAATAAGTTCGAATTTAAATTAACATTAGTCTTAAGTCCATGTGCTTCAAGTGAATATTTTTTTCTTTTCTTTTCGTTCATCAGTGTCCATTATCATCGGCTCGTTATGAGCAGAGTGAACTTATTTGCACAACTCAAACAGGTCTTGACCAAATTGTTTTTGTTGTCCTATTTCATCAGAGTAAACAATTTTTGCGGTGATGGGCACAAGGGTTCGACCAACGACGGGATCGCATGTACCTAATTATGAGAAATTGTCGACAGCTCTACCCGCTTTAGAATGAATGGGTCCGGTTCTTTCTTGCTTATTATATATTACATTAATTAGATTACAAGGGTATCATGCTAATAAATGCGCCTGACATCTGGTGTCGACCTAAAGCCGGCACGATGAATTATAAAAACGACGGAAAGTTGAGGGATTCTGGTATTTATAGGGAGTCCAAATTTTAAATAGTGACATGATGGCGGATTTGGTAGTGACCCATTTTTTTTGTATGGCGCTGGGGAAACTACCGCCAATCCTATGTGCAATGGGCTGACCTCCATTGGTAGTGGCCCTACCATCATACGCCAAAGATCGTGAGTTCGATCCCCGATGATGACTGTCTAGGGTGGGGTTTGATCCCCGGGTCAGGGCAAAAATTTGTACCTAAGTATTCGGTAAAAAATCTTACTGTCAACCCGGAGTCTGGAAGTCGGCTGTCATGTACCCCTGTGCCTCGGAAAGCACGTGAAGCCTTTGTTCCTGCGCCCAATCCGCTGGGGGAGGTAGTGTTGAGCCGCGGGCGCTGCCTTGGGAGGGACATGAAGAGAGGCTTCTGAGCCGGTGTGCTTGTCCCCTCCCCACTCAGGCGATGAAAGATCGTCGCAGGTGGTTTTGGTGGGTCTGGACAGCTTCTCGTCAGAAGAAGCTTACGCGGTGGACGGGTATGCATAAAAACGTTGGCTCTTCCTCTGTGCCAACAAAAAAATAATAGGCCTTCTGGTAGAAAAGGGGTTGAGAACCAATGGTTTATACCACAAACAACATGTGGCCTTGGACGAAAAGAGTTGGGCACCACATGTCTAGACGAACTCCCTGTTGATATACGAGTCGGTATAATTAGGTACTTGTTATAATTAATTGACGTCTTTATGATGAGGGTCGAATCTATTATAGAGAGTAATAAAATGCTCCATTGAATACACAGATCATAAATATCTGAAATTATAACTTACTTGTATATCTATTTAATAGCATTTTAGTTTCATGTATTATATTTTTTTATTATGGCTCTACCCGAAGATAATTCGCCAATGTCAACTTATTGAGAATAAGTAGGTAGTCAACAGTCGAAGTCAGTCAAAGTCACTCAATAAAATGCCGGTGTTTTACGTTTTATCGGCCTACGGATTCAGCGGATATCACTCTAAAGCAATCGCGGGTTTTAAGACTCTATTAGGTCCAACAATTTGTCTCGAGACAACGCACTCGACACACAATAGCAGTGTTAAAAACGATACAATCCAACGATTCTTATTATTAGGAACACTTTGTGGCACTTAACTGCACAAATAAACACCAAATTTGTACACTAAAAACCACACGTACTCGTACGTAACTGGTAAATATTACACAGGTTTTTTTATTTAATATGGTACTTACACTGTCAGAGCACAGTCGTAACCTGGCTACAGTAAAAACAATCAATAATAAGGCTAGATAGTAATCCATAAATAATATACACAACATGTCAAAATTAAAATAAAAATAAATTATAATAGTGTAAAAATTTAAATAATAAGATTAGGTTTAAAATTAGAATTAGATCGAATTCAATGTCATTTACATTTTACTAAAAAAAGAAAAAAACATTAAAGAGAGAGTATATCTTTCGCGAAATATTTAGTTACAGCTCTTTTATACGACGAAAATTTGTCATCCAATACACCTATTAATAACTCCCGTGTCTTTGGTACCACACGCTACCTCGTTATAAGTCCTACACATTCGAACTAATGGGTTGTAATAAGCCGTATTGTTTCTGTAAATCTTTATTGAGAATGTTTTACAAGATCGTATTTTGTGTCCAGTCTTGATAGTGAGAGCAGACCAGGCGCGTCAATAAAAGAATGCAATATCTTTTGAAGGCACAGAAGATCATTTATTTTGTGCCAACGTACCACTGAGGCAGACGCCATACTCCATATTGTGATAATCTCATTACCATACCACGCTCTATATTCTGATAATACTAAAGATGGTTCTCATCCTGTCATAACATTAGGGATTTCATTAGCTGACTAATTGCACGCCAGTCCCACAATCAACGCCGCTTGAACTTTAAGCTTTACCCTCCCATTCAATTTCCGACCCTATCTCTGACAGCGTAATGTTGAAACCCCCATGTGACATGTCTATGTCGATTGGGGCCATCGGTCGTAGAGCGAGCCAAATGTGTATAAATAGAGAGTGCAGAAATACTGGCAAACTGAATGAACATTTATTTATAAATAGCCAAATGATGTCTTGTTAACCAATTACAAAGTATTTTGAAAATCGTAATTAAAATTAAGGGTCTAAGTAATTCATGAATTTTTATTCAGCCGTTTTCATTCTTTTACGAAAATTTTGTATGATTTTTGAAGGGTCATCTGATCGTATTAAAGTATATAATATATTCCATCAACCAGCGATCTCAATACCTCATGTAATATGTTTATACCAAACTTCCTATTATGAATAGGAATGCACTGTTTCCATTTTGCGGTGCGTGTGTCCCGGCGTCCATATTCGGAAGTAACCCCTAGCGTGAGGCAAAAACAAATATTTGGAGCAGAACTTAGGTATTCCTATAAAGAAATTGGTTAATCACAAAGTATTGGCAGGTATATTGGCCTTTTTTTAAATACTGAACAAGGTCCTGGCTGAGCTTCGAATAAAGAGATATGGCCTTTGACTATATTATATCTAGCTTTTATATTACTCTGTGTCACAGATTTTAAAATTACTGGATTCTATTGCTAACTTAGTGCGGCTACTTCGCATCAGATGCTTTCTGATGACCTTGACTAAATTCAAGGTCAAAGTATAATATTAGGTATTATAAGGTAGCAAAATATTAGTAGCAGCGCTTTACTTGGATTTATGTAATGCAATTTCGTATGAATGATGAGCGACCCTCGAACGTACCTACCACAGCATAACAATTAATAGTTAAACAAAAAGATAAAATAATACTATTTGCATATTTTTACCATAATCTCAGTGTTTCTTTTATAAAATAAAAATAAAAATCGTTTATTGCAGGTAACAATATAACCCATATCAATACAATGAAATTAAATTAAATAGTGAAAAATTATGGCAAGTGATAACATTATTATTTTTACAATTGATTAATTAAATTTGGAAACAAATGTGATAGCTCGTCAGCCGAGCATCAGATCACTTGATGGTAAGCGATTGCCGCCGCCCATGGACACCCGCGACACCAGTGGAGTCACAAGTGCGCTGCCAAATTTTAAACCCCCCTTTCCCCCGGATCGGACTTCCAGTACCTCCAGTACACACGCAACGAAACACAGCACAGCGCTGCTTCACGCCGGTGTTCTGTGAGGCCGTGGTATTACTCCTGTCGAGCCGACCCATTCATGCCGAAGCTTGGCTCTCTCACGGTCAATCACTTTCGTAATTATATTATTTTGGTATAAAATAAGTTGCGGTCCGTCATTGAGTACTAATGTACCGAATCCCAATTTAGTCTGTACACAATGGCCATAGGATCTACCGCGGTCTAAGCTACGTAGGTACTTAGATAAGTACTATTAATATTCTGTAGTAAGGACGATAAATGAATGCCGTACAAAAATGTTTTTGGAGAAAGACGTTGCGTTTGTCTTGGGATTTCAAGTGATTGATGAATTATCTGCCGCTGAATCATTGTACAGACACGGACTTTTTCTACGGCAAATTAATGGCTTACAAAGACTTTCACGTACTTCTAAGCTTCTAAAGTAGGTTAGCTAGTGAGAAAAACTCATTCCTAAAAAAAACTACGAACTAAAAAGTGTAAAATTTATTTTATAACAGTACACTCGAGAAAAGGTGTTACCTAAGTCGGCGCCCAATACTATCTTGTAATATAATACAAAATTCAATTATTCAACAGGGATTAGATAGATAGATAGATATTCTTTATTGCACAAAAATAAAATACAAGCATGATACAACAGCAACAGACAGTACAATAAGGCGGTCTTATCGCTTGTAGCGATTTCTTCCAGACAACCTTTGGGTAGAGGAAAGAAACATCGTATTCGTAATAAGGGAAGGCAGTGCAAAGTAGTTTAACAAATGAAATTGAGAATGGAAGAAATATACATTATTTTATATATTAGGATTAGGTGCTGAGTTCGGTAAAATCTTTTCTCGAGTGTACTGTTATGAAATGTTATTTGAAGTGTATAAAGTGTTAAAAAATATTATTTTACACTTTTTGTTCGTGGTTTTCGAAGGCGGTTTCTTTTCGCAGAAAAATTTTTTCAAGCTTTTTAATGTCTCATTTTTTGGTAACCAACCATTCCGGTAAAACCTTACTTTCGCCGGCCATCTTTCTGAAACCATCGGTCCATCATAGCTGCAGTTCGACACAGCATTCCCTTATTTAGCTTTAGCCCTTAGCTTTTACTCCACTCTAATTGATGTCGTGTACATCGTCCATTACTTAATCCGACTAGAGACAAGCCCAGCCCACTTCCACTTTAGCTACTGATCTTGTATTGTAGGTAATGAGGACAATGTAGACAATAAAATATACTGACTTTATTTATTACTTTTTAATGCTAGATGCGACAAACGAACGGAGCACCTCATGGAAAGTAACCAACGCCGCTCATGAATATCCGCAAAATATAGCAGGTAATAGTAGGTACGCTCTTCTCTTGAGGGCCCCTAAGTCGTAGCCGTCAGGGAATACTCCTGCAGCTAAACCGTTCCACAGAACTGAGACCTGACTGATAAATATATAATAATAATAATTAATAATAAATATTTCACAACATCACATACATTGATCTGACTCCGAGATAGGTAGCTCAAGCACCTGTGTTACGGATATCAGAATCAACAGTGGGATTACAAATATATACATATACTACTTTTCTTTTGTAAATAGGTACATATTCATAATACATAGATAACACCCAAACCAATACAAACAGATATGTTCATGCACACAAATGTGTGTACTGTGCGGGGATCGAACCCACAACCCTTGCACCAGAGGCAGCGTTCACTACCACTGTTCCAAACGGGTCGTCAAAATGGAGAAGTCTCGCACAAACGCAATACCCAACATTCAGACGATTCATCATAAGAACCACCATCTCCGTCTAAAGATGAACGCACACCTATAGGAGCAAAGCCCTTACCCTGCAGTGGGACGCAGGAGGCTTATAATAGTAATAAGTAAAAATAGTAAAAAGTAAAGTATAGTTGATACTATACTTTACTTCTTACTATTTTTACTTATTACTATTATAAGCCTGCAGTGGGACAGTATATAGGCTGATGCCTATATACTGTCCCACTGCAGAGCAAAGGCCTCCATCTTAGAAATCAAGTTATCGCTACTATCATAAGATTAGGCTTAATCACCACGCTTGGCAAGTGCGAATCGTAATAGCCTCGTCCCGGTAATCGAACCCAGGACCCCGAGATCACGGCCCGGTACTTTAACCACTAGACTAACAGGGCGGCATAATACGACATTTTTTTTTTTTTTATTTTTGCAACCAAAAAACCTCTCAATGATAGAAATATCGTTGAAAGAATCACTTGATTCTCATTTAAACTACCTGAGATATCACAATTTTAAAATCACATTATTTTGGGCAAACCCAAAACGCTCCATACAAATGGCTACTTAGATGTGACGTCACACTTAAGTATTTTGTATGCATTTCATTTGAATTTTGTATGGTAGCTATATCAAATGTTTCGTTTATGTCAATGGTTCTATTATAATAATAATTGGTGCAAATTGTATGGGTTCTTCAATGGTATAATATTTTTTAATAATTTCATACTTTTAAAATGGACTTGCCCATGAATCTTTGAATGACCATATAACCGGCTAGACGTTATATTTTTAATTGAGAATTTTTGCCATTGGCACATATTGACCTATATTTTGATAAAATATTTATATTTTGTAAAATCTTGTGCTTAGTCGTATACCCTATAGTAACACATAAAATATCATATTTTTATGAATTTTGGCAAAGTAGACGTTTCTCCGCAAAAAAACGGTGACTAAAGAAATCAAGTAGGCTCGGTCCAAGGCCACTGAACTAGCACATTGCCAAGGGAAGAAACACATTAAGCAAATCTCACCAATATGGTATTCTCGAAAAAACATCGTTAGCAAGAAGTTGCCGCAATAAAACTGAAATACACCGGCATGCTGTAATTTATTGAACAACTTTTTTCACTTCTTCGGGAATGTCATGTTCAAAATTAGGAACATAATCTAACATATATTCGGAACATTCGGACATTTTTAAGGCAAGAGTGAACGCGCATCTTCTAGACAAACGCGTATCATTATAGGCTTTATTGTCACTCACTTTCTATCAGGTGACTGCCTTGACTGCCTCGGTGACGCATTGGTAAGTGAATCGCACTTAAAAGCGACGGTTGGGCTTGGGGTCCCGGGCCAAAATTTGTACCTGAGTTTTTCTGTCAAGAAATTCTCAGTGTTAGCCCGGAGTCTGGAAGTAGGCGGTCTTGTACCCCCGTGCCTCGGAAAGCACGTTAAGCCGTTGGTCCTGCGCCTAATCCCTCTTTGGTCATGTCACACTAGTGTCCCATCGGAATAAGAGGGTACGGGAATAGGGAGTGCACTTGTGAATGCGCAAATACTTGTGCACTATAATATGTCTTGCGTCGATGGATATTTCAGACGTGTGTTACTTTTTACTGACTCGACTCAGTGACCGACTCAGCTAGGGTCGCCACCCGTACTTTATAAAGTATTTGTACTTTATTTCAGATGATTATACTCTATACTTTATGAGAAAAATTAAGTAAGCGAAAATACTTTATATCTCATGATTGCATTAGAATTTTGAAAAATGTACTTAGAAATGTTTTTTTATTTTCCTTAAATGAAATTGGTGATTAAACGATTGGTGATAAACGCCGCATAACTTATTCTTTTAACAATTTCTGAACGCAACAAACAGCAGAAAGTAATATTAAAATATGTTTTTAAACGTAATGATAAAGAAAAATACAATTTACTTTATTTTGATACTATGTACTTTTTTTCCTTACCTAAGGAATGTACTTTATCTGCAAATAAAGGTGGTAACCCTAGACTCAGCCAAATGATACACTGTTCCGAATCTCTGATGTCCGCAGCGAATGTATCATTCGACTCAAATGGATCTCGAGTCCAAGTGAACCGAATGAGCTGAATGTACCGAGTGAGCCCAATGAACCGAATGAATCACGGATCTATCTGAGAAGAACAAATGAAGCGTTTCACTGTTCCGCATCTCTGCACTGATCCAGATGCAAATGTTCTAATCTTTTGAAAGATGCGTTTTTCCACATCTAGTATGTATATTTTAATGATTTCATGGCTCTAACACAAAGTGTGATTGAGCTCAACTTTCACATTTCACGTAAACATATAAAGAGCTGGTTAAAGGGAAGAAAATGTTGATGGATAGACCCTGTATATTCTGTTTTGTTTTTTGGTATTGTAAGTAAGAGTTCAAATGTTTTTGAATGAAAACTTTTGTTAAGTACTCGTGACATGTGTAACTTATACCTCTGAAACAAAGATGTCGTTTTCTCATTACGAACTCTTATCCATATGAAACACTTCCACTTACCTCCACAAACAATTCTTAACCAACTCCAAAGTCGACATTTTACATTAATTCGTATACTCAGGTCGTAAAGCTCATTTTGCAATTGTACCGACAAATACCGCCATAAACATCATGGCAAGTAGTAATGTGCCACATTCATCACTTTCTGCATCTCAAAATTTACATAATTGCCTTCACACGTTCTGATAGTGATGTGTCGGTTGATACTCGATGAAGAAATGAATTCGCACATTTAGAAAAACAGATTTGGAGGAAACTTTAAAAATTAACGTATTTGTTAAAGCTACTTTCAAGTCAAATTTGTGACAAACAAGTTAGTGAAGGACTAACGTCGCAGTCACAATATTAACAAATGCAAACCCCGTGCTAGGCCCTTGGTATCTATTATAAATCGCGATCTAAAGTTATTACCGTGCTAAAGCTCATGTCATCCCGTTCTAACACGCAGTGCTAAAAGAAGCTGGCACGATTTTTGTTCCAGGACTATCCATAGTTCGTGAGTTGTAATAAGGGGGTTATTAACGCGAACATACACCGATATCGTTAGTATAGATAGGGGGTGGTTTTACTGGCATCGCATCAAGTAATCTCACTGCGTAGAAACTATGACTGTATCCGAAGACCAACTCGGCCTCATCAGAAGTTGACGTACACCGCTCAATTTGCTTGAGACCACGGTTGCTTTAACATAGCCGAAACCTCAAGAAGTAAGTACATAATCATCTATTTATTGCTAATATTTGAACGTTGCGTAGATTCTTGTCTTTATTAAGCACTATCGGCCCTCCTTCACTTCGGACATTAGTATCTCTTTAGGTATACCAATAGATGGCGCTAGGTGTCGATTACATCGCGCAAGCGTCTCGTGTTATCGAATTACATAATAAGTGCCGCTGTCTGTTTGATTAACCTGTTTATAAATAGTACCTACAGATAGTTTTACTACAACGTGAAAAAATACTTCGATTGTTACCGCAAAATGTTGGAACATTTGCATCTGGATTAGAGAAGAGATGCAGAACAGTGAAACGCTTCATTTGGAACATCGACTCTCAGATAAATCTGTGAATCATTCCGTTCATTTGGCTCTCTTAGATCATTCGGATCATTCGGCTCATCGGATCATTCGGTTTACTCGGACTCGAGAACCATTTGAGTCATACATTCGGATGGAACATTAGAGATTCGGAACAGTGTATCATTTGGTTGAGTCGAATCACTGAGTCGTTTCAGTAAAGAATTGCACAGGTCTACTTGACACTGAGAGAAAACCTAAGAGAAGTCCGTATTCTAAGAATAATGCGTATATTCCGTATTCGCAAATTCGCACTTTATTCCCTTCCCTAGTGAATGCGATGTGCGTTTTTGTATAATATATATATCTTGTATCTGTAGCATTGATGAGATCGCTTTTGCGTAGCTTCCGGTGCCGGAAGTGTTGATTGTCAGTTTTTATCACGTCATCTGGCAAATGAGTGTACTTTACAAAGGAATGAGTTGATTTAATTAAGATGGGAAGATCTCAAGTAAATTACGCCATTTTATATCCGTACACAAGTGCTTCTGCTACTTGGTATGGAATCAGATCAACGTTTGAGATGTTGTGTGATTAGTACTACGGCTGACCGAAAACCGGCGTGAAACACCAACTTTTTTTTTGTTGACCCTAGAGAAATGCGTTACGTATACCCGACCGCCGGGTTTACTGACTCAAACTTCAGGGACTCTCCCTCATCCATGGTCCTATAGTGACAGAAGTCACAGGCCATGTTACGAAGCCTGCCTCCACTACTTCTCCCGGACGGAAGCCCCACGGCGGTTACGGCGCTTCCTCCCCAGAGGGTCGAGGGAGGGAATGGGGACAGCCGGGTCTTGAACGGTGGAGTGAAAAAAGAGTGGTCTCGAATCTGATAACACCAAAATGTCATGATTGTACCTACTTTCTCATTCAATTAATTTTACTCAAACAGTAAATTGCTTCAAGAGCGGGATTTTCAAACGACGTTAGAGTGCACATATCGACCCAGCGGAAACAATCGCGAACGTGTAGTGAGCCTAATGGAAATAGGTGAGTCAACATACGAGATGGATACAAAGCAAATCTGATTGCGTAGAATCTGTGTGTTTGCGTTTCTGGTGTCGACAAAATATGTTTTGTTGTGTAAAAATAACAAATGATTGATAACACTCTAGGGAAAACGCCGGTACATACCTAGTCAGCTTACTGGGAATTTCTTTGTGAACATCTTTACAACATCAATCAGTTTCCAAGAAGAAGAAAGTAATAAGGCTATACAGAATGGACATGAATTTGATATGATATACATAGGCCTTTCCATCTTAACAGATGTTTTAAGTAGCATCTCGGGTAGGGACACCACAGCTACGCCCGCAACTGTACAAGCCACACACATATTATAGCTAGGACCTATTCAACTGTTTATGGCAAACTAAGTGTAAATGGTCTTTTACTCAGAGTATGGCTTTTAGTAGTTAAAATGTAGGTGCTAATCTTCAAAGATACCTACTATAGCTAAATACAAACATATTATAAGAATTAATTAAGATCTTAAAATTGTATTTTTTAAATAATCTTTAGTATCTAAACTAACGGCCTTTTAAACTTAATGAATAATGTCTTAAGGAATAATGTCATCATCGTCAGCCCATTTAAGTCCCCACTGCTGCGGCACGGGCCTCCCTCAATCACATGAGAGGTAATTGCCATACTCACCACGCTTGGCAGACGGGTTGGCGAGGGTTTTGATATAAATGCAGAGTTTTCCTTCTCTGGGTGCTGATGATCGTGCCAGCAACTTTACCTTAGGAATAATGTACTTCAATGTATTAAAAACATGCGCTGTGGTGCAATCAGCTGTAAGTTTTAACTATTTTTCTTATCAACATCATCATTTGAGATAATAGATGCCCAATGTTCTCCACATAGTCGGACCTGTGCCGCTCCTATCCAAGGGATTCCCGGCGACCTTCACCAGAGCGTCGGTCCACCTTGTGGGAAGCCTGCCTCTGCTGCGGCTCCCTATAAGTGACCTCCATTCGATTACCTTTTCTAACCCTTTAAAAACAATACCCAATCACAAAATCAGGGTTAATCTGTAGGCACCCCTGAGACCTCAGGGCAAATCGGAAGAGCACTTCGGAAGAGGCAGTTGTTTGAAATCCTCGTTCCATTGTCGATATTTGTCTAAAGATTTGCGATTCCCCTGACGGCTGAATAAATACGGATAGCTATAAGTATACCTGTCAGGCATAGGTCCCCTGTGGGGAACCTGCCACGGCTACGATTTCCTGTGCGCGGCCTCCACCCGAGGACCTTTCCACCCCAACGACCGACTGTTCTCCTCGCAATGTGCCCTGCCCTCTTAAATCGTATAATAAATTCAGGTAACCAAAATAAGCTAAATATATCAAGAAGGAAGTTGCTAATATCTTCCTAGCAGTCGCAACCGTGACGTGTACCTAATGATACTATAAATAAAAATGTTAACATGCACGTGGGCTACAACGCAAATCCTATTGCGTTCGGTCACCGCGCTTGATACTTTTGCATCTCTCCCTATTTGCAGAACTGTTACTTCGAAATTGAAGTTCATTGAATTTCTGTCTGCTGCATGCTCGAATAGACTATAACTGTGCTATAACTATATCCGTAACTCTCGGTTAGAACGTGAGCGAAAGCGCTGGGCGACATGCACACATTAGCAAAATATTATGGTTAAAGTGGCCATTTTTTTTTGTATTTTTTTTCAAGGTAACTTGCTAACCAAAATCCATTTCCGCGCAATCACGGTCGGAAACCCCTCAGCTGGGAGTAGACCGTACCGCTAATCACACTCGCCGCTTCACCCTTACCTGGCGCAATGCAGCCCTTCAACGCTGTACGACCTACCAGGAGCCCAATGGACAACATTTCATATTTTTAACATGTCCATATTGTTTTTTTATATGAAAATAGACATAAAATGAACAGACCCATATTTTTACTTTTTTCAAAATTTGTCCATTTTCATGCATAAAATAATTATTGAAATTCTTTATATTCTAAATAGACGTAAGCGCCAAATGACGTCATCGGACGGCTGAACACAGCGATATTCCTTTGCTTATGATTGTTTTAATAAAAAAAGGTACTACTGTCAAAGGTAAGGAATTTTTTTTGACAGTTGCATGTCATGGGTTTGGCATTTCGTAAATTTAAAACTATAATGTGCTAAGCAAAGAAATATTTTACATTCTGCCGTCCGATGACGTCATCTTACGTGTTTTAGTTTTTAATTTTTTTCTCAGTAAATAAACAATATAAAAAATGAATAAATATATATTCGAGCAGCGGAAAAGTAAATAAAGAATTGGTATTTTTCGTTTCAGAGCTTAGAAATTTTGAAATGTTGTCCATTCTCGTGCTCGTGATATTTTAAAAACATTGCGGATGACACATGAAATCCGTATAAAAAACTATGACTGGCCGGATGGCGCAATTGATAGTGACCCTACCTCCTACGCCAAAGGTCCTGGGTTCGATCCCTACCCTGAACAAACATTCGTGCGATGAACGTTTGTGTTTGTTCAGTGTCTGTGTGTAATAAATGTATTTAAGTATATATTTGTGTTCCTCTGTTGCTTGATATCTGTAATACAAGTGCTTAAGCTACCTACTTAGTACGGACTCAGGCCAACGTATGAGATGTTGTGAGAATTATTATTATTATGTTTTGGTGATATATCTTGTATGTCGATAAATGTCACGACCCTGAGAATTGGGCTCCAGGACAATCGGTGATTGGCCAACCTTAACACAGTGCGAGAATAGGCTAATAATCTCCGAACGGCCGAAGTAACCAACTACATTATAATTACTTATTATAATGTGGTTCAGACGACTGTCTGAAGTATGGTTTATCATGGTTTTGGTTTTGTTTAGTTGTGACTCAATTCCTATCATATAAATTGGTGCAAAATTTTCAACGGAACATTTCGATGGTTTTATGGTATCGTTAAAGGTTTAGAGTAGGTACAAAAAGTCATCCTTGAGAGATTTGGCCAAATGAATACAGCAACACAAGTTATTCAATTACTTTTCAGTGTTATGTAATTGTTTTTTATCCAAATACATGAAACATTCTTATTAAAAACTTTAGTGATCATTTAGTATAAAAGTTAATATCGTCATATCATACCGACGTGAAGCAACACTGTGCTGGATTTCGTTGCGTGAGTGAGGGTACCGGAGGCCCAATCCAGGGGAAGGGGGATTAAAGGTTTACAGCGCACTTGTGACTCCACTGGTGTCCATGGGCGGCAGCAATAGCTTGTGATGTGGTGATCCGTCTGATCCTCTGCCACCTATAACATATCAAAAAATCAGTTTTTCTAATCGCTAAATCAGTCGCAAGCTTGTAGCAGACCTAATGGAAATACAAGAGTCAACAGTGGCGATGGCGGATGCAGCGAAAATTTCACTGACCCTCGTGTGGTCACCGGTTTGATATATCGCCGTAAGAAATAAATGGCCGTTGTAAATAAATCTAACAGCAACCGTGAAATATGTAGGTTAGGCGTGTTATTAATTTATTGTGTGAAGTAAGGGTAGGTATATAGGTATATGGGACCATCGTCGCTGGTATTTAAAAATGATCCTATAAATTAGAAACTTTGACGTTAAATTTGATAAGCTAAGGGCTGATTTTTCCATCGTCTGATACAATTTAACAGATGGATAAAGTATTACCCGGCAAAATTAAATGATAAGTAGTCTTATTGTTACTTACTTTCATGAATGTGACTATTACCTTTAATGGTATTTCATTTTATCGATTTGTTAACTTTTAACGGATCATTGAAAAACCAGCCCTAAATCATATTAAATTCATTATTAAGATGATGAGTAAGGCACACTAGCGACGCCAATCAATTTTATTTGTTATAATAATATCCTCCAACCGATTACGGCTACGGCGGCCAATCTCAACGATCAGCCACTTACGCAGGATATATTATAGTGCTCAAGTGTGTGCGCAAACACAAGTGCACTCTCTATTCCCTTACCCTCATATTCCGATGGGACACTACTGTGACACGACCAGAGAAGGATTGGGCGCAGGACCAACGGCTTAACGTGCTTTCCGAGGCACGGGGGTACAAGACCGCCAACTTCCGGACTCCGGGCTGCCACTAAGAATTTCTTACCGAAAACTTAGGTAAAAATTTTTGGCCCGTCCTGGGGCTCGAACCCGGGACCCCTTGCACAGCCGTCGCTTTAAAGTGCGACCCACTAACCACTGCGCCACCGAGGCAGTCAAATTTATTTGTTAGCTACTAAACTGGATCTATTTTAAACAATTTCGGGATTACAACCTCTCGGCAAACACGTATACTATTTATTAAATCACCATGCACAAAAGCGGACCCATTGGCGGTAATAATTTTTTCGCGTACAATAAAGGACCCAACATTTCTGCAAGGTTAGTTTGGTAGCTAACAATTAAAACGAATGGTGTCGCTAGTCAGGGCTACCCGTCGTCTTAAATGCAAGATTCTTGAACCTTTTAATAAATATGATCATCACCTATGAAATTATCGTTTCGTATGAAAAAAATTAACAACTTGTTTTCATGTATTTTTAATTTGTATTATTGAAGTAATAACTCAAAAAAGGTCTTCGAGTGGAGGCCGCGTAGGTATAGGAGGTCGAAGACGTGTCAGGCCCCCCATAAGGTGGACCGACGATCTGATGAAGGTCGCCCGAATCCCTTGGATGCGGGCGGCACAGGACCGATCTGTGTGGAGATCATTGGGAGAGGCCAATGTCCAGCACCAGGTGATTCATCATCATCAGCATCATTTCAGCATATAAACGTCCACTTATATGCTAAAATGATGCTGATGATGATGAATCACCCATGCAACCAATACATCTTTGCCAATGCAGTGGCAGTTTATTTTAGCGATTTTCATAGTCTGATGTCATATGGTCTACTACTGTGGAGATCCGGTGCTGACTTACAAGCCATCTTCATTTTGCAGAAGAGGGCCATCCGTGCCATCTACGGTCTTAGATCACGTGACTCACTCAGAGAAGTATTCAAGGAAATCAATATTTTAACCGTATCATCTCAATACATTTTTGATTGTATTATGTTTGTACGCAAGAACTTGCACCTTTACTCGCAAAAATCAGATTTTCATAGCTTTAACACGCGAAATAAACATAGGCTTGCTGTCCCAAATCTAAGACTTCATAAAATTGGAAGTTCATTTGTAGGATTGAGCATTAGAATATTTAATAAGCTACCTCAAAATATTATTGATTTACCGGTACATAAGTTTAAGTTGCATGTAAAAAACTGCCTAATGCAGAAAGGCTACTATAAAGTAGAGGATTATTTGAATGATAAGGATTCCTGGACATGTTGATCTCTTCGCCTGTCCTTTAATGTATAATTCATTTTTCATTGACGATTTATCTAAACGATATTGATTATAAGCATTGTATATCATACTGTCACTGTAATCATAATTTGTATAAGAATGAAAATTGTAATTACCATATTATTTGGAAAGAGTAACTACTGAGTTTCTTGCTGATTCTTCTCGGTAGAAATTGACGTTCCGAATCTGCGGTAGATTACATAATATTTGACATTCATAAATGTTCTTTATTGAATAAAGACATTTTTGATTTTGACTGTATAAAAATTGATTTATATTGATTATTCAATAATTGACAAGATGCTAACCACCTACTATTGTACACCTTGTCCTGCAGTTTATTAGTCTGGATTAAGTAACTACTACTCTTTGTGACCTATGAGGGGAACCTAAGTAGTCATGCTCACTCAAAGGTCTCTGAGGTGGTGGCGCTATGTGGCGGGTCATTACATTCCCTCTAATATGGTTGAGTGAAATGATGGCTGACACGTACGTCATACTTGTGAACAGGTGCCACCTTTGGGGACTGGTCTGCTTCGGTTTACCTCATAATATTTATTTTATTATTATTTCCTTTATTTTATTTTGTGTAACAATTAAACTGTATGGCTTGGTATGATGATGACACAAGATTGTATGAAAGTTTGGCGATTAAAAAGAGTAACTGGCGGGTTTCTTGCCGGATCTTTTCGACCAGAAACAACTTTCCGAGCCGGTGGTAGTATCGCATTATGTTTATTTTATGTATCAACATATATATGTAAATTATACATAAGTACTTAAAAATAGTTTTAAGTAATTAAAATGTATGACGATTTGTAATTGCTGTATACAAGCCTATGCAAATAAAGAATTATTTGATTGATTTGATTGATGAATGCCCTTCTTAAAGAGAGCACCTAGGCGGGAAACAACAAATTCTTCAAAGGTATTTTGTACTGCCTCTCGGGTATTGAATTTTTCCCGCCAAGGAGTTATCCAAATTCTGGAAGAATTAGTAGTCTGTAGGCGCAAGGTCTGGTGAGTAGGGCGCATGACGGAGAGCTTACAACCCAAGTTATTGTAACTTGGAAACCAAGACCTCTCATCTTTGGACGACCGCAAGGTTCATTTTTCAGGACAAAATTTCCAGAACTGAATAACATGGTGTGAGTTGGTTTGTTGTGTTAGCTCCGTAAACGTTCATGTTGCGTGCCGCTTGTGCCGCGTCGCTGCCACTATGGTACTCATATTCCATAATTACTTGAATTTATAACGTATCCATGATGAAATGTCATGAAAATGTAACACTATTCAATACGCCGTGTGGTCCCCGGCAGAGTAGAATAGGCCACCCTCACACTTACCGAGGTGTCGTTAAAGGCGACTAAGGTAAAGCTGCTGGCATGATCATTAGCACCCAGAGAAGGAAAACTCTGCATTTATATCAAAATCCTCGCCAACCCGTCTGCCAAGCGTGGTGAGTAGGGCAATTACCCCTCATGTGATTGAGGGAGGCCCGTGCCCCAGCAGTGGGGACTTAAATGGGTTGATTATGATGATGATTCAATAAGCAAATGACTACTATTGGATAAAGATTTCCATACTTTTTAAAAGAGACATGAGCCATCGGAGTAAGTAAGTATATTTTTAAAATAGGTACAATTAATTTGAAATAAGAATTAGCCTAACAAAAATTATTTTGATTTGAAATGGGCAGTACTGCAGAACGACAATTTCAAAGGTAAAGATAAACCTATTAATATTTGAAAGTTACATTTTTTATGTGATAGGTGGCAGACGAGCAGACGGTACACCTAATGGCAAGCGACTGCCGCTGCCCATGGACACCCGCGATACCAGTTGAGTCACAAGTGCGCTGTTAACCTTTAACCCCCCCTTTCCCCCGGATTGGGCCTCCAGTATCCTCACTCACGCAGCGAAACACAGCACAATGCTGCTTCACACCGGTTTTCTGTGAAGCCGTGGTATCACTCCGGTCGAACCAGCCGTGCCGAAACATGGCTCTCTCACGGGCAAGTGGGATAAAATTAAAATATATTTTTAAATATTTTAGACATCACCAGGGTACTGACGTCTGTAAGGAACTTGCTTACTTATAATTGACACTTCTAACGCAAAAAAAAATGCAATATTACAGTAAAATAAATACAATATTGTAGTTTAAATATCACCACAATATGGTACAATGTAATGTAAAACATCATCATCATCATCAGCCTATCGCAGTCCACTGCTGGACGTAGGCCTCTCCAATTGTTCGCCACTGTGATCTATCCATGGCTTCTCGCATCCAGTTCTTGCCAGCCATCCTGCGCAGATCGTCCCCCCACCTAGCCAGAGGGCTAAAGTTAAAGGTCGCTCAGCGGGCTATGGAACGAGCAATGCTCGGCGTCTCTCTCCGAGATCGAATCCGAAATGTAAAACACGTGTTTCCAAATGTCATTATTATCATTCATTTTTTGTATTGCTATTGTACTTGGTTTGATGAAGCCACACTTTTATAACAAATGCACTAAATAAGAATCTAATTCGCTTCTTTACCTACATTGTGTAAGAGATAAAATAAATACTCTTAAAGCCTAATGAATGAAGGTAATTGGAATAAATTAGGATAGTAATTCCTTTTCCAATTCCAAGATTACGAAAGGACTCAGTTTATATTTATTTCAGAGTAGGTACCTTGTCAATTAATTTTAACTACGAATTTAGTTTATTCTACTGCCTCCATGTAATCCTAAGCTTATTTGTCTGAGATAGTTACTACTAATATATTTGAAGTTCAGAGCAAAGTCAGAGTGCGTACTTAATTTCAAAATCGTAAGACATTCAGCAGTGAGCCTAACACTATTAAGTACACGAGACACGTCAACCCAACACTATGATACATTAGAATACGAATACATATGTAGTTACCTGTCTTCTTCTTATTTTATTTGTGGCAATCAACTTCTCGACTGAGAATTACTCCTGCCATTATCATGTTTTAGATTTTAGGCATTATTAAGCGGGACAACCGAAGATAATTCGCCAATGTCAAGTAACTTATTGAGAACAAGTAGGTAGTCAACAGTCGAAGTCAGTCAAAGTCACAGTCACTCAATAAAACGCCGGTGTTTTGCGTTTTATCGACCTACGGATTCAGCGAATAGCACTCTAAAAGCAATCGCGGGTTTTAAGACTCTATTAGGTCCAAGCAAGTTGTCACGAGACAACGCACTCGACACACAATAGCAGTGTTAAAAACGATACAATCCAACGATTCTTATTATTAGGATCACTTTGCGGCACTTCACTGCACAAATAAACACCAAACTTGCACACTAAAAACCACTAGACACTAATTTAAAACCTTTGAATTGCATCAGCCCACGCGGCTTCGTCTTCATATTGTTATGACTATGTGCCCTTGCATGCTTGTTCCGTGTGCTCCATGTCTCATATGCCCAGTCGACCGAACATTCTACCCGTTGATTCGATTGGAACGTAGTAGAAAGAAAGTGGAATAATGTCGAACGCTCTAGAAAAATCTACTGATCTCCAGATACCCTATACTCGAAACTAGAATTCAAGACCAAAAAAACTACGACAGATACGTCAGTGTCAAATATATCAATGTCACTTATGTCATTGTCAAATTAAGTTTTCAGGTGTTTTCAACCTTTTTCTTATGTGCTTATTTTCTTAGTATAGGCTGGCACAATTCATGATAAGGATTTTCTCAAAATATAGAAACTTTATTACATCTTCATCTTCACCAACACTAATGTCAGAATCTCTGACTATGGAATCTGAGTCGGCCACTTGTAGAATAAAGTTTTACACCATTCCAGTAATTAATTCGTCCAGTTTTGCACATGTTTCAGATTTAAGGCGTTATTAGGCGAAATAATTCGAAAGGAAAAATGTCAAGTGATATTTTGGCAAAGTGGGTAGTCAACAGTCGAAGTCAGTCAAAGTCTCAGTCACTCAATAAACGGGCGCGTTATCGGCCTATGGATTCTGCCGAGACTACTCTTAACGAAATCGCAGGTTTTAAGACTCTCTTAGGTCCTAGCAAGTGGTTCAGGTGACAACTCACTCAACACACAATAGCATTGTTTAAAACGATTAAAATTCAAAGATTCCTATATTAATATCCCTTTGCGGCACCTCACTGCACGATACAACATGTAAGTTCAAATGTTGTACCAAATGTTATTAACACCTGAAGTGACACAAGCTCAATACCAGTTTTTCTACCAAACATTATGGATGATTAAGTTTTTATTAAATTGTCTTGTATTTATGTAAATATAAGTCAATAAAATTACTTCTTTATATTATAGAATTAAAATTACCAATAAACAAATTATGTTGGCGTATGTTTTTAAGAAATAGGTATATACTATTGTACGATCATTTTATTGCAGTGGCAACATTGTAGTAGATTTTTGGTCTTGAATTCCAGTTTTGGGTATAGTTGCAGCATGCGGTCGAAAGTTCGAGAAGCTTTGAATCGAAATTTCTAGAACGTAGTAGAAAGAAATGGAATAATGTCGAACGCTCTTGAAAAATCTGCTGATCTCCAGATAGATACCCTAGTCGAAGGGGGAGTGTGGCGGAGTGCTTTAGCAACTAAAGACAGGTTTGCATAATTTTAAGCATGCTAATAGATGCCTAATGGCATGCTTGATGATAGTAGACAGTTCATTAAGCATTCTCAATTGCTCATATTTGGCATGCTACAAATAAGTTTGTGTCACAGTAGCTTTAAATTCGAATTATCATTCACGACCACAGTATACAACAGTGTTGAGGAAATGCATTTTGTAGTTGCAGTTGCCTAAAAATGTTGGATTAACTCAAGAATCAAAGACCAGCGGCGCTTTAATGTGAGATCAACTATCCACTGCCCACCACGGCAAGGATCAAAGCATAGGGTAGAAACTTCGACCTTGGGAGAGCCACACTTCGGCATGAATGGTCCGGCTCGATCGGAGTGATACCACGGCCTCACAGAGAACCGCGTGAAGCAGCAAGTGCTGTGTTTCGCTGCCTGAGTGTGGGTACCCCCGGACCAATTCGGGGGAAAAGGGGGTTTAAAATTACTCCACTGGTGTCGCGAATGTCTATGGGCGGCGGCAATCGCTTACCATCAGGTAATCCGTCCGCTCGTCTGCCACCTACCTAAAAAAAGGGACAGGCGATAATTATAACTGTAGTAAAGCAGCTAGAGCGGCCATCAAAACCCCTGCACGAGAAATAATATACATATTATACTGGTATAGCAAAGTTAAAAATCTAGGTAGAGAACTTTATTGATAACGTTACCTGGGTCTGTACACAGCTTCGCTCTTACGAAAAGCTATTTGTCTGAAGATATAGAGAGAACATATAAAACATTACGAGCATTAAAATAGTTAGGTAGGTATATCTACCTGCTATTCCTCTTTCTCATTGATTATTATTCTTAGGGGACTGAATACCTATCTATTACTATGTTCTGCCTCGATCGCCTCGCCTTGATTGCTGCTTATGTAACATACTATTCCTGAGCTTAGCATGTAGCATTGTTGCCGCCATCAAGGAGTTTCTATCGGGTCGGTGTATCATGCAGTCCATAAAACGGCTGGGTTGATGTTCCAGGGTTCTAAGTACTGCTGCTTAATCCTGCTAGCTGAAGAGAGCTGCCGGAAGTGATTGAACCGTAAGTTAGTTGAACTACCGTCACGCGTCACCACACACGTGCCTACAACCCCGCTCTGCAAGACAGGAAGTACCGTTGCTGCCGATTCCCGATTCAGTGTGTGCAAACCCTAAACCCACGCTCTGCCGCTTTAAATTAGTACACAGATCTTAAGTCTTAATAAAGCTGTTTTATTTCCCACCTATCACGAAATGTCACATTGACAGAGAGAACATTATAAACATTACGAGCATTAAAATAGTTAGGTAGGTATATCTAAACCGCATATCCCTTTCTCATTGATTATTATTCTTAGGGGAATGAATACCTATCTATTATATGTTCTGCCTCGATCGCCTCGCATTAATTGCGCTTAGTAAACATACTATTTCCGAGCTTAAGTCAGGTAATGCATGTTGCCGCCATAAGGATGTATCTATCGAGGTCGGTGGTATCAGACAGTCCATAAAACGGCTGGGTTGATGCTCAGGGTTTCTAAGTACTGCTGCTTAAATCCCTCGTCTAGCTGAAGAGCAGAGCTGCCGGAAGTGATTGAACTGGAAGTTAGTTGAACCTACCGTCACGCGTCACCACAAAGGCCTACTACGCTCTGCAAGACAGGATAGTTACCGTGGCTTGCCGATCGCCCAGATCAGTGTGTACAAACCCCGCAACCCACGCTCTGCCGCTGTTAAATTAGTACACAGATCTTAGCTTAATGTAAAGCGTTTTATTCCCACCTATCACGAAATGTCACATTGACAGCGAGAACATATAAAACATTACACGAGCATTCCTATATGCATCGTTTGTATGTCCAACGCGTCAGGTAAGGAGTCATCATCATCTTAGCGTGTTAATTCCAGTCAGCGTCCAAAGCTTGTCGCATTTCAGAGTTGGGGATCGCTTGAACCATGACCAGGATCGTGAAGGTTGTGGTAATTACGAGTTACAATGAAAGCGCATGCCGTCCGAACCATTATGTTCTTAAATTATGGGAGGTTATACAACAAATTAAGGATGAAACTGAAAAACCCTTCCCCAATGATCCTTTTTGTATTAACTTGCACCTGTATTCCTTTCCTGTCAATGACAGCTCGTGGTCGTTAGTTCCTCTCCAGATCCCTCCAATATATTGTAGGTATAAAAATATATCTCTCTATTACTAACCTTTAGCTAATAACCTTATATTGTATATAATTTGTGAGGTTATATTTGCTATTTTTTACGAAGTTAACATCGTATATATTAGTGTATGATAACGTGTTATTTATATATTTATTATCTAAGATATATGTAATCCTACTATAAATTTTATTAAACAATATTCCAAAATCAAAAGGATTGCCACCACCCATCCTCTTCTATCTAAGTCCTTTACCTGAAGGTTGATATCGTAGATAGAGATCGATCCATTGGATAAGACCGCTAAATTGTACATGTATTTCTGTATACCTAGCTTTTAGTTTTGTATGTTGTGCAAGAAAGTAGTATATATCGATCAGTATCTATTAGAGAAAACTATCTGAGACGGCAGGTTTCCTCACGAGGAATTTCCTCACCGCGAGCTAATGATCGGATTCTGCAATAATGCATGATCGGATCTCATTAGACACCCCGTATGGAAGGGCGTTCTTTGGGATCCCTTGATTGGTACCATCGACTCTTTTCTTTTTTTTTTTCCCCAGGGGAAACCATCATGGCACGTCACCTTGCTACATGTAGGGAACAAGGTGGTGAGTGTGATCAAATTATGAACATAATCGTTGCTACGTTTATCTGATAAAAAGTAGCATAACAAAATGGCCTTTTTGTTTTATTTAATAGTACAGTCAGAATCAAAAATTTGTTTAAACTTAGGTACAAATTTTTGGCCCGACCCGGTGATGAAACCGGTGACCTCTTGAGCAATCGCTTTAAAGTGCGACCCACTAGAAGCCTAAGAAACTGCAGGCGCTGCTATTGTTGGACATATATTTATAGAAGAAAGGAATGAAGTGATTTTTCGGACAAACTGTGATGAGAAGTATACCAACCTACTTTTGTCTTTAGGACTGGCTGCAACGCGCAACGCCTTTTAATTCTATTTTCAAAGGCAACGCCAGAAAAAACATATTATGATTAATATGTATCAACTTTTATTTTTTATTATAAAATATAGGCTTAACTATACCTAAATAATTTATTCAATTAAAGTTGGACCTTTTTAGTGTCCAACTTTAATTAAATAAATAATTAAGGTATGTCTACACTAGCCTCTGGTAATATTAACTTTATGGTAAAGGTCCCTAGTCGCACGTATGCACCAGGCCTGTTTGTAATTCGTGAGTCAACATGCCACGATATGCAACACAAACTCGTTTAAAACGTGGCCGGGCATCGAGTTAAGGGCATCTTTTTGTTTGCGCTTTTTCCGCTCTGTCGTAAAATTGTATTCCACGTGATAACTTCATATCTAACGCTCTTATTACAAATCGCGAACTAAGGATATTCCCGGAACAAAATTCGTACCAGTCCCTTTTAACATTGCAAGTTGGAACGGGATGACATGAGCTTGAGTACGGTAATTACTTTAGATTTATTAAAAAATGTGAGCGTTATCTTTTTATGCCCCTGGAGACAAGACACAACGTAGCTGATATTTGTTTTTTGGCACAAATTGTCATCGGTGTCATAAATAGCCCAGAACTGTTGTAAAAAATCTCATTGAACACTAATATGCTTAGGTTCCGATCGCGCCCCATACTACATTTGCCCTCCGCTAATACCAACTATAGACATAATACCTCTCTGATTCGTAGCTGTAATAGTTATTCTAAATTGTCTATTGACATCGACCTGTGCTTCACCAGCACAGCCTCTATAAAGAGACTTATGACCAAATCACATTTTAAGATTCTCGAACCTTGATGATTTATTGACTACCTTTGTTAATCCTATGGATATTGTTTAGTGAAAGAAAAATGAAAACATGACGTTCTGTGCCGATTTTCTAAATTATGTAGGTAGATACTACCTACGTAAACGTGAGCCGTGTGGTCCCCGGCAGAGTAGGAGCCGTGTGGTCCCCGGCAGAGTAGAATAGGCCACCCTCACTCTTACCGAGGTGTCGTAAAAGGCGACTAAGGTAAAGCTGCTGGCATGATCATCAGCACCCAGAGAAGGAAAACTCTGCATTTATATCAAAACCCTCGCCAACCCGTCTGCCAAGCGTGGTGAGTATGGCAATTACCCCTCATGTGATTGAGGGAGGCCCGTGCCCCAGCAGTGGGGACTTAAATGGGCTGATGATGATACTACCTACACTTTATTAAGTACATAAAAAAAGTAATAATAAGCAATTGTTACTTTCTAATACATAATTAATTATTTAGATTGTAAGAACATTGCAATTGTGAGAACATTTGCCGTGTGGTCCCCGGCAGAGTAGAATAGGCCACCCTCACTCTTACCGAGGTGTCGTAAAAGACGACTAAGGTAAAGCTGCTGGCATGATCATCAGCACCCAGAGAAGGAAAACTCTGCATTTATATCAAAACCCTCGCCAATCCGTCTGCCAAGCGTGGTCAGCATGGCAATTACCCCTCATGTGTTTGAGGGAGGCCCGTGCCCCAGCAGTGGGGACTTAAATGGGCTGATGATGATGATGATGGGAATAGATATATACACGTATATTACATCTATAATGTATCAATACGGGGATTAACACGATATTTATTATGTGAAACAACATTGTGTACTCACATATTTGGCTCGACGTTTCGGCTACGTTACAGCAGCCGTGGTCACGAGCGGTTAGGACCAAATATGTGAGTACACAATGTTGTTATATATAATAAATATCGTGTTAATCCCCGTATTGATACATTATAGGTATAATGCAACGCGAAAATCTAAAAAACTACGTATATTACATATTAAAAGAAGTGTACAATGTGGCAGATATATATTTAAATACATAAATAAATATTAATACAGAAATTCAACATTCTATACCGAGACACAACAGGTACAATACAAAGCATACATAAAAAGAAAACAACAAACACAATACAATTTCTGGGTGTGGTGTACAAGTGCGACACAGTGGCGCCACTACCGAGACATCAAAATGCGGCATCATCCCATACTTCACGGGATTTACGTTAGTTCCTCAAAAATCCGTTGCCACGACTTTTTTGACGCAGTGTATTGCACATGATTAGGTTTATTTTATGTTCGCCTGCCTATTTACGTAATATCACGATGTTACCGACATAAATTTTCTCAGAACGCGAGTTGCGTTCGTGTCAACCAGTGCCCCAGTTGTTGAGATTTCGAAGTTAATGCGCTTTCCTGTATTTATTTTCAGTCTTATCTCAATTTTGCTTCAGATATCTTTTTTTTTATGTGATACGTGGTAGACGAGCAGACGGATCACCTGATGGTAAGCGATTGCCACCGCCAATGGACACCCGCGACACCAGTGGAGTCACAAGTGCCCTGCCAATCCTTTAAACCCCCCTTTCCCCCGAATTGGGCGTCCGGTACCCTCACTTACATAGCGAAACACAGCACAATGCTACTTCACGGCCACTGTGAGGCCGTGGTTTCACTCTGATCGAGCCGGCCAATTCATGTCGAAGCGTGGCTCTCCCACGTTCGATATTGAATTAAAAAATCTGAATGGCCGGTAACGCATCAGTTACTCATCTGATCTCGCGGATGCTCATTGGCGGTGGTGATTACTCACGATCAGGTGACCAGCTTGCTCGTTTGTCGCCTATGGCGGAAAAAAATGGGTTTGAACAAACATGCATCCTGAGTCTAAGTTTGATAAAGAATTTCTATAAAAAGCAAATAAGTACCTATGTACTACCATAGACTAATTATATATTTAAAAGATCCTCTAAATATTTTTGAAATAAGGACAAAGCAAATTAATGTATACTTACCTACTGCATATGCGTATGGGGATGTGCAGCTAAGACTAACATCCTCCAGCTCGAAGGAGCACAAAGAGCAGTTCTAAAAGTTGCATTGGGACGGCCGTATCGGTTTTCAACTGAACAGCTATATAAGCAAGCAAAAGTTCTCTCAATACGAAAACTTTATGTTATGCTAGTGTCATGCCGATTCCACTCCAAATTAGCTCCCCACAATCCGTTACTAAAAAAGAGAATCACTAAATACAAAACACTAACAGCTCGCTCAACATTTGCAAAACGACACTTCAGCTATTTTTCTTCGCGCTTGTACAATAAAATACTTTCTGAAAATAAAAGTATCCCGCAATATACCATGAAAAAATTTAAACCTGTGCTATTAAACTGGTTGGACCAATTCTAGTACGAAAACCTAGAAGAACTAATTCATAACAAGCTTAAATTAATCAGCTAAATAAAACTTTATAGATTGAAATAAATAAATTAAAATCAAACACACAGTATACACCTATTTTGTAAAACACACATACCCACATATTACTCTGACATACACTTATATAAACCTAGACACACACACACACAGACACTACACACCACATAAACACACACATCATTACACACCACATATCTACTCGGCATCACACACATCCACTTTATTATAAATAATGTAACAAAAGGTAAATAATTAATAAATACCAACATCATTGTATCAACGTTAATTTTAGAAAACACTCCTGTTATTAGTATTATATTAATCTAAAAAGAGCCTCCTCTCTCAACACAGGGCGACTTTATGTGAGAGCAGTTCAAATATTGCTATGTATCAGTGTTTCTTGAAAAAAGTATATTTTCATTTTTTTATTTTTCAATGATGTAATAACATGGTCCTCGATCATTTTGACGTAAATACTCGTATTTACAAAAAGCATCCATCTCGAAAATTTCATAGACATGTCTTCGCAAGCGACGCAAGTATTCATCATTATTAATTTTTGAGTACTTTATCAGCTCAACCAGTCATGGGCTTGCAGAAATTATCCTTCAATCTTCCGAAAAATCAGGTGTTAATATTAAACGATATAAGGAAGCTAAACTAATGGTAGGAATACGCACATAGACTGGAAAAATCTAGGAAATGCATGCTTGGATGCAAATCTACGACCTCTCTTATGGAATGCGCATGTTCTTATCCACCGTGACCATGGTTCTAGATTGCAATAATGTAGATATACGTTTAACGTAAGTTGTTTTAAGAACTTATCACATATAAATGTCGCAGCTATCTGGTTTAATTAGCCATCCGGTCGGACGCCTAGGGAATTCTTTAAACGCCGGCATCAATTCAAATGACTGAAGAATAACTAGCCATGTCGTTGATCGCAACGTTTAACCACATGACTGAAGTAGGCCGATAATTGTTATAACTAAAATCATTAGACTCAAACTTTTTGTAAAAACTTGCACATGGCGTATTTGTCACTTCCATGTTTATATAATATTTTGAGAATTACACTACAATTTTGTTTATAATTAATTGCACACAGAAACGCGATAGTCAAACCATAACATTCACAGCTGATTTCGTTGCAGACGCCATATTTGTTTTGATGATTACTAGCGCTGCAGTGGAGAAATAGTTAATAAATATTAATCACTTGGGTGAGTTTTGATCAGTTAACGGTTAACTTTTAATACGCCAAGCTCTTAAAGCTGTAGTATTTTTAGTTCTAATAACTATCGGTCTAGGCGGATGCCTAGGCCGATAATAGGTTTTTTGGATAATAAGATGGAACAAAACACTTAAACGAAACCCCTAGGCTGTGGTGACATATAAATGACAGATACCGAATCTAATTTGGGCCTTTTTTATTTAAAAAATCGTGAGAGCAGTCCAAAAGCCTGTTCAAGCATAAGGCCTGATATGCAACACAAATTCGGGCGAATCGGTGCGTATTGCTTTGCCCTTTTTGCTTTTCCGCTCCGCCGCAAAATAGTTTTGCATACGATTCGGCTCCAATATTGAGCCGGCGAGAGCGGGCTAGTGGGATGATGGTTGCTACTATTTGTCACTTTCTATAGTTCATGTTTATTGGTACAAATTACTTTTATTGCTCGTTGCTTGATAATGGGCCGTGGGAAATAGTTATTGACAACACTCTGATTTAGTAGGTACAGTAACGGGGATTATTTACAATGTTCGTCAGCGCACTGGAGACTCCACAGTGGAGTCACAGAATAGGAGGGACATGGTCTTCTTCACTGCTTTACCATCTAAAGGATATAGAATATCCTGTACTTTTATATAAATAAGTTTGTTTTTATCAAGTAAGTGATTGTATAATTAACATATTACAATAGCGTTCCGTCACAGAACTACAACGCGCCGGACAACGCGCCGGACAACGCTGCCACTTTACAGTAGAAAACTAGACTAGAAAAATTAGCAGCCGCACCATCAAGTATATAAATCAAATCAAAATCAAAAATGTCTTTATTCAATTTAAGTCCATACAGAACATTTATGAATGTCAAATATTATGTAATCTACCGCTGATTCGGAATGTCAATTTCTACCGAGAAGAATCAGCAAGAAACTCAGTAGTTACTCTTTTCAAATAATATAGTAATTACAATATTCATTCTTATACAAATTATGATTACAGTGACAGTATGATATACAATGCTTATAATCAATATCATTTAGATAAATCGTCAAAGAAAAATTATGAAATTAATTATACATTAGAGGACAGGCGAAGAGATCAACATGTCCAAGAATCCTTATCATTCAAATAATCATCTACTTTATAGTATCCTTTCTGCATTAGGCAGTTTTTTACATGCAACTTAAACTTATGTACAGGTAAATCAATAATATTTTGAGGTAACTTATTAAACATTCTAATGCTTCTTCAATCATATAAATGAATAAATATAATTTAAGATACTGTGCATCTAAAAAAAAAAAGGTGGTGAGTTCTGTAATCTTTTTGTGCAATAAAGCGTATCTATCTACACTAGGCGTAAAAAAAAAATGCACCTTCGGAAAAATAACTTTAAAGTGTTATTAACCCTTACAAAACGCAAAATTATATTGGAATCATTTAAAAACTTGTCGACACAACGACGAAGATTGCCTTATTACTTTACCCCACATATAATCCGGAAATTCAAGTAAAAAATAATTACACAAAATATCCCTTCCTATTGAAACAATTACGCACCGCGAATCCACCTGATCTGAATGTGTTATTAATTAAAATTGCAAGCCTGTGAATTAAATTCGGGTACAAAATACTAATTGTAATTAAAATTTGTAGCTGAATAACGACACAATTTATAATACACCACACCTCTCGGCTCGGGTCGTAATTAGGTGCAAATTGTAAATTATAAAACCATAATATTCCGAAAATTAACAGCTGTTTATTCATATGATGGTAAGTGATTACCGCTGAGGACCGACTATGGGCAACGGGCATCTGTCTGCTGTTTAAAAAGAATTGCTTATGAGTTAGCGGTCTTTCTTAACCTCCGACGAAAAATCGACGGGGGTTATAAGTTTGACCTATCTGGGTGTGTGTGTGTGTCTGTCCGTGGCATCGTAGTTCGGGGGACCGTTCCCTGCCTACCCATAATAAGTAATATGTAGAGCGGCACCCCACGCGACAATATTTAACCAAAAATGACATTCAACAGCAGTTATAATTCATTTTTGGAATTTTTAAATTTTTGTCGAGGATTTTTACATTTTTAATTTTTATGAATATCGTGCCCGTTCGAGAAAAAAATCTTTTCTGTGTAACGTTGGCTAGAAACTATGGTGGAATTAAGAGACTTTTAAAAAAGCCTTATATTCAATTTAATTCAAAACATCTTTTTGCATAGGTTTGTATACATACATCACTTTCAAATCGTCATATATTAAAAATTATAACTATTTATTTGTAAGTATAATATACATGTAACTACACATATATGTCGATACATAAAGTATACTAAGAAATTAATAAACATATTTAATGTGATTCTATCACCGGAATCGGAAAGTTAATTCTGACGAGAAGATCCGGCAAGAAACTCGCCAGTTACTCTTTTTAATCGCCAAAAAATTTAATAAAATGTTATTATTACTATATTACTCGCATAAATAAGTCGATTTCATGGCCAACAATATATATATCCATTACAATGTCTAAAGTGTAGGTGAACAGTTTATCATTTCTACAAATTCTTGTAATTTAAATAATCATCAACATAACTGTATTTGAAAATTGTTGAAAAACTGTAAATTGAAAATTGTTTAATGGGTTTTGCCATTAAACAATTTTCAATTTGTGTTTTAAATTTAGGCATTGGTAAATCAACAAGCTTTAGTGGTAACTTGTTAAATATTTTAATACTCATTCCGACCAACGAAGTCAATGACAAGTCACCAAACTTATGAAGTCTGAAATTTGGAACAGCAAGCCTAAGTTTATTTCTGGTGTTCAGGCTAAGCTATGTGTATCATATTTAACACTATTTGAAATAACTGTAAATCTTTGCACCAAAATCGTTTAATGGGTTTATTTTTCACTACAATTTTCAATTTGTGAACTAAATTTACTGCATTGTAAAAAAAGCTTTAGTGGTAATGTTGATTTAAACTCATTCGAACAACGAAGTCAATAAGTCACCAAACATTATTGAAGTCTTATTTTGAACAATGCAAGATAAGTTATTTTGGTGTTGCATGCTAGGCTATGTGTATCATATTTTTTAGGAAAATTTTCCAGATTTCTATAAACATACATAATACAGTCAAAGATCAGTCTTACTGTGATGCTAATGTTAAGATGTTAATTTCTTTGAACACATTTCTAAGTGAGTCCCGTGGCCTGAGTCCGTATATGGCCCTGGCAGTTCGCTTCTGTAGCACAAAGATAGCCTGAATATCAGCTGCAAAGCCCCTCAATAGCAGCCTATAAGAAATAACACTATGAAAATAACTAAAATACACAAGTCTTGCTGCTCCAATATCGGTCAGATATCTTATTTTTCGTACTGCATATGCAGCTGAACTAAGTCTTCCTTCCAGGGCAGCAATATGGGAACCTCACTGTAATGTTGAATCTAACGTGATGTCCAGAAATACAGTAGTATTAATTACTTAAACATTTATTCATGGGCAATGTAAAATTGACACATTTAGTTTTTTTTGCATTAAGCAGCAAATTGTTCACAGTAAACCAATGTAACTATTGAGTGATTACATTATTTACAAGTTATCTTAATGTCTATTAGTTTTAAAAATTAAAGATGTATCTGCAAATAATACTATGTCACACAAGTCTTTAGTAAAGTATAATGAAGGTCATTTACATGTATAATAAACAGTAAGGGACCTAATATAGAGCCCTGGGTCACTCCCATCTAAAAAAAATATAATGAGATTGGGGAGAACGAGTAGACGGATCACCAAATGGTAAGTGATACCATACAGCTGTATAGATTAGCGATCGATGAGTAGCGAGCGAGTTGTTAAAAAGAGCTAGCTCACCTATTCTAGCTCTTCGTATATCTATCTTTCTAGCTCTGTCATTACGTAACATTTCAACTTTTTTGACCAATCTAAACATTTCAAATAATAACGTGATATAATCTTTCAAGATTTGTTTAACAGTTGTTTCAAAAGTTGGTGAAGTTGTTTTTGCTTAAACTCGGCCAGGAGGACAGAGGACGAAAATAAATAGAAACGGAAACAGAAAATAATTACTTGCGCTAAATGTGGTTACAATAGGTCAGGTATGGTACAGAGAAGTAAAAAGGTTCGTCACCTTAAGGTAAATTTTCGCTTGCACGAATCAGTTATACCAACATACCGTTTTAAAAAGATCTGCTAAACGTCTTTAGATTTTCTTTACATCAAAAGGAATCAATGTTGCTACAAACAAATCTGAACTCTCTGATCTAACAGTTAAGCATAATTTTCTGTGCAACAGGACAAATTGGCGAAACCTAATAAGTGCTCATAGCATATCAAACGAATAAATTTGAAAACTGTCAAACCTTTTCGTTATTTGACTGTATATAAAAATATTGTTTAGTTTCTCAAATTTAACCGAATGCTAATACTTAGCATGCAATAACAGAGAGTTGGCGTCGTGCAAATTTAAGTAAAAAATCAATACAAAAAAAAATATATTGTTTATTTTTTTTACCCGTTCCCTACAAACAACGATCAACACGGTATCAATGAATTACGTCATGAGCGTGCATTTTTTAAAACTATGCAAATTAACTGGTAGGGAAACTCGCTCGAACATTATCACGAAGCACAGGGTTGTCACTGTTAACAAATGTTTAAATTAAATACCTACATTCAACCTGCGGAAAGAAAAGCTTCTCACAAAATTATGCTAATAATTTTGCACCTCTCCTGCGGGAAATCACGGCACAAGGCCAGTCCTTTTGGAAGGCGTACGTGGGGATACAGATCCAACACGAAGAGGCCCCTATTGTTATTTTTAACTGACTGGCTGGATGACGCATTCGGTAGAGCCTCCCTCCCTTTTACGCTAGAGGTACGTGGGTTTGATCCCCACCTTGGACAAACTTATGTGATGAAAATTTGTGTTTGTTCAGTGTCTGGGTGTAAGACTCATAGATATTTAAGTTTATGTTTATTACTTAACACTTATGTCCATAAATGGCAAGTAAAGGCCTTGGATAGGAAGCAATGGAGATACTTGGGTGAGGCCTTTAACCAGCAGAGGAACCCAACAGGCTAATTAAAAAGCTAGGTTTATATTTATAATTCCTCTGATGGTCTTACCTATATACGTTACATAAGTGATTTTAAGCTACTTAGAACGGAATAAGGTCAATTTGGTGAGGTTGAGGAATTGTTGAGGAAAAAAATATAAATTGTTGAGGAATTAAATTGTTGTGTATAGAGGCATGTGCCTCTGCTATGAAATCGAACGATCTAATTTTTTTTTCAAACTATAATACGGGTTTTGGTTGTTGGTTACTGTCATTTATCTTTCCCAATTAGACATCTTCACGAACTGCAAGAATAAAAAGAGGTTTGAAGATACTAATCTCAAAACATGACAAAAATGTGTGCCAGACCTAACTGATCCTAGGAAAGATAATGCTAATCTGTCTTGTTGGACGGTAAATGTGTCAAGTACATTTAGTTAGCGTTTTATATGGAAGAAACTGTGTTATATGATACCGCTGGCTTTGGCCAAATGGTGTTTTAAAGTAAAGTATCAGCATTTATACTGATCATAGAAATCAAATCATCGCTACCATGATGGGATTAGGCTAAATCAACACGCTTGCTCAATACGGATTGGCGATCACAAACCCGAGCAATGTTCGAACAATTCGAAACATACGTACTTTTAACTCGACCCGGGAATCGATTCTAGGACCCCGAGATCACGGCCCGGTATTTAAACCATTTGACCAACAGGGCGTCCAACTGGGGATAAGCAAACGGTAAAAATTGAAATATTTTAATTTTTTTTTTATTTTTATATCAAAATGACAGACAACCTTATCAGTAAAGCCGAGTACGCGAATTAACCGCAACGTCATGTTTACGGTTGTTTATAGCGCATCACGTTCAGACCTACGTGTCTACGGGCTTTGGCCAGTAGGTACTCAGATTACACACGTAGCCGTGCTATTAGAAAAGTTTTTATCTATCAGAACTTTCACGTATTGTCGTACTGGACACCCTCAAACCACTTTTTTTTTATGCTAGAGGCGACAAACGAGCAAGCGATGAATGCGATTACCTGATGGAAAGCAATGATCGCCGCCCATTAACATCCGCGAAATCAAAGAGATCGCTAATACGTTGCCGGCCTTTTTAAAAAGGAGTACGCTCTTCTCTTGAAGGTCCCTAAGTCGCAGCCGTCCGGGAAATACTCCCATAGGTAAACTGTTCCACAGAACTGAGGTACGTAGTAGAAAGTTCCGAGAAAAACGCACAGTATTAGACCGCCATCCATCGAGATGATGAGGATGGAATGACAATCGCTTGCGTGTGGTTCGATGCCTCAGCCTGATGGTAAGCAAAAAGAGAGCCTACATTGCAGTTATAATTGAGGCGATGGCATGGCATCACTTCAGCTGGCACAAACTGGCACGCGATATGCTTCTTCACTTCTCTGCTAGTGGTAAAAATATGCACGCATTTAAACATTCAAGATGTTTGTACTCGGATTTCAAACCTACGATCTCTTTTACAGAAGGCACACGTTCTATAGGTATAACTGAGCGCTTCGCTAATAGAAAAGTTATGTTATTTCACTCAACGCTTCGCTAATAGAAAAGCTCTGTTATTCCACTCAGCGTTTCGCCAATAGAAAAGCTCTGTTATTTAGAATAGAATAGAGTAACGTTTATTTGACACATTACAAAATTATTATTTCATTCAGCGCTACGCTAATAGAAAAGCTCGTTTAATAAATTGCTCTCTAATATGTTACAATATTCCCACAAACCATTTACTGGGGGTAAATGGTTTGTGGGAATATTGCACAATAGATGTCGGGCAGACAAACGGAGTCTACAACCTGTGCGGATAAAGAATGGGATCAGAAATGGCGGCGCATCTATTCACTTCTCGCTCGCAAACTATTTGCGTCTATACTCGCACTCGTAGGGTGCCATTTCTGATCCCATTCTTTCTCCGCACAGGTAGTACACTGACCCATACCCTCGCTAACAATTTCGGTTCTTGACACCTATTTACCCATCTCACACCAGCACTTATATATCGTTTTTATACGAATCAGAAAAGAACTTCTGCTCATTTCAGTGAGATGTCTTAATATCATTTATTATCCAGTAGAAAGTACCTATAGTTCACATTGTACGTAAGTGTACTGGATGCTTCTGAAAACTGTAGGTAAATTTTTACAGTGTGTACAATCGCTCCAAAGAAACATGGGTCAAATTCTTAGATTAGATCAAAATAGCGGAAGGTATGTGGACCTGTCTCAACCGCGTGGACCGCTTAAATCCCCGTATAAATAGGTCCCCGTCACTTTGTTTTACCAGTCATAGAATAATGACGCAGTCCCAAATTGGCGAGTCTGACAAGCGGTCGTGTCAAAGAAAAATATATTTTTTAATCGTTTTAAGTCGGATAAAGGTTACCAAAATGCCTTCGTGCGCGTTACGCGTCGTTACAAACTATTCAAAAAGAAGTAACTAATCTCACGGAGTCTCATAAGTAGAATAAAAGTTTGAATTTCTTATGATATCTCTAAATTCATTATGGTTTTGTCACCCTTTTGCAGAGCGAGATAGAAATATAAGATATATTTATGTGTGACGAGTAAAGTTCTTTTGACGGGACCCAACTCTGAAGCGTAGCACGTTTGACTCTCTAACGCTTATGTCAAAAAATAGGTTTGTCTCTGTCTTCCAATATTGTATTACATTAAAAAAATGTGTCATAGAGCTACGTCGATGGAGTACATGTGCATATAGTTTTCAGTCGTCTAATCTAAGGTCAAAATCTATAAAAAAGAACTACGACTATTTTTGCACTAGTATATGCAAAAATTATAGACTAATATATCATTTCCGTTATTTATCCGATAACATTTATGTCCAGAGTACAGGTACAATCAATAGTGGTAAACACAATATATTTTATTTAATTTATTTTAAAAATCTTGCTTTTTCATCGTAAAAGCAATTGGACACAAAAATAAATACCCGATCTACGAAACAGCACTTTAATGTTTATCCGTTACTCGTTTCACCTAAAGTTGGTTGAACAAATAAATCAAAATCGACTATTATAATACCGATATCTAAAAACAGATATTGACTGAATAATGAACTAACTTTCAGTATGTCGATACTGCGAGCCACACATCAATACATTTTTCAAAATTCCCACTGCCTGGTTGACCATGAACATCGGTTCTTTTTCTCTATAGATTATCACCTTAGTCTAGTCAGAAAACGGGTGGGAAGCAGCACTGTGCTGTGTTTCGCTGTATGAGTGAGGGTACTGGAGGCCCAAATTAAGAGAAAGGGGGGTTGACACGTTGGCAGCACACTTGAGACTCTACTGGAGTAATAATTCCAGACCAGAAATAGCCCGGTTGGGTAAACCAAGGCTAGATTTCTCCCTTTATTTTTCTCCCTTTATTTATTTTTCTTTATTTAGATTTTTTTTCTAGATTTTTAGGCACGACTCTCTCAGCTGTCCCCATCCCTCCCCCCGACCCCGGGGGGAGAAGCGCCGTGCCCGCCATATGGCGGGCGTCCCTGTCCGGGGGGTGACGTGGCCATGGGGCCAAAGCTCGAAGCCTTTCAGGCTTCGAGCTTTGGCCCCATGTCACTCGCCCACCCATGGACAGATGAGGGAGAGTCCCAGGAGTTTTAGTCGGTATGCCTCTGGCCGGCTTCTCGTTAGGAGAAGCCGTCGCCAGTGGAGAGTCCGACATAACCCATCCGTTTACAGACGGATGGGTATGCGTAACGCATTTCTCCTGGGTCACCAAAAAAAAAAAAGGCTAGATTTCTCCTAACTTTTTTATGTGATAGGTGGCAGATGAGCAGACGGATTACGTGATAGTAAGCGATTGCCACCGCCCATGGACAGCCGCGACACCAGTGGAGTCAAATGTGCGCTGCCAACCTTTACCTTTACCGGCGGCCCAATCCAGAGAAAGGGGGGTTCCCGTTTCACAGTATGGTGCGTCGTGTGCCGTAGAGCCGTGTGTAGTGGCAGAGTAGAATAGGCCATCCGCACTCTTACCGAGGTGTAAAAGGCGACTAAGGTAAAGCTGCTGGCATGATCATCAGCTACCCAGAGAAGGAAAACTCTGCATTTATATCTAAACCCTCGCCAACCCGTCTGCCAAGCGTGGTGAGTTTGGCAATCACCCCTCATGTGATTGAGGGAGGCTCGTGCCCCAGCAGTGGGGACTTAAATGAGCTGACGATGACGATGATGATGTGCTGTAGTATGGCGGGTGGTCGTATGACAGAAAGAGTCTATGTACAAATGTTTATTTACAATACGACCAAATATTTACACCACACATATATAAGAAAGAAGGAGAACATAAAGCAGGATAATAAGAACGGCTAGATTAATTTGTACAATAGATTATTTACAGTAAAAATCAGACTGTTTAAATTCAATGACGTTTTTCGATTGTCAACCGAGGGACGAATAGTATTATCCAGTATATACTACTCTTTGAACAGTATGACCGGAGCATGCGCGCGCCGCTGACCCGTCATGCGCGCTGCGTGAAATACACCTCAAACTATATACATACTAGCTTTTGCCCGCGACTTCGTCTGCGTGTAATTCGAATAAAAGCAAGGTCTTATAGATATCTTTAGAAATTATAGCCTATGTGTTATTCTGATCTATAAGCTACATTACTGTAAAGTTTCTTTAAAATCCGTTTAGTAGTTTTTGCGTGAAAGAGGAACAAACATCCATCCAAACAAACTTTCGCCTTTATAATATTAGTAATTATAAGGATATTAGTAAGGATGTGTTATTCTGATCTATAAGCTACATTACTGTAAAGTTTCATTAAAATCCGTTTAGTAGTTTTTGCGTGAAAGAAGAACAAACATCCATCCATACATCCATCCAAACAAACTTTCGCCTTTATAATATTAGTAAGGATAGTAAGGATAAAATGACCATACAGTCCGTGCGTTGGTTGATGCACAAAATATATACAAATAATTTACACATTAATTATATATTAGCAAAATCGTGGCGCATCGCCACAACAGTATACTTCTAAAAGTTTATGTGTCATCATCATTCATCATCTTAACGTGTAATTCCCGGTTGCGTCCAAAGATGTCCGGACGCTACGGACAATTTTGGACGCAACCGGGCGTCACATAGTTCATTATTCAGCCTTGTACTTACAGTGAAGCAACTGCCGTCTGACGTTCACAACTCTTTACAGGGAAACCGAACTGAATCATGGTTACACGTTTCAGAAACTATCCGAAACATGCAGGTTTACTCACGATCCTTTCCCTCACCGCCGAGCTAGAGGTAGAAATACGCACATGGATTTGAGAAATTGAGAGGTGCATGCTCGGATTCGAACCCAGTCCCCCTGTATGGAGGGCGCGTTCACCACCACTGCGACACCATCGCTCTTTCTTCTAAAAGTCTAAAACTATCACCCCATACTTCAACCGAGGATTAAGCAAATGCTTATTGTAATATTACTCCAGTAATAAATTTGTGGAGAATAATCACCAAGTCTAGTGTAGTGGGGTAGCTACTCGCGTTGTGGTCACATTAACTGTTCGTTCTACTGAATAGTTCCTATGCGGCAGTTCAGCAGTACCAGTGCAATAGTACCCTTTTGGGTGTTGTTTTTACTGTTTATTAGCCAGTGGATCGAGGCTACACGAGAGGGATAAGGAAGAGGTCTATTAAGAAAAAAAAAACGGGCAAGTGCGAGTCGGACTCGCCCATGAAGGGTTCCGTAGCATATGGAAGGTAAATTGTGGTTTACGGTTTATAACGTATTAAAAAAACTACTTACTAGATCTAGTCCAAACCAATTTTCGTTGTTAGTTTTTACGGTAATGTACGAGTATATCATATATAATTTACCACTTTGGGAGCGTCTCTTGCGCAAAGTATTATGTTTAGAAAAAAATGATGTAAAAAACTTTTACATCATTTTTAAAGACCTATCCATTGGTACCCCACACGTATAGGTTTGATGAAAAAATATTTTTTGAGTTTCAGTTTCAAGTATAGAGACCCCCCAACTTTTTATTTTTTCCGATTTTTGTGTAAAAATCGTAATGCGCTTAACAAAACACATCTGTTTACCAAGTTTCAATAGTATAGTTCTTATAGTTTCGGAAAAAATTGGCTGTGACATGACGAATCTATAAGGGTTCTGTTTTTTGCCATTTGGCTACGGAACCCTAAAAATGAGACATATACACATTTTCCTGATTGCAAACTAAGGATTTCCCTCGTACTAATGTAAACCAGGAAGACACGACAAACACCCAACACAAATATCTGTTTCATCAAGCAACATCTGTGTTGGTGCTGGAATCAGCCCGTGACCCTTGCGTCCCACCCGGCGCTCAAACCATTGAAGTAGGGGGCTGGGTGATGTGTTAATACAACAGATGTCGGTTCTTAACTGCATAATTTATTGGATGAAAATAAGGTTTTTATATTATTCTTAAAAGGTCAAAACATTGATATATTATCGCTACATACACCTGGTTTAGAATGATATCCGATTACTTTAGACGCGTGCAGATAATGGAATATTAATTATAATTGAAATAATGTTGATTGATGATGTAGTGATGACGTCGAGCCTCTCTACACTATTGCGCTGAACGGGTCGGGATTATAAAAAGGGAAAGAGATAAACTGCTTGCCATGCAAATATTGAGGGTGGAACTGGTGTTCAGTAGTAAAATGGCGAAATGAAGCAGCAGGAATCATCCATCCCCACCATCTCGATAGATAGCGGTTTATATATACTGTGCTCGCGGAACTTTCTACCTTAGTTCTGTGGAACGGTTTGGCTGAAGGAGTGTTTATCCGATGTCCTTTACCCGAAGGTAAAGGACATTTAATAGTAGAGAAGGGGTTCAATATTCAATAAGGAAAAAAATTTAAGAGGTAAACTGTAAATGTTAAAATATAACGTATAACTCTAATATATAAATAAAATACAATTTAAAAAAAATTCACAACATCACATACATTGATCTGACTCCGAGATAGGTAGCTCAAGCACCTGTGTTACGGATATCAGAATCAACAGTGGGATTACAAATATATACATATAATTCTTTTCTTTTGTAAATACATACTTATAATACATAGCAAACACCCAGACCAATACAAACAAACATGTTCATGCACACAAATGTTTGTACTGTGCGGGGATCGAACCCGCAACCCTTGCACCAGAGGCAGAGTTCACTACCACTGTTCCAAACGGGTCGTCCAATATCTATTATAAACTAATAAATAAGTTGTGCTCAAATAAAATAAAATAATGTGGTAGGTACGCAACCTTTTCTTGTACTGTAGTTGTAGTCATACAACTTACCTGAAACAAAAAAGAACACATCATTACGACATGGCTATAATTCCGTTATCTTTCATTAAAAGCGTTTCGAAGTTTGAATAAATGTTTTATTAATGAAAAAAAATATAAAGTCTAAAAATAGCACTTGTATCTCAGACATAAGGACGGTCCGAAGTCCAAAAAAGGTAACACCATCATCGTCGGCCCATTTAAGACCCCACTGCTGGGGCACGGGCCTCCCTCAATTACATGAGGGGTAATTGCCTTACTCACCACGCAGAGTGCAGTAAATGCAGAGTTTTCCTTCTCTAGGTGCTGATGATCATTCCAGCAGCTTTAGCTTAGTCGCCCTTTACGACACCTCGGTAAGAGTGAGAGTGGCCTATTCTACTCTGCCGGGGACCACACGGCAAACACACGGTAACACCATCATGTGTATACATACAGTTTTTTTTTTTTTTTATGACCCAGTGAAAATGCACCTTATGCACGCTGAGAGGGGCTCTCCTCCGGGTTAGGTCTCTGATAATCAGAGACCGTCCGGAGGCATACCCAATAAAAACACAGGGGCGTTTCCATCCCTCGCCCAGGAAACACTCAGACCGGGGTGAGGACTGCCACGGGGGCTTCATCCGTCGCCCGGTCGGGGCGAAGAGGCTCGCCAGCTCGGCCTCTCTCCCACTCAACCTCCCAGGTAGCACCCACGCTGCTGGATGCAGTGCAAGCACCACCGAGAGGAGGACTGCGGGCACCCCTCCCCGCATATACACTGCCGGTTGCAGTGCAGTGCGAGTTAGGGACAAACCCGCAGGCTTTCAACATAATAACGCGTCGCAGAAACCGACTCCGCTGGCTGCGGAGCCGGGGAAATCCGCGACGCAAACAACTCCGACCTACCACCGCAATCCGCTGGCTGCGACCTTGCGGCGCAGGTCCCCAAACGTGGGCCTTGCGGCCACTGCGCCCGGAGGCGCTCCACTCTAGGGGGATGCCGACGTCAAAGCGCCCCGGCGGAAAACCGCCGCGCAACCCGCGCGGGCGGGGCCGGACACAGCATCCCCAGGTCCGAAGACAAAAATGGCGCCTGCAACCCCGCTGTGCAATGGTTTAACCCACTTTCACGGGCCCTAGTGCACCGTCAGAGAACGACGCGAAGACGCCGGTCCTCAGACCCTCGGCGCGACAATGTAGGCCCTGTGGCGAAGTGCGCTTCAGCGCGGTCGCACGACAGGGCCGGTCCGTCGGGTGTGCATCCTTCGGCTAACAGGTAGCAATCCACGAATGAATTACTACCCGTCATTGCCCAGGAAAAACCGTGCTCCGCGGTAACCGTTTCTGCCTAATACCAACCGAAGTTGGAATCAGGACAGAACTGATTACCAGCAGGGCCACTCGAGGAGGTAGATGCACCTGAGTCCCCATGTGTATACATACATCACCAAGATCAACAAGACCACCACATCAACAAGATTTAACCTGAACGATGCTCAAATTCACGTCATTTATAACCCCTAGTTAAAAAGGCATAGTCCGACACAGTCACGCTGTATATTTTGTTCATGCCAACAGTTGTCATGTGATAGTTTGAAACAAATAAATAAACTTTGTTAACATTTTTCACTGCCGACGATGACCGATGTCCGGTATTGTTGTCATAAAACATTGCATTGTTAAAATAAGGGTGACTATGATTTAAGAATAATCCGGACACAGACACCACAAAGTAGTCCCGAACCGTGGGAGAGCATTTGGCATGAATTGGACTGCGGAGTAAAACCCCGGCCTCACAGAAAACGGGCGTGAAGCAGCACTGAGGTGTGTTTCGCTGCGTGAGGGAGGGTTTAAAGGTCGGCAGCGCACTTTTGACCCCACTGGTGTCGCGAGTATCCATGGTTGGCGGCAATCGCTTACTATCAGGTGATCCGTCTGCGCGTCTGCCACCTATCACATAAAAATAATAAGAAAAACCCATGCGCAATGTAATCCACGCCCAGCGCCATCTATGATGTCTTGAAAAGAAAACCCGAAACTTTGAAGTTACAAACAATACAACGCGAAACTTTAAGCTTGATTACTGAGTTTAATAAAAAAATTGCTGGTTTCCCATACACAGTAGTGTAATGGTTGGCCACCATCCCGCCTTGGGAACATGCCAAGTATGGCCACATAATATTTACAGTGGAGTATGTAGGCGCTCTTCGAGGCCCACTCCACTCACAGTTTAATAACACTCAGTGATACAAACGAGTTCATGAAACAGTGCGAAAGCAGGATGTTCAATATTGAGAGTAGAATCTTTTACTACAAAATACAGGATGTATCGGTAATAATATACCATATATTTAACTATTTCTGGAAACATTCATTTCGTACTACGTTTTCTTTCTGATTTTTGGTAAAAAAGCCGGTTCTCGTTAATAAATGAAGACGACGTCATTTGACTAAATTTTGTATGAGAAGCAAATTTCCACCAATAATTTAAACCAATTTCCAAAAGTCATAAAACAAAATCCAAAATTAAAATACACAAATAAGCCAAAATATAATGATTATCTAATGTATCTGCAATTATCCTTAGGCCTAGGAGGTTGGAAAGCTAATATTGAAAGAAATAAAGAAAATAATTTTACTGGCCACAAACAATACACAGATAATACAACAGAATGACATAACATACAACACATACAAAGTAATACTGATTTTATAACAAAACAGAGAAGGGTGCGGCCAATCAGGTCTTAAAGCATTTCCTACGTTACTTCGAAAGCCATTTCACCGATTTTCATTTCATCGAAAACTAATAATCGAACACTCAATTAACCGCTGGAACCTCAGCAATTGCTGCCACGGCATTCTTTACAACACCGCGGCAGCGCTGGTATTCTGGTAGGACCTGTTGCTAGTGACGTCATCACGTCACTTCCACGAATCTCATTAAATTTTAAACTCTGCTGGAGGAAGCCTTACTGCTCTGTTGAATGGATTGTGCCTCGGCTTCGGCGTCCAATCTCGCCTATTGTTTTCTGCTGGGTTTTACGCTATTTCCAAAATTGTATGCAATGTTGTTTAAGTAATAAATAAAATAATAATAAATAAATAATAATAATTCTCACAACTTCTCATAGGTTGACCTGATTCCGTACTAAGTAGCTTAAGCACTTGTGTTACAGATATCAGACAACAGAGGAACACAAATATATACTTTAATACATATATTACACCCAGACACTGAACAAACACAAGTGTTCATCGCACGAATGTTTGTCCAGGGTGGGGATCGAACCCACGACCTATGGCTTAAGAGGCAGGGTCACTACCAATTGCGCCATCCGGTCAGTCAAAGTTTCCTAGTAAATTTGAGTTAACCTTAGGGAAAGCTAGCAAACAATTGTCTAATAGGCGGTTATAAAGGGTGATTTCGAGCGTCTTAAAACTTTCTAAGGTCCCTCACAAAGTCTCCAAAAACATAGGGTGAAAATAAAACAACTTTTCATACAAATCTTATCAATCAATTGTATCAATCTATAATGGGGAATGCTCTGATGAGTTGTTTCAACTTATCCCATCCTCCCCCTTCCACTTTCGAACAACACGTGCTGGACAGCGTTGCCATCCGCATACCATCCAGATAATGGCGGCGCGCACCAAGACGTTTGGCTCCTCGTTCCTGTCCCGAGCCATCAAGACATGGAATGCCCTCCCAGCTCATGTGTTTCCGCCTTCATACAATCCGGGGTCTTTTAGGCGGGGCGTGAAGCGGCATCTCAGCAGGCCATCAGGGTGAGGATGGCAGACTCAATGGGTACTTTGTTAGTTCTTTTGTGCCTGTCAATCTCATAGATAAATAGATAGATAAATAGATATTCTTTATTGCACAAAAATAAAATACAAGCATGATACAACAGCAACAGACAGTACAATAAGGCGGTCTTATCGCTTGTAGCGATTTCTTCCAGACAACCTTTAAGTAGAGGAAAGAAATATCGGATATTCACGACCGCTCATATTTGGATTTCACGACCGCTTACCAGGCGGAGTGAGGTCATCCTGATTGGCCTTTTTATTAAAAAAAATCTGCTGATCAAATTTTAATGGGAGGTAGAAATACTAATCCCGCTCAATCATAACATATTGCAGGTAACCTATAAACGAAATTATTGTAAATGTTTGATGATTAGCAAGTTGATGGGTGGCAGACGAATATACAATTTATAAAAATCTGTACCTACTAAATTAAATATGTTTTCATCCGCTCCCCATTCAATGTTGATTAAGATTTATAACCATTTGCCAAATAAATTAAAAAGTATTAAGGAACCCCATATATTTGCGACCCAGCTAAAAATATATTTAATTAATACATGCTATTATAGTGTAACAGAATATTTTAATGATGGTGATTTCAATTAGTCTATTATGTTATTAAATGTTTATATAAATAATAATATTACGAGTATTATGTATTAATAAAGTAAATTAAATTAGGATTGTAATTTATGCCACGTACCTATGTTATTATCAATTATTGTTATTATGACTTATCTTTATTTGATTTGATTAATTTTATATGCTGTGTGAGTTAACTTTTATTTCAAATTGCTTATGATATAATATTATTTTTAGTTAAATCTTAATTCATGTAATTTTAGTATAATTTAATGTTCAATGTAGATTGTAGATAATAGACCGGAACTGTATTTTTGCCAGCACCCTCACTGGGTATCACATGTACTTACCATTTAAATTATCATCTTTTATACAATGTGATGATGATGATGTGATTTCTTGTAGCCCCATGCCTCGGGAAGGACGTTAAGCCATTGGTCCTACTCCCAATCCCTCTCCGATCATGTCGCTCTGGTGTCCCATCGGAATATGAGGCCACGGGAATAGAGAGTGCACTTGTGTTTGCACACACGCTTGAGCACTATGCGTACGTGACTGATCGTTGAGATTGGCCGCCGTAGCCGTAATTGGTTGGAGGATATTGTTATTTTAATTTCAACTGCATAAAGTGCTTCTTTTTTTCAGAGAAAACCATCATGGCCGTCACGATGCTACATGTAGGGGTGTCCATCTCCGCGCAATCGCGCTAGCAAACCCCCACAGCCGGGACTAGACAGTACCGCTAATCGCGTTTGCCGCTTCATCCTTATCTGGCTCAATACAACCCTTTAACGCTGTACGACCTACCAGGACACCCAGTAATTTCGTCCCCCGCGGAGTCGTTTGCTGAGCAAGCCACTCTCCAGCAGTGGATACACTCACGTACTCCGAAAGCCCGTTTAGTCGCCTCTTACGACAGGCCGGGAAAACCTTTGCAGTATTCTTAAACGCCCCTAGCCACAGGGCGTAACTGCATAAAATGCTGGCCTAGCCCATAAAATTTAGGACATCTTCTTTTGTGTATGGACTTCTTATCCATAAAAATACCTAACTAAATTTGAGTCCGTTTACGTTGTGTGGATACATCGGGCCCAGTACTTTACGCATTTGTCCCTTTCATTTTTCTCAGCCAGCAAAGGGATTGTGTCTGGGATTTGCATGGATGGCTTATTTAACCTGGTTCGTCAGAGGATTTCGTTGCTGAACAAGCGACCCGCAAAAGTACTCTAATGAAAATTATGTTGATCCTTTTTTATTCTTGTTAAATTATTGTGTAGCCTCTAATTTATAAAAAGAGCTACGACAAATTTTACGGCTCAGTGGCGCTGCCACCATGTTTTAATTGATTGTAACGAAATTTTGATCATTGGAAAGCCACGCTTCGGTATGAATAGGCCGATTCGACCGGAGTGATACCACAGCTTTACAGAAAACCGCCGTGAAGCAGCACTGTTCTGTGTTTCGCTGTGTGAGTGAATGTACCGCGGAGGCCTAATCCGGGGGAAAGGGTTTTAAAAGTCGGCGGCGCACTTGTGACTCCACTGGTGTTTCGAGTGTCCTCCGTGGGCTGCGGCAATCGATTACCATCAGGTGATCCGTCTGCTCTTCTGCCACCTATCTCATAAAAAAATCAGTAAATGGAAAATGTATTAAAATATTTAAAATAAAAAATTATTATACATTTGTGCAAATAAAGAACATAATATAAAAATACAAAAAGCCCCTATAATTATTATTTTTACCCCCGACGCAAAAATAGATTTTTTGTTATACGAGTAATATCTGTCAATGCCTATTTTTTAGATTAAGTATTATATGGATGCTTTACCTAATTCAATTTGTCTAGAGAACTATAGTATCTAGACAAACCTAATAGGCATAGGCTTTAAGATACTATTAAGTCAAATAATGTGTCTATAAAAGTTTTTATAAAAAATAAGTGTATGTGTGTGTGTGTGTGTGTGTGTGTGTGTGTGTGTGTGTGTGTGTGTGTGTGTGTGTGTGTGTGTGTGTGTGTGCGCGCGTGTGTGTGTGTGTGTGTGTGTGTGTGTGTGTGTGTGTGTGTGATTTTGTTTTTTTTTTTTGTTTGAAAGATGGCCGCCGTCACAAAGATATGGATTGTATGTTTTAACACAACTCACACAATATGGGTATCATATAAAAGGGCTTGAGTAGCAGAATACACTTATTACGACAAATTTCAAATCCAAGATGGCCGCTGTCAGAAAATGACGAATAACTTATTTGCATTTCTCGGTGATTTTTTTAAATTTTTAAGTGTTGTTTTGTCTCTTTCGTCTCTTTTGTTAGTGTTGTTGTCTATGTCGTCTACATTATATGTTGCTGCTGTGTTGTCTGCATGTGCTGCTTTTTATTTGTTTGAGATGCTGGCCTTAGCAAAAATTAAGACCTCAAAATAGATCGGTAACCGTAAATTTTAAACCGGCCAATATTTAAATATAACGTGTTTCTCTAAACACTTGACATTGGCGGAATCAGCCGTCACCGAGCGCGAGATTATGTAAGTCCACAAAAAAATATTTAAAAAAAAGTGTCCACTAAACCTTTAAATTTTATTCCTTTAGTATCTTTATTTCGTCACAATCAATAAAAAAACTGGTGGCTGAGCCACTGATCTGTCTAAAGAGCTCTTAACGCGCTGCAATATGTCAATATTTAAAATTTGAAATTCGTATTGGTTAATAAGACTTTTTTCCTTGGCACTGATGATAAATTAAAAAGACGTTGCGGCTGAAAGAGAAAATATTTTATAGCCAATACAATAGTCATATTATTTCTGAATTTCATTCTCTTTGAGGTTTCAATCGTCATCGTCATCGTCAGCCCATTTAAGTCCCCACTGCTGGGGCACGGGCCTCCCTCAATCACATGAGGGGTAATTGCCATACTCACCACGCTTGGCAGACGGGTTGGCGAGGGTTTTGATATAAATGCAGAGTTTTCCTTCTCTGGGTGCTGATGATCATGCCAGCAGCTTTACCTTAGTCGCCTTTTACGACACCTCGGTAAGAGTGAGGGTGGCCTATTCTACTCTGCCGGGGACCACACGGCTTTGCCGGGGACCACACGGCTTATGCTAGTGTTGATTATCGATAGTCTTTCGATAGTAAAAGTAAAATCAAAAGTATCGATAGATAGTATTGCTGGTTGTCAATAGTATCAATATTATCGATGGCATCGATAGTAAATATGATCAATACGATTGAAAACGCTAATACTATCGATACTATCAATAGTACTTAATTAATTTTGTTAGGAAGCACAATACTATCGATACTATCGGGCATTTAACAATCGATACACTACTACCAATGGTCTGAATGTTTCAACTCATAATAAACTGTTTTTGCGGTCAGATCATAATACAATGTTTATGCGGTCAGCTCATAATACAATGTTTTTGCGGTCAGCTCATAATACACTGTTTATGCAGTCAGCTCATAATAAACTGTTTATGCGATCAGCTCATAATACACTGTTTATGCGGTCAGCTCATAATAAACTGTTTATGCGGTCAGCTCATAATACACTGTTTATGCGGTCAGCTCATAATAAACTGTTTTTGCAGTGAGCTCATAATACACTGTTTATGCGGTCAGCTCATAATACAATGTTTTTGCGGTCAGCTCATAATACACTGTTTATGCAGTCAGCTCATAATAAACTGTTTATGCGGTCAGCTCATAATACACTGTTTATGCTGTCAGCTCATAATACACTGTTTATGCGGTCAGCTCATAATAAACTGTTTTTGCAGTCAGCTCATAATATACTGTTTATGCAGTCAGCACATAATACACTGTTCATGCAGTCAGCTCATATTAAACTGTTTATGCGGTCAGCTCATAATACACTGTTTATGCGGTCAGCTCACAATAAACTGTTTATGCGGTCAGCTCATAATATAATACACTGTTTATGCGGCCAGCTCATAAGACAATGTTTATGCGGTCAGCTCATAATAAACTGTTTATGCAGTCAGCTCATAATAAACTGTTTATGCGGTCAGCTCATAATACACTGTTTATGCGATCAGCTCATGATAAACTGTTTATGCAGTCAGCTCATAATAAACTGTTTATGCGGTCAGCTCATAATATAATACACTGTTTATGCAGTCAGCTCATAATAAACTGTTTATGCGGCCATAAAGCGAAAGCAGGTCGCTCGTTTTGTCCTGCTTGTGTCCCAAGCGGTCGGTTCAGGGCCTGGGGTCCACTTCCCCAGTAAGACTCCTCTACTTCTGTGAACTTTATTGTACCAGACTGTCTTCCTAACACCTAGATTATGGTCTAAGCATACCGCGTATTCCGAAGCAACGGCTTCGGACGCAACTGGGAATGGCAAGCGGAGATGATGATGGAGCAAATTTTATTTAAAGCGCCACACTATAAAACGAGCGATAATAGCCCAGTGGATAAGAACACGCCTTCCGTACTGGGGATCGTGGTTGGAATCCGATCATGCACCTCTGGATTTTTCAAAACAAAAATACGCAACATGACCCATAGGTCAGATTAAGTGTGAAATTTTCTCGATTCGTCAAAAAAAAATAAAGTAAAGATTTTTGGGCAGATTAAAAATCGGCGGTTAGATGAGTCTCAGTGTGTCCAATCAGTAACATCCAACAATGACGTGACATAATCTCGCAATCAAATCAATGACTTCATCATCATCATCATTATCTCGGAGTCAGATCATTGATCTGACAACATCATATACATTGGTATATGATGTTGTGAAATATTTATATATATTTATTATTTCAGCCAATAGACGTCCACTGCTGGCACACAGATCGGTCCTGTGCCGCCCGCATCCAATGGATTCCCGCGAACTTCACCAGATCGTCGCTCCATCTTGTGGGGGGGGCTTTCCACGGCTGCGACCTCTTGTACGTGGCCTCCACTCGAGGACCTTTCCGCCAAACGATCGTCTGTTCCCATGGCTATATGCCCTGCCCATTGCCACATAAGGCATGCCATCACTTGGTCTATGTATGTGACCTTAGTTCACCTGCGGATCTCATCATTTCTGATACGATCACACAATAACTTACTGGACCGAAAACTCTATTTAATTACGCAAGGTTATTGAGCCCAATATGTAGAATCGACACCGAAGGTGATTTTGCATGTAAATTTCATATTACAAAGTAAATTAATTCGTTGGATTTTCAGCACGTCGCTCAGCAATTTCAGGTAAAGTAAGTATTTATTAATTCAACGTCAATAACATGCTGGCATATAGTGACTAGTGATTCGTGAAAGCGTAAGGGGAAAATTACATTAATAAACTCAGATTTTTAATTGTGATAGGTGGAGGATGTGAGATCAGCTGATCGTAAGCTTCTTCCTGCCGGTATTCTGTAAGGGTGTATTAGACCTTTCGAACCAGCTCATGCCAAAGCGTGGATATCCCACGGCATGGTAGAAAAACTTGCAAGACCAACTTTTTCCTATTTTTGATGTCTAACTATCATAAGGTTTTCTCTCGTTTTAAAAGGTTCAATCATCAATCAACCATCAGCAACCCACACTCGTCCACTGCTGGACATAGGTCTCCCCTAATGCACGCCACTGCTCCCGATTTTCTGCCACTCTCATCCAGCCAGCCTTCGAATGTCATCATCCCATCTTGTCGCAGGGCGTCCTACACTACGCTTACCGAGTCGCGGTCTCCACTCGCGGTGGTTTAAAAGGTTGTATGGTAGAAATCGCTTTCAGCAATAAGAGCGCCAAAATCATATACAAAATTTCTGTAATGCCTAGTACTTAAGTTTTGTATTTTGTGCAATAAAGTATATATATATATATATATATATATATATATATATATATATATATATATATATATATATATATATATATCTATGTCAACGGAAACGTGGCCGCCCTAAACAATCCTGGCGGCGGAGTATCACTGCAGAAGCGAAGACCTTAGGACTAACTTGGAGCAAAGTAAAACGTGAAGCTCAAGACCGTTCGAGATAGCGGAGCACTATGGACGCCCTTTGTCCCATCTCGGGGACATAAGAAATTAAGTCAAGTAAGTCATCTAAATCAATGATAATCCTCCAACACGATGACTGACGCATACTAAAAGTACCTATTTGTAAATTTGTACTCGCTTACTTGTATGAAGATAATAATCCACAAGTACATTTTAAAAAAAATCTCATAATCGCCCCAATGGACAACATTTCATATTTTTAACATGTCCATATTGTTTTTTTATATGAAAATAGACATAAAATGAACAGACCCATATTTTTTCTTTTTTCAAAATTTGACCATTTTCATGCATAAAATAATTATTGAAATTCTTTTTATTCTAAATAGACGTAAGCGCCAAATGACGTCATCGGACGGCTGAATACAGCGATATTCCTTTGCTTATCATTGTTTTAATAAAAAACAGGTACTACTGTCAAAGGTAAATAATACTAGTGTCAACATTGTCAACGTCATTCATACATTCAACGTTGACAAGTTGTCTTTTTTTTGACAGTTACATGTCATGGGTTTGGCATTTCGTAAATTTAAAACTATAATGTGCTAAGCAAAGAAATATATTACATTCTGCCGTCCGATGACGTCATCTTACGTTTTATAGTTTTTAATTTTTTTCTCAGTAAATAAGCAATATAAAAAAATTATAAATATATATTCGAGCAGCGGAAAAGTAAACAAAGAATTGGTATTTTTTGTTTCAGAGCTTAGCAATTTTGAAATGTTGTCCATTAATACTGTATTTCTATTGGCGGCGCCGGTTTCGTCAATGCGAATTAGTTGCAAAATATTGCTATAAAAAACCGCCTTCCAAAACCACGAACTAAAAAGTGTAAAATAACATTTTTTACGCTTCATAAATACTTCATTCAACAGGGATTAGGCGCTGACTTCACTAACACCTTTTCTCGAGTGTAATGTCATAAAATGTTATTTAAAGTGTAAGAAGTGTAAAAAATGTTATTTTACACTTTTTAGTCACGAACTAAAAAGTGTTTTTGAAGGCAATTTTTTTTCGTAGAAAATTTTCATGCTTTTTAGTGTTTTATTTTTCGGTAGCTTGTTCGGTGTTTCGATAGTTGGTATATTATACTGCTTATTAGCATTGTGCCTTCTTTCGTATTACTACGAGTGCCTACGAGCATGTTGTAGTGAACAGTGAAATACATTGAAGTGCATCGGTAGCCAATATTGAAACAAAGGTGTGTCTTTCATGTTTCTAGTCGACGCTACAAAGCTTTAAAGGTATTGAATTGGATTACACATGTCCATCATATTATGGCGCCCATACACCATAAAGATAAAACTTTGCCTAACAAAAAGAGTGATGACTATGAATATTAGTGGGCGGAGGAATAGAGTATGGTCGAATAAGATATAAATGGATTTTGTGAAGAATGTCGTTATTGAAAAAGAAGTGGACAATTAGATGACGAATGACAGAACGTATGGAAGAAGAAGACATATTCCGCCGACTGACAGTCAATTTATAACACAATGTGTTTATGTGACTGTCACTAAGTGTTATTAAAACAAGAGCGAGATTTCTAAAAACGAGCCTTCGCGAGATTTCTAAAAACGAGGCTTCGCTAGTTTTTTAATAACATTCGCGAGTGTTTTAATATCAAGTTTTGTGCAGTCTACTACACTACATTATCTACACTCATGTTTTAATCTTTTTTTTTATGCTAGAGGCGGACAAACGAGCAAGCGAGTCACCTGATGGAAAGTAATCATCGCCGCCCATGAACATTTGCGAAATCAGAGAGATCGCTAATGTTTTGCCGGCCTTTTTAAAAAAGAGCTCTTCTCTTGAAGGTTCCTAAGTCGTAGCCGTCCGGAAATACTCCTGCAGCCAACCCGTTCCACAGAACTGAGGTACGTGGTAGAAAGTTCCGGGAGAAACGCACAGTATTAGACCGCCATCCATCGAGATGATGAGGATGGAATGAAAATCGCTTGCGAGTGGTTTGACGTAAGAATTCGGCTGCAGGGAGTACATCAAACAGTTCTTCATAGCACTCCCCATGATAGATGCGGTATAGAAAGCTGAGGGAAGCTATGTCCCGCCGCAATGATAGAGGATCAAGTCGACTAGAGAGAGTCAGGTCACCAACAATTGGAGCAGCCCTACGTTGTACGCGGTCAAACGGAAGTAGTTGGTACTGAGGTGCACCAGCCCAGAGATGGGAGCAGTATTCCATATGGGGCCGAACTTGTGCCTTATAGAGTTGTAACCTATGAGCTGGTGTGAAATACCGCCCCGCTCTATTAAGTACACCAAGCTTCTTTGAAGCTATTTTAGCTTTGTCTTCCAGATGACCGCGAATCTGGACATCGCTCGAAATGTCGACAATATAGAAGGAAAGGTTTTAATCTTCAAAGTTAAAATCAAAGGTCTAAAGCTAAATAGGTCACAGTAAACAGGTATCAATAAACAAACTAAATTTATCACCAGCAGACCATCAATGCGAACCTGTGAATCCAAAACACGGGTAAATACTGAAACAATTAGTTACCTCAAAATTTCACCACAGAATGATCTACAAACAGACAAACAGTATAAACCGTTTAACATCCAATATTAACATAGGGAACTTATTACCGAATTCCACCTGCCGTGATTAAAACCTGCGGCTGTAGCTTAAATAATTGTCAAGCTTGTCCATACAAATAAATCCATCAAATCAATACCAACGCTGCATTTCGACGGTGCAAGTTTTTTAATTAGCTTTCGGTGTTGAAACACTGGACTCGTGGGGTTCCGACGCTCTCTCTTTCTTCCGTGAGTAAGCGTCTAGTGAATTTCGAACCTCGCCCAGTGAATTTCCATCGCGATCCAGTGGGATAATGATGCAAGCATTTTGGGGACACTGCCAAGGGGACCTACTTTGTTTTAGCTTTCCTTTTTATTTCATCATCATCATCATCATCAGCCCATTTAAGTCCCCACTGCTGGGGCACGGGCCTCCCTCAATCACATGAGGGGCAATTGCCACACTCACCACGCTTGGCAGACGGGTTGGCGAGGGTTTTGATATAAATGCAGAGTTTTCCTTCTCTGGGTGCTGATGATCATGCCATGCAGCTTTACCTTAGTCGCCTTTTACGACACCTCAGTAAGAGTGAGGGTGGCCTATTCTACTCTGCCGGGACCACACGGCCAAAAACAACAAATAAACAATATTTTTTATGTCGCAAAGTGATTCTTAAGAGTTGTTGAGAAGTTTTGACGGGATCCATTAAAACTATCGTCGAACCGAAATACCTCGGGCGAAGTAAAATGGCGGCGAGAAGGAAGTTTAGAGTCGGAGAGGCGCAAAAACTAGCGCCTAATTGACTGCCCAACGTGAACTGGAGAGCTGTTGTTTTGTGTGCGATTGGCTAGGGTTGGCACGCAACCGAATAATTACAGAAACTATTTCAAATAATAATATCCTCCAACTGATTACGGTTATTATGGCAGCCAATCTCAACGAGCAGCCACGTACGCAGAATATATTATTGACGACCCGTTTGGAACAGTGGTAGTGAACGCTGCCTTTGGTCCATGGGTTGCGGGTTCGATCCCCGCACAGTACAAACATTTGTGTGCATGAACATCTCTGTTTGTATTGGTCTGGGTGTTTTAAATGTATTATAAGTATGTATTTACAAAAGAAAAGTATTACATGTATATATTTGTAATCCCACAGTTGATTCTGATATTCGTAACACAGGTGCTTGAGCTACCTATCTCGGAGTCAGATCAATGTATGTGATGTTGTGAAATATTTATTTATTATAGTGCTCAAGTGTGCGCGCAAATTCAAGTGCACTCTCTATTCCCTTATCCTCATATTCCATTGGGACACCAGCGTGACACGACCGGAGAGGGATTGGGCGCAGGACCAACGGCTTAACCAACCTTGGTCGGGCTTAATACGGGAAAAAAGGTCATTACAATAAATGCAAGCGCAGTCACTGTCATCGTCTTTTGAATTGCATATGAAGTCTTCGCTTCCTGAGCGGTCTTATGTCAGGGCCGTTGTACGCTGCCTTAGTGCTCCCAATCCCTTCTCTGATTGTTGAAGGTTTTTGGAAGCAGGAATACTTGTTTCATCCTCAACAATTTTTTTTCTTTTAATCTTCTTCTTCTTTCATACCCATCAGTAGATGGGTCTTTTGGTCTATTTTTTGCTATTATTTTTTTGCATGTTTGGTGTAGAAGTTAAAAGCCAATCATCTTTGACAGGTTTCAATTTTCTTTTTCCTTGGTCTCGGATGAACTGCCCCTGTGGTGCTGGTGAAATGAACAAAACGACATACCTTTGTCGTTTTGTCCATTTCATGTGTATGTCATTTTGTCTAAAAGTTACCAAAATTAATTGAAAAATCACAATTCCATCAAATAACTAATGATTGCAAAAAAAATTATCGGCATCAGTGGGTACAGGCATAATTTGTCGATTTTAATACACGTGATTACAAATAACAACCAATAATTCACCAGAAAACAGGAGAAAACCATCTGGGAAATAAACTTTTTTTTTTTTTTTTTTTTAGTATAATGGCTGCTACTGTGTCTCTCGACACATCTATAATTCTGCCAATGTCGAGTGATTAGAGAGACACGTTAATTAATAGATTGACCGGTGTGACGAGTGGAATCTATTTTAATCGGTTTTGACATCATCTAAAACAAAACAAACATACACATGGACAAAACAGACAGACAACGTAAAAATGTAAATGTATGAACAAAATATATATATAACATGTGAAGAGGGAGATTCATTTAGAGTCTTATATTATATTTATTAATATATATACATAAATATTTTATAACAGAGGAAAAGGATAAAGACAGAAGAAAAGGAATGTTAAAAGGGCGGGGGATTTTTGGGGGTAGAATGTCATACAGCGAGACTTGATATTTTTGACAGTTAAAGAAGATATGTTCTGTCGTACCTTCTTCTAAACCGCACTCACAGATCGAAGAGTCTTTAATGTGAATTTTGTTAAGGAAAACCGGAGTGCAGGCGTGGCCAAGGCGCAGGCGACATATGGTGGAGACAATAAATTTGTCCAAGGCTTTCTGTTTGGAAAACCAAGGCCTCCGGGGGATCAGAGGTTGGATGCCTGCGTAATGGCGACCCTTGATTTTAGAGAGCTCGTTATATCTATTTTGCCAATCGTCTTTTAACGTTTTCGTTGCAGATGGCAAGATGTCGAGGGCATAGTTATGCTGCAGAGTGGTGCCAAGCTGGATGGCCTCCCTGGCCCAAGTGTCGACTTGCTCGTTACCACGGATACCACTATGACCTGGTATCCAAACTAAAGCAACCTCTATATTGTCCTGATGACATTGGAATAAACAGTGCTTGATTTTAAGTATTATAGGTGAGATACCTTTTTTCCTAAACATATTTCCTAGAAGTGCAACTAAACAGCTTTTAGAGTCGGTTAAAATTACTGATTTATTTAATTTGTGGGAGTGGACATATAATAGAGCTTCTAATACTGCAAGGGATTCTCCTGTGAACACAGAGGATTCTTTGGGGGATTTAAAATTTAATATGATCTGGAACTTAGGAATCCATACAGCACTTCCTACGGTTCCTTCAACAGATGACTTTGAGGCGTCAGTGAATATTGGGAGCCACTGGTGCCAATCTTTTTCTAGGTATGTGTTGAAGGTATATTCTGCAGTGGGATCATTTTTCTGGATTCCAAAGTCCAGGACGATCCGGGGTTCGAATATTATGGCATCATATGGAATTTGGAAAAGAGGGTTTATAGGAAATTGCACCATTGAGCATGTGAGGGTAGAGAGTTTTCTGAAGCTAGTAATTGTTAAGGGAGGGTTTTTATGGGCCCAATATTTGCAAGAAGGCTGGGAAATCAACTCGGATAAGTTTTGAAGACGGGTGATGAGGGGATGGTCACTAGATTGGTTTGTTTTAAATATGAACCTATCCGAGAGGTATTGACGACGAAGGTCTTGTGGGGGGTCGACTGCTTCTACCTGCAGGGCAATTTTTGGGGAAGACTTCATTGCTCCTAGCACAACTCTTAAGGCCTTCATTTGGAGTTTCTCTAACCTGTTCAATGCTTCTTTATTACAGGGTTCGAGAAGGAAAGAAGCATAGTCCAAATGGCTGCGGACGACAGCGTTGTAGAGCAGTTTTTGGCTATAAGGGTGAGACCCCCACCAGACACCTGAGAGGGATCTAAGCATATTAATTCCTTTTTCGCATTTTTGGGCCACTTGATTGAAATGGGGGACACCTGTCAATCTCGAATCAAGGATGACACCGAGGAATTTTGTTTGGTCAGCGGACGGCACAGATTGACCATTACAATTAATGTCAATTAACGGGGTGGATCTCTTTCTTGAAAATACCACGGTCTTACTTTTGGAGATTGAAAGGGACAAATTGTGTTCTTGAAGCCATTCATTTAAATAGTAAAGGGCGCTGTTTAAACGGCGACTAATGTTATCGATCGAGCTATCTGCGACATATAAACAAAGGTCATCTGCATACTGTAAAACATTACTGAAACAAGAAACGCATTGCTCAAGGTCGTATGTATAAATGTTGTACAGGATAGGACTCAGAACGGAACCTTGGGGTAAGCCCTGCCAGAGATTTCTGGGGGGGAGGATGTTGTCGAAAGATCGAATTTTAATTGTCCTACCCATTAGCAGGTTTATTGCGCAGTGGACTAACCTCACTGGAAGACTCATGCGAAGCATCTTCTGTCTGAGCACCGGAAGTTGTACGTTATCATACGCAGCTGCAATGTCCAGAAATACACCTACCAAGTGTTCATTTTTAGAGAAGGCGGTTCTGATGTCCGTGGTTAAGATAGCTAAGCTGTCTGTGGTGCCTCTAGATTTTCTGAAACCGAATTGACTACTTGCTAAGATGTTCTGAGATTCAACAATCCACTCAAGGCGATTTTTAATAAGGTGTTCTAGGATTTTGGAGAGTGTAGAGGAGAGAGCAATGGGACGGTATGAGGAGGCGTTTGAAGGGTCTTTACCTGGTTTCAACAGGGGAATGACAATTTGGGACTTCCACATCGTTGGAATATTTCCAGTCATAAAGATGGAGTTAAGTAGGTCCAGAAAGTATCGTTCCCCTGTAGGTCCCAGGTGGGAGAGGAAGGAATAAGGAATGCCGTCTTCTCCTGGAGCGGAATCTTTTAAGCCGCGCAGAGCACAGCTCAACTCTTCTAAGGAGAATGGTTGGTCGAACCTGTGACTACTTTGGAGTGAAAGGCAACTGGATGGGAAACAATTTTCCGGGGGAACGAAGGGAGGGGATAGTTTACAAGCAAACTCATTTAGCCAGGAAGAGGGGTCATTAGAGGATGGGGAAGCTCCAACCAAGGATCCGCGAAACCTTCTTATGTTTCTCCAAACCACGGAGGTAGGCGATCTAGGTGAAAGGGATTCGCAAAAATTGACCCAACCATTCTTCTTTTTTTTAGACAACAATCTTCTTGTTTGACCGGCAATTTGTTTGTATTTGACATAATTTTCCATACTCATGGACATATTGAACTCTACCTCAGCTTCCTTTCGACGTTTAACCGCATCCGTGCATTCCGAGTCCCACCAAGGAGGGGGAGCTAATTTTTTGCGGTTAAATTTCTTCTGGGGGATGCCAGCATCTGCAGCACATATCAATGCTTCCATGAGTATGGACAATTTAGTTTCAATGTCAGGAGGCGGGTCGTAGAGATGTCTACTCAAATATGACTCTACTTCCTGTCTAAATATGGACCAATCAGCCTGCTTAATTTTGTATTTGAGTAAAGGAGGAGGTGAGACGGCGGGGATGACAGAAAGGGGTTTGGATATGACGATAGGGAAGTGATCACTGCCGTAGGATTGTGTAAGGACTTTCCAAGAACATAGAGAAGAGAGTGGTGCTGAACATACGGAAAGATCCACCGCAGAGCGGGGGTTTTGAGCGGGCGACACTCGGCGAGTCGCTGAACCGTCGTTCAATACTACTAGGTTCATATCTTCAAAAAGATCCAACAGTTGGGTCGAAAATGTGTCGCAGAAGTGAGAGCCCCATGCTGTGTGATGGACATTGAAATCCCCTAGAATGAAGATAGGTGAGGGAATAGATGAAAAGATGTTGAGGAGGTCGGGGATAAGGGATGGGGAGGGGTGGGGGATATAAATAGATATGAAAGAAATATTCATTATTCTCGCAGCCACCACATTAAGTGATGTGCTGTGAGGGGGGATTGGAAGTTGGGTGTAAGAAAATGATCTTTTTATTAAAAGACAACAGCCTCCGTAGCCGTCGTCCCTGTCATCCCTGAGACAAGCATAGCCAGAAACCCTAAAAAGGGAATCAGGCACCAGCCATGTCTCAGAGATGGCAGCAACTGCCACAGAGAACTTGTTGAATAGATATATTAAGTCGCTTTTTTTGCGGCGGATACTCTTACTGTTCCATTGAAGGAACTGGCAGGAGTCCGCCATTGGACTCATCGAGTTTGTGTGTGTTGCCTTGCCTAATCTCTACAGGCATATTTTGAAATAGATTTGTAAGTTGAGAGGCGACGTTGGACGGTAGAGCATCGTTAAACTTGGATAAAATGATAGTAAGCAACGCTACCGTTGTTTCTATCAGTCTATCCTCAGGAATAGGGGATGGGTCTTGGAGGGCACAGCCGTTAGGCATGGTGGAGGAGGGGGTGGATATGATGGCTTGATGAGCCTGTTTATCATAGCCTCTAAGAGATGGAGGTAACCTAGGACGAGGACTGGTGGTGAATGTCTTCTTGTAGGATTGGGACGTGGAGGGAATAAGACGTGAATAGTTGGAAAGGGACAGTTGTGATAGTGAAGGGGATGCGTCCTTCGCCACCTCATTATATGGGCGCCTAACCGTTGGGACTCGAGCAGAGGCTTCCAAGTATGAAATTGACTCTTGGGACATAATAACCTTAATGCCTCTTTGTCTGGTTTGCTCAGGGCAGTTTTTGCTAACAGCAAAGTGGCTACCGGAGCACAAGAGACAGGTGGAGGCGACTTCCAAGACTTCGCATGAGTCTCCAGGATGATTTTGTGCACAGCGGTAGCACCTTGGTTGGGAGCGGCATTGATTTTTAACATGTCCGTAACGACAACAATTAAAACATTGTATTGTAGGCAACTGGTATGTTTCTACTCGGAGTGAAGCATGGAAAGAGTAGACTTTTTCTGGTAGTCTTTGCCCTGAGAAAGTTAGTACTACTGTCTGGGTGGGGAGCCACGTAGTATTCCCATTGGTGGTAGTCTTCCTATTCATTCTACGAGCCTTTAGTACAATGCCACAATTTTCTGGTAATTCTAGGGATTCCACAAGGTGGTCCATTGACCAATCTACTGGGATATCACGTATAAGCCCCATCCGAGTTACATTGTAAGTCGGAATGAAAGCCTTGTATTTGTTATCCTGACAGACATTGGGCCTTTGCGAAATCATTTGCATCATTAGCGTAATTAAATTCAACAGAGATCCTATTCCGTCCAACACTTTTAATACCTTCCTTGGCAATGCCTTTGATCTTTTTGCTGTGTAGGAATTGAGCGAATTTGAGGGTTTTCATAGTGGTACCCGCGGC